>WAAB01002662.1:15835-79077 GCA_013389865.1 Piaya cayana
TTTTTTTTTTTTGTATGCATGTCAGATCTTTGGGAGTGACTTTTCTTATCACTTTAAATTCAATTACTGTCTTTCTTTAAAAAAATCCAGTGAAGGCATAGGTAGGGCTTTTTTTTTTTTAAATAACAGTTAATTGATGACTTTCACCACTATAACTTTTTTCTATTACTTGCAAAAGTGAGGTTTGTTATAATTTGTGTTACATATTATGTACTCGTAAGTTAATATAGTAAAAATAATTATTTGGAAAGGTTCACAAAACTTCATTTCCAAACTATATATTTTTTCACAGTACTCCGGTTATTTTAGGGTAGAAAATACATGGACAAAATAAAGGTTTTCATGTCATGATTTTTAACAGCCAGAAGCATATACTGTAATTTAAATTGAACTGTGCATGATATATCGAATTTGTTTTGTTATATAAATGCTTTATAAATTATTTTTTGAATGGATGCTTTCATCTTCTAATAATGTGGAACACACGTAACTATTGTTGAAGTGGGACGCTACAGTGTCTTCTGTATACATCCAGTAGGAGATGTTAATGTACAGTATCTCTTATAAACAGACTTCTTTTTGTCTCTGTTAGAAGAAGAGGCTGACTCAAAGAATCTGATAGTCTTCCAAGGAAAACATCTGTTTTAAATATATTTGTTTGGATTCCAGTCAGCACACCTAGAACTTGCATAATTAGCTTAGACTACAGAGTTCCCTTTTCAGAAGATATGTTTATATAAATAAGCCGTGCTTTTTTCATTAAGTAAATATTCCTCCTTTTCTTTTTTTCTTTTTAATTAGAAATTCAGGCTTGTTGTTTAACATATACTTTTGCAAGGCAAAGATTAGTTGAAAAACTTCTTCAACATGATTTTAATGACGTTCATTTTACTGTATTTTGTATTGTGGTGCAGCAGCAGTAAATGAGTGCATACATTTAGAAATGCTTTTGATACCAGTAATTGATCATTTACTAAATAAAATGTGAATTTTGTAGTTTTTACTACTTTTGATACTGCATATTCTTTTAAATGTAAATAGTAGATGTCTAAAAAATAATAATTATGGTAGTGTCTTAAGTTTGCCCTTCCTAAAGATCTGATTAACTAAAAAGACATAAAATACAGTGTTTATTTCATCTTAAGCAGCTCCTTAGAATAGACAAGAAATAGAATCTCAGTTAGTGATCCTTTCTCCATTCATCTTGTGCCATGTCACACCACACGATTCCAAAACAGAATCTCTTATCATACAGCCATGCAACATTAAAAGAATTCTTTTCTAAAATTTAAAATTGAGTAATGATTATGCATACCTTTGGTATTAAGATCAAACCTCTCAAGTGTTCAGACATTCACAATTGGGAATGACATCTTTTGCTATGGGACAAATTCAGCCTGGAGTGACAATTTCATAAAATAAATTGCAGGTATGCCTTACTACAGAAGGTCTGAAGCTGGTATTTAATAAATAAAAGTGCCTTATAGACCATTTTTTGCAGTTCATGCAATTAAGATGAAACTGGTTTTAATCTGACCTGGTATTCGTTGTATCATGTCTGATTTCAACTCAGTTCTAGACCTGTGGCAACAAGAGTTAGCCTGTGTTTTCATCTGGGGCAACATTTGTTGGTTCTGAGTGATCTTGAAGCCCCATTTATGCTCTTCTGGTAAACAGAGTGATGTTTTGTGTGACAAGTTCAGTCACACATTTTGTTGGAGATTTTGCTTTTTCTTGCCGTTTTCAGAAGTCCTCAAGCATCGGCTGGGTGAAGAATGCTATCCATGATTCAATGTGTTCCTTCTACCAGTACATACGATTGACTGAAAGAAGTTGGCTACGTCTCTCTGTCTCTAGTTGTGGGGAGTTTTAGTCTGCAATTCATTCATATTAATTGTTTGTTTATTGGCCCCTCACTACAAGAAATACATTATGGTGCTGGAGCAAGTCCAACGAAGAGCAATGAAGCTGGTGAAGGGTCTAAAGAACAAGTGCTATGAAGGGCAGCTTAGGGAACTAGGACTGTTTACTCTGTAGAAAAGGAGGATGAGGGAAGGCCTTGCCACAGTCTACAGCTACCTGAATGGAGCTTGTAGCAAGGTGGGTGTCAGTCTCCTTTCCCAAGTAACAAGTAAAAGGACAAAAGAAAAGGCCACAAGTTGCACCAGAGGAGGTTTAGTTTGGATATTAGGAAAAAAATTTCTGCTGAAGGATTTGTCAAGCACTGGAACAGGCTGTCCAGGGAAGTGGTTAAATCACCATCCCTGGAGGTGTTTAGAAGACGTATAGATGTGGTTAGGGATATGGTTTATTGGTGGACTTAGTGTTAGATTTACAGCTGGACTTGATAAAGACCTTGAAGGTCTTTTCCAACCTAAACGATTCTTTGATTCTGTATTTTTCAAAAGCAATTGTATATAGTAGTGCTAAATACTAAGGAGACAATTATGTTGACTGCTTATTTTCATTCAGTATAACTTATGTGATAATAATATAGATTTTGTTTGTTTGATGCTTTGTAGGTGTTTACTCTGTTATGGATCGCTGACTGGATGGTGCACCACTTCTGGAAAAAAGGGAAAGATCCTGACAGTTTTTCTATCCCTTATCTTACTGCACTGGGAGATCTGCTTGGAACTGCCTTACTAGCTATAGGTTTTCATTTTCTGTGGCTCATAGGTGACAGAGATGGTGATGTTGGAGACTAATTATTCCAATGAATGCAATTACTTTTCCAGGAATATTGACAAGACCGTTCTACTTGAAGGTTCTCAAAGTGATTTTTCACTTGTACGTGTAAGTCAGCCAAGTCGACACTGATATAAAACAGCCTTAATGATTTTAGTTTAGTTTGGCTTTTAAAATACAGGATGAAACTATGAGACCTTTCTTCTGAAACCAAGGTGGATTGCTGCTAGTGAAATTACCTGAGTAGACACAGTGAAGGGCAGATCAGTTTTTTATCAAGTTTTAAATTTCTAAAAGGTCTGCTCTTTTAGAAGAACAATTCCTTAACTGTACTGCAAATCAGAACAATCCCTAATTGCTCATTCAGTGGTGACGAGGAGGAGGTCACAGCCCAGTAAGTGGCTTGCCTTGTCTTTCCTTCCCAGGAATAAAGTGGGTATGTATTTTCATCTTACCACAGAAGTGGTTAGTAGACCTCAGATGAATCATTTTCATAGACATCACCTAATTAGTTGATGATATGTTCTTATCTTGCAATTTCAGAGTGGTAGCTCTCTGACCATTGCAGACTTGGTATCAGTAATATCTGTTATGGTGATTTGAACCCTGACTGTCTAAGCATTATGTCACAAGCTTTATTTTATGTATACTAATATGACCATCAGCATTTATAAGGTTAGACACTTGAAAAGTGTCTGCAGGACTGAGCCATTTTTCTTTGTGCTAAAAAGAAAAACCTAATCATTTTGCTGTTGTTGTTTATGAGGATGAGCATAATAAGGACAAATAATATGCACTGACCTGATCAATAATAACAGAGAAATGATTAAAACTCCTTGTGCTGGAAAGTGTATTTTCATTTAGCAACTAAAAAAAATGTTTAACTAACCGATATAATGATGGTGTGATGGCCAGTATCCTGATTTTAATGAAGTATTTAGAGGCGTTGATTCAAATGTAAATACTGATCCCTGATTAAAAATTGGGGTATAAAAGATCATGTTTCCTCTTTTAGACACTTAGGAAGTTATATAAAACTTCTAAAATTCCAGAGCTGTCTGTGTCATCCATTTCTAAACAGGAATCTCTGCTAATAGGATTTCTGTTTACAAACTGTGGAAGTAATGTGGTCAATAATGAAAATGACTGCTTCTGGATTATTTTTGTACCTCAATATTTCAAATAATACATTGATCATGAGGACTCTAGTTGCCACTTTGAAAAAAATGTACTAATTGCTCTGCTTGAAAATCTAATTGGAGTTTCTCATGGTATATGTTTTTGAAGACTATAGCGTAAATGCCAGATGCATAGTTAAATAAACAACTCATATTTTAAGTGTTGTGATTGAAAGTTTTAAATTTTGAGACTTAAATTAGATAATTAAATCTATATATCAGCTTATATTGTAATACTGTAAGCATTAGTCATGTGAATTATGCTTATAAATCCATTTTGATTTGCTGGACCTACTCAGATTAATTATGTGGATAAGTGTTAATGAGAATTCTTAGGTGTTGGTCACCTTAAACTCTGTGAAAGATGAAAGCATTTGCAATTCTGAAAATTAAACCAGCTATTCAGTGCCTACACATGGATTTTAGATGCCTGACTTTTATCTCCCTCATTTAAACAGTTTTGTTTAAGCTTTTTCTTACAGTTATGATACTATCGTTGTTTGAACGAATCATATGTATCATGTCTTTGATTATGTGAGAGAAAGATGAAATCTTCCTAACTTCAGGTTCTCTGACTTTTCACAGTTTCTATTAATGTTATTTAAAATAATTCCTTGTATGTAGCATTGCAGGAAATACTCCTATTATATTGTTCAAAATTGACTAGATGTAACTGTTCTAATTTTTTTTTTCCAAAATGCATGTCTATTTTTGGTACAAATGTAGATGCAATCTTTTTATTCTGATAGAACTGTGATCTGAATCAGCTAAGTTGCTATTTCAAGCACTTTTCTCATTAGAGCTACTGGATCTTAAACACTTTTTGTTAATGAATTGCAGGATTCTTAAAAATTAAAATCTCTTGAAATACTTGTGATCTGTGCTTATCTGATGTGTGAGGACGTTGTAGTGTTAAGTGATAGGAGTATCCTCAGTGTGTTAAATATTTTCCTGGTAAATAACCAACAACTGTTGGTTTGGTCTGCTGACCAGTGGGTGACTGTTTAGATTGCAGAATTGGGGAGGAAATATTAAATAGGACAAATTAAATTAAATCTGAAAAAGGGAAAAGATGTTGGCAGACTGGAATATTCTGAGCATGGAAATACTAAATAATGGAAATGTGTAATACAAAAATTTGGTACTTTAAGAAGAAGAAAATTCATTGCATTGTTGAGAATAAAATACATACTGTGGGGAAGAAAGAAGTGCAAATTTTCGCACAGCATTCATTATGAGAGGCAGGATTAAACCTGGTTTTCATGAAGGGAAGAAAAATACAAATTGTGTTGAAAGAATTTGGTAAAGAGGTGGAAAAAAGAGATACTTTGGGGAGTGGTGGAAGTGAGAAAAAAGGAATGGTCTCAGTAAGATCCAGTTAAAGAGAAGTTTGAGTGGGGAAAGAAGTATGATATTGATAAAGCAGAGAAATCCTTGATATCTGAAAGAGCAAGGAGTAAATAATCCATGATGTGGAAAGGTGTTTGATTCCTATGTGGAAAAGGAATTGTAAAAACTTACAGGGTTTGCTAATTCTGCTACCTAGTGTTATGGAGGTAAAAAGTTCTTACATCAAGTTTGGGAAGGAGTATTATTCCAGCCATGAGCATAATACAAGAGAAGGTACAAAAGAGTACTTGGATACCAGAGTATCTATCATGTTCTCAAAAGCTGTACTCCCTAAACCAATTTTAGAATCATAGAATCACCAGGTTGGAAAAGACTTCTTGGATCATCGAGTCCAACCATTCCTATCTGCCACTAAACCATGACCCTGAGCACCTTGTCTACCCATTTAAATACCTCCAGGGATGGTGACTCAATCACCTCCCTGGACAGCCACTGCCAGTACCTGATGGCTCTTTCAACTCTTGTCAAGTCAGCCTTTTCACAGTGTTCCACCAACTTAATTTTACTAAACATGTCACAGTAATAGTCAGTTACTTCACTGTATATGTGGGTAAGAGATGTTACCAAAATTGTATTAGAGACAAATAGGGTGCTTTTTGTACTGTTGAAAGGGACATTCTGCAATGTGATTCTGTCTCCTGTTATCAAAGCAGCTGTATTTTATAATCTTGCAAATAAAAATATTACTTTTTGCATTAATTTTTCAAGTGTTTTTCTCCCTTCCATCTCCTAGAAGATTCTATCAAATCTTCCTTTATCATTTCTAGCCTAATTAGAGCTATGGCTGATTCACATTTTTTGTCAGCCCATCGCATTTCCTTTGCTTGACTCTTATTCATATCGACTTGTTCACCTCATTTAAGCCGCAGGTTATCTTAGAGCTCCTCCTGCAAATTCTTGTAGCTTTTTCTTACTGCTGATGTGCTAAGCTAGACCAGAAGCTCCAGTTGTTTTGCCTTTATAAATCAGTATGTGTAACCTGATGCTGAGTAGCTGTTGGCGTGCTCTTCTTTGGCTATTCTTACTGTCAACTCCTTTTGTTCTCTGCTTCAGATATACCTCTAGGGCAAATAGAAGTAGCAGCAGGTTATTTGAAATGTGTATCATTTGCCATTCTGAAGGAGCTTGTGACAATCCTGACTGTTCTATGAGCATGCATGAAAGGGCAGAGTCTCATTTGTTAAACTGCAGCTAAATGCACCTTTGAAATTTTGGATCAGAAGCATTTCATAGCATAGGTGTTTTATTTTCTTTTTCTGTGTAATGCTTTGAAATGATCTTCGCATTCTATTGAGTTAGTGAATGACTGCAGCTTATTTTTAGAGTGTTTGTACAACCAGGTTTGTCCCACAGCTTTATTATGCTGTTTGATATAGGGAATTTTTATTCTTTTAGTGTATTTAGATTAATAGTTTTGAGTTTTATAACATTGCTGTACATCGTGTCTTAATCTGTGATGTTTAAATTTGCAATATCTTTTTCCACTCCCATTTTTAATACATTAATTTCACCGGGGCTTTTGGAATACTGATGAGAAACTGGCAAGAAGCAAATTAATTTAACTTCTTTTTACAATTTGCCAACTAAATTATGCTTTTCTTATACAAAGATTAAACCAGCATGAGGATTAAGGCTTTATAAATGCAGAACAGTTTGCAGAATCAGGACTCAAAATAAGACCTATCATTTTTTTAATGGATTTGCTACTTCACTTTGGTTCTAAGCATCACAAAAAGCTCTATTAAGTCCAAGAATAACCCAGAATACACACATCAGGAAACAGTAGTATAGGCACTCTGTGTAATTAAGTGTTTGAGATTCCTTATTATTATAATGGTAAAATTGCTATTGCAAAGGAGATACTCTCTTTAGAGGTGCAGAAAATGGCAATAGAGTATGGTAATTGAATTACAATCTGCTTTAAAAAGAGTAAGATAATGTTAGAAAACATTGCTGTAGGTACTGGAAGCAATGTCAGGCCTCTTAGTAGGATTTTTCTTTTTGGTTTGATTTTCTGTGATACAATACCTCATTTTAATTGTGTTCTCTAATCCATTCTTAATCAGGTCAATCTGTTATGCAGTTACCTTTTGGATTATCATTTCCCTGTATGTGTTAAAACTTTAAAAAATCAGCTTTCTGTGCATAAAGGTGGGGAGGAAGTACTAGTAAAGAGGCGTGTTTTGTAATTAAAGCCTCATCTTGATGAGGCTCAATCATAAAGGAAACTCTCTTAAATTCAATAAAATTTTATCATCATGCATGCTGTACATGGATACTCTAGTGAATCTAGCATTAACAAAACATGAATAATTAACAAATAAAGCTAAGAACCAACATGATTACTAAATGTACAAGATTGCCGTATTCTGGGTGGGTACCCCAGAGCAGCAGTGAACCGCTTAGTCATTCAGTATTTGCAGGGCTAGATAGGCTTTACTTTCTCTGCAGCTGAAAATTTAATTTGATTTCAAGTCCTGCTGGTTGTTTCTTTAATATGCAAGTGAGTTCATCATATGCTCTATTTATGCTTTTATTTCTTAGTTCAAACTATAAGTGAAATTTGTTTCTTCCATTACTTAGCATTCTTCAAGTTGCTCTTTTGGGAGATTGTTTCCTCTTCAAGAGTTGCTAAAAGTCTTGAGAGGTCAAGGAAGTGCTTTCCTTCAATAATTTTAAATCTGCTTTTTGCAACTGAAATAGGGTTCTGAATGAATTATATGGTAGATGTCTTTGGGAGTAATTGGCTTCTGAATAGTTCCTCAAGATTTAATATCTTTAAGTTCTCAGATTTCCATTCTAAGTTTTACTATGAACAGGATCTAAAAAAAAGAATTTGTCTGTCTACTAATTATTTCTGTCATCTCCTGGTTTTGATTTATGGAGTTGGTGCTGTGTCCCGTCCACAGTAGAACTGTGTTTTAATAAAATTGACATTCTAAATGCTTTTCCAAAAATTGTGAGCAAAAATGCTTCTTTTATACTTGGGAAGCAATCATCCATTACCCTGCTTTCCTGTACATCCTCATACTGTGATTAGTTTTAGATCATCCAAAGCCTTTTTTTTCCTGTTTGTTTTTGAAGCAGGTGTTTTTCCCTGTGCTGACACAACCAATTATTTTATTTTATTATAGTATCCAAGATTCTGGGCTAACATCAGAACAGACTTCATCTCAATTATCGTGAAGACTGAGTCAATCTTTATTCATTACATAGGAAAATTTGACATGTCTGATTAATTTTACTTCTAGGGAGATGAATGGTAGCTTTCACTTAGAAAAATATCTCTGGAATTGGGAGCATTTCCAAAATAGAAGTTAGCTGAAACTTGACTACATTAGGTAACTGAGATCAGCTCAGTTGCCAAGATAATTTGAATGTGTGAAAAAAAGCATAGACGACTTTGAAGTGTAATTAAGCTCTTTATTTATCTAATATTTGAAGACTGGTTGATTACTCCTGTCTCTTTCATTTAGCCTCTTAGGGCTTTGAGATCACCATTCGTTGTGGAGAGGAGGGTGCTGGCCTCTTCTCCCAAGTGACAGGGGACAGGACAAGAGGGAATGGCCTCAAGCTCCGCCAGGGGAGATTTAGGCTAGACATTAGGAAAAAAATTTTTACAGAAAGGGTCATTGGCCACTGGAACAAGCTACCCAGGGAGGAGGTTGATTCACCTTCCCTGCAGGTGTTTAAAGCATGGGTGGATGAGGTGCTGAGGGGCATGGTTTAGTGTTTGATAGGAATGGTTGGACTTGATGATCCAGTGGGTCTCTTCCAACCTGGTTATTCTATGATTGCTGCTTCTTTAGAGTCAGTCCATTACTAGACCCTTGGAAGAACAACCTTCATGAAACCTGCATGTCATTGGTGCAAAATGAAAGATCTAAAATATTGAGAATTCAGATACATAAAGACACACTCATTCCTAGGTTTCATTTCCAGCTGGCCTTTGCTCTATTCCCTCATTAGGAAGCTGATTCATTTTTTAAAAGACTTTTTTAAAGCACTGTAAGGTTACCGTGCCAAAGAGCATGAAACAGAGCATGGTCTGTAAGATACCGTGCTGCTTATGTGCTCTGTGCATGAGACCGACATGAGCTATGACTATGCTCACCCCTTAGAGAGAACTAAATCTCTCACTTTGATCAAAGCCTGACTTGGCATTAAACAGAATATATAGGATATATATTAATATATATACAGCACTATATAGGATTGGCTCCATGCTGAATATGCAGTACTTGCTGTTCAGGGTTCTTTGCCTCAGGCAGCTCTGTAGCTGGAAGAGATGTCACGGAGACATTGCTGATACATAGTAAGACTTGGCTGAATATTGGGAAGGAAAAAGTGTCCTTGCAACAGTTCCTCTAACCCATCCAAAGGTATTTACTGAGCTCCCCCATCTCCACTCCATGGGCCTTTGCTGTGCCCCGTGCAAGGTGCCTCAGTCACCTGCTTAGGTCCTCCTCTACCTTGTTGACTTCAAATGGGATGGAAACTTGCAGATACATCTGCAAACCATGTTCTCCATATTTTCATTCTCACTAGAGACAGGGAGATGCAGAAACGTCCATCAGTTCAAAGTTAGACCAGTTCTGCCATTTGCTATAAAAATTGCATTTTAAACATTTATTAAGACCTGTAAATATTTTAAAGTCCTTCTGACTTGAGATTATTGCATTACATAAAATTTTAATAGACACAGAAGCTGCACTTAAAACACTGATTAATGCATACATACCTGTGGAATATGTATAGCTTTCAGATTGGCATGAAGAGAACCAATCTTGATCATTTTTAGCATTCATTACACAAAGCAGAAAAATGTCCTCTTACCATAGGAAGCTCCTCACAATGTGTGTTCATGAAACAAAACTGATAACCATTCCCTTTTCTGACTCTTGATTCTTATTCAACTCAAACAACATTGCGACCAGCTTTCTGGCATATTATGGAACTTGGGTTCAGTATAAGTTCATTTGTATTTACGGGATTTTTTTTTCAGAGCCACAGTATGCCTGCCAACACAATGCTACCTCAACTGTGTCACCATTGTGCGTCTGTCTCACGTATGTTCATAGTCAAGTCTCCTGCTAGACAAGGACAAACTCTTCTAATCCATTTCAACCTGCTCATACCTATATAGAAATCTCCTAAAACATGTAAGAGGAGATGTTAGGTAACCTGATATAGCGGGACGTCCCTGCTCATGGCACGGGGGTTGGAACTAGATGATCTTTAAGGTTCCTTCCAGCACTAACTATTCCATGATTCTATGTTTGTTTTCCATTTCTCCTGGTTTTAGGAAGGGATGGCCTACTCCCCCGTGGACTAGGCAAGATCTCCTTATTTTCTGTATGCTATCAGGATAGCTGTCTCTTGTTTCTAGGCAGCCTCTGAAAGCCTCTAGATGATCTGGAGTCCCTCTTCCAACACAGACCCTCAGGATTAGGAATAGGAAGGCTGTGGTGTCACGTGCGTCTGAGTGAGCTTGTAAACTTAGCCCTGTTATCCCAAGAAGTGAGGAGTGGTCCTGTGTGCTTCCCTCTCAGAGGGACAGTGGGAGGATGCCTGTGGCCATAGAGCAGAGCCAGCTTTCTTATAGCTGTGACACTGATTTAATTCCTCTTATGAAATAGGAGATATGGCCTAGAATCCTTAGTCAATAAGTCACAAGGAATTTAATCGTCTTCATATAAAATTTTCAAGTTCAGGCCAAAAATGAAAGGGAGTCACAATTTTTCTGCATTGCAGACTCTGATGGTCAGTCGATAGAAAGAATGACTATGATTGACAGAGAAGCAGGATGTCTGGGTTTCGGATACATCTGGTAATTCAGCAGCATTCAGTTCACGTCTGTCATGACATATATCCTGATCATATCAATAAGATCTCGGTTGCGGAAGGAAACCATTAGGTGTTAACCATCACCTCTTCAGTTAATTATTTTAGAAGCAGCCACCCAAATGTTTTCCATCTGACATCTTAATGATTGTGAAAAATGCAGCTGGCATCCAGACACTGCAAAGTATATGTGAAACACCTTAGGACCTGGGAGGGAGCATATATACTCTCCTCTGGCTGCATTTCCCACTACGGAAATACTCGTTTACATTACATGTGAGTTGTCCATAGTTTTTAATCTCTCTTCATATATCCCTGGCAAAATTTTGCCAGGTAACTTGAAAAGTGCTACAATAGGCAGATCAAGATTACTCACCTCACTGTGTTCTTGAATGTTTTCCTCTAATTTCATTCTAAATATCTTGGACTTAATTATCTTAAAGGTCTTTTCCAACATAAATTACTCTATAATTCTATAAGGAGACTCCCCCAAATGAGACTTTCCATCTTAAATTTCCTCCGATCTAGCATTCCTTTTCCACAGTTATACAGACTTAATTTCTCACCTGAATTGCACTCACCTGTTCCTCCTTCTAATCCTTGCACTGCTGACTTCAAGGGGTTTCTTTCTTAAAAATAAACTTGTGGATTTAATTTTTTAAATTTTCCAAAATGACAGAGGGAGGCTTAAAAGCATCTGTTGTAGGAATGATTCATATTGCATATAAAATTTTATTGCACACATGGCACAAATATTTTAATGATTAAATAGCAAAGTACATTGCAAAATTAATTAATATCTGAATTGTTATGTCTATCCATATAAATGAAGGCATATTTCTTAATAAATCACACACAGCTATAACTCCAGGAGGAAATATATTTTGTTTTTCTTGAATGGGAATCTCAGTATTTAGCTGGACAACTCTACAAACAGGGCTTGCCTCTCCATAGCCTGGTTGCTTGCTCTGATTTGACGTTTTTACCTACATCCATCTCTTTCTAGTTAAAAAAAATACATGCAGTGATTGACTGCATTAATGGAACAAAAAGTCACTTTTAGAAAAAAACTAACACCACTACTTTAGACATAAATTGAAACCTGGTTTAGCTAGTATAACTATCTGCTAAAATAAATCTGACTAAACTGAGCCTAAGAAAGGCTTAGGCAATGCCCAGACCCTGCCTTTGCAAAAGCTTTTATAGGAAATCAGGGACTGTCTTGGGTTGCGGGTTTTGACTTGATGCAGGACTGCAAATAGCTACTGACAGCACAAAGACCTCTTGCTAGCTAAAAAGTCATGAATTGCTACAGTATAATTCTAGTTTTTAGAATTAGCCGAAGGCTAATGGTTTAACTATTATTATTCAGCTGTACATCACCCTGACAGCTTCATGTATTAGTAAAAAAATAGAAGCGAGGGCATAAGTTTTGGATTGATTTATCTGTTACTGAGGAAAACATCTTTGCTGGTTGTTTGTTTTTTAATTAAAAACTGACTGAAATGAGATTCTTCAGACCCACTTAATTTTACTTGAAAAGCTCTGTCTTGTTTTCCAACACAAGCTGTCCATTTGTTGCATACTGATAGGAAATACCTAAAGATACATTATCTCAGGTTTGCATTTACTCAAAAAATAGAGAGGAATCGATTTCAATGTCAAAATCAATAATTTGCCTAAAATATTGTCAAAATAGATTTATGACAATGAAAACATTCTCTGGATTTTTTCCCTCCAGCATTAAGTCTTTGCTCTCAGTCCTAAATGCTTCTGATTTAGCCAGCAGAGACCCTTTACTGATAGTGAGTAGAATCTCACTCACTGATAGTGAGTAGTTCCAGAGGCTTGAGCACTCCATGGAACAAGTTGGGTAACATGGAAAAAGGTCTGCTGTTCATCACTCAGTAAAGAAAACAATGTTAGGTCTTTTATTTGAATAAAGATTTTTTTTAAAAAAAAACNAGTAACATGGAAAAAGGTCTGCAGTAAAGAAAACAATGTTGGGTCTTTTATTTGAATAAAGATTAAAAAAAAAAAAACTGTTTTGTATGCAATTTGCAAAGTTGGCTTTTAGACATGTCCTTCAACACACTGATGAATAAAACTGGACTGTTAAGTTTTCAAAATTGTCAGCCTTTGGCAAAGTTGTAAGTGCAACTTGAAAAAATAAGATATATTTGCCTGCCATCTGGAGTCTTGCACATAATGATGTATAACAGGGCTAGGGTTAAAAACACAACACTGCTAGTTGGAAAGCATGTGCTCTAGTTCCTCTCTGCTACCGTGTGCATTTGTTTAATTATTTTTCTCTCTTCCTTCCAGTTTCCTAGATTTTTACATATTTCTTTCGTAATTATGGTAGAAGTAAATGAAGTGTATTTGCAGCCATATAAAGAATGGGAATGTTGGTGGACCTTGTGCCTGCACAGAGAACACTTTATGACCACAGGGACAGGCTTTCTTCAAACTTCACACCTATTCTGCTGGGCTTATTTGCACAATCTTGTCACTTCCCTGGGTGAGAAGCTGTGCAGTAGATGCTGCTGCTTTAACACATCCCCCAGTGCTCCGTGCTCATTTCCTCAATATCTGGGGACTGACATGGTCCCACTGCCACCAGCTCTCCTGTCATACAGCAGCAATCTGGTGGTCTGTACTGGAGGGCAGAAGTTGTACATTGTGTACAAATGGGAAGGGATTTTTTAAATTTGTAATTAGTTAATGGAAAAATTGAGGCTTGCCAAAAATAAAAGTTCTCACACCTCCTTCCACTGGAGCAAATCCAGTTTTGCCAGTCTCTGTGGAGTATCTGTGATTGGGCTTTTTCCCAGTGTCTTAGGAGCAAAGAAGGAAATAAGCCCATGAGCTGTGCATCCACGAGGAACTGTGCAGAGATGATATTTCTTACCCCAGTACCACTAAAATGGAGCTTTCCATTTTTGTGAATGTGTGATATCATCTTTCAAAAGCCCCCCAGCTCTTGCTGTCCATGGCTGAGTTCTGGTGTGCCCTGCCCCATGCACCCAGAGGACTCCTCCTGGCCCTCGGTTCTGCATGACACTGCAGTTCATCTGTGTGAGTGCAGTTGCAATTGAAGCTGATGGACTCTCTCAAGGCAACAAACTGTTTTAGACTGGATAGTAGATATTACTTCACTAATAGGGTTGTCAAGCACTGGAACAAGTTGCCCAGGGAAGTGGTTGAGTCACCATCCCTGGAGGTATTTAAAGGACAGGTGGATGTGGCACTTAGGGACATGCTTTAATGGTGAACTTGGCAGTGTTAGGTTTACAGTTGGACTTAATGATCTTAAAGATCTTTTCCGACCTCAACGATTCTGCGATTCTGGTTTCTTAGACACATGTACTGCCAGAACAAGATTGCATTGCTTTGAAGCATATGTAATCCTGGCCCTGCCAAAGGCCCAAGGGAAGTGGAACAATCAACACAGTGGCTTGAGCCAGGCTAGCCGCACCCCTTGAGTTCTTCTTAAGACCTCCTTAATTATCTTCCTCTCTGACTGAGATTGTAGAGGAAACAAATCACTGATGTTTTAAAATGTGAAGGTTGTTGTCTTAACGCTGCACAGCCAGGCTTTGATTTCAGGAAGCTATGCTGCAACTCTGCCTATTAATTAGGGTGTGCAGGGTTGTGGGGTGTTTGAGGTGGGAATGCACTTGGGTTCTAAAAACAGCCAGTGACCCACTATGCGCTATGACACCTACTCAGCAGATTTCCAGTTTTCTCTTTGTCACTGCTCTCATTGTGAATAATGTTTGCACTGTGAGGAGTGAAGCTTGCAGATTTAACGGTCTGTTTGCCGCTGGCAATGCTGCATCCAGGATACGGCATATAATTTTGGGATCCACCTCAATTAAAGACAGATGTTGAGATGCCAGGGAGTTTAAAGTGACAGGTTACCAAGATATTCAGTGACCTAAAGCATATTACCTACCAGGAGATGTTGAGGGATCTAGCCATATTTAATCTGGTGATGATAGGACTAACTGGGAATCTAATAGCACTCTACAACTATTTGAAGGGGGCTTACAATGAAAATTAATCCAAACGCTACCTCCAGTAGTAACAGAGGATGGACACATGTTGAAGGTTACAAGTCTCACAGTGGCCACTAGAAAAAAAAGAGGTCTATGCTGGAAGGGTAGTTCAGCGCTGGAACAGGCCTCCCAGAAAGGCTCTGGGCCCTCCATCCCTAGAGATGCTGAAGTGTTGGTCATTCAAATCCTCAGCCAACCTAGTCCTGGTGACTGTCAGCATTAGGATGGTCCAGCTGACCTCCAGGGCACCTTTCAGCAACACAGTCACAACAGGGATCAGTGCTTGCCTAAATGCATGCTTTTACTAAGTATAATTTATAGTGCCAATTTCCCCACTCAATTCTGTCTTCAAGGCCCAGCTGAAAGTTTCTGCTTTTGGGTTACACGTGCCCTCTAAAAACCATGCACGAGACCACATAGGTTTGGGGACTATGGGAAATGTTCAACTCAAAGCCAGCGTTCATGAATTCCCATGAAGGCGGGCAAGTACATAGCATAAAGGTCATCTGACTGACTATAAAACACCCTTGCTTGAAGTTTCTGGGCACGTCACAGGCCTTAAGTTGACAACACTCATCCTTGCTGGCTGGGAACCTGTGAAGGAAGGGAGCAAGAGGAACATTGTTAGGTGACTTTAGCTTTCCTGCTCCTTAGCATTAGATAATTTTTAGTCTTCTGCTTGTCCTGCCACAATAAACCTTGTGGGAAAGCAAAGCTATGCAAAAATCCCACCCTGAAAAATCCACCCCAAAAGCATGAGCCAGAAATAAAGCACACAGAGAGAAACTTTCTTTCTTCAATTTAATTGAAGTTACTTAGAAAAATAATCAGGCTTGAATGGCTTTTTTTTTAAGGAAAGATTCATGAGCAGTTAACACTTGTGTTGGCAATGTATAATTTAGCTTTTTTCTTTATTAACAGTATATTTAGGTATGAGGAGATACTTTTCTACAACAAGCCTTCTACTGCATACAAATAGGTTTAAAAAAAAAATCCAACCCCACATCGATGTTAAATTATTCGTACACATTGTATTGTGCATGCATGTAAGAAAATAACACTCTCTGTAACAAGAGTAATAGTAAGGACAGTCCCTTTTTGTACCTGAAAAGTGCAGCAGACTACAGTGAAACCCTAAAACACCTGGGGTCAATTTACTTCTAAAAGCACTTCTGCTTGTGGATTATTTATTTCACTTGTCTTACGCAGCGCATGGTTCAGGCAGTTTGCAAATTTCTGTGATAATGAATATGGTTTACGAAGAGGCTGAAGCATGGACCAAGTCAGGTTTTGAGGGACCTCCCACTGCCCAGAAGTCACCACCGTGTTTAGATGGGCCAAATCTAGCCTGAGCTCCAGATTAAGGTGCCTGGGGCCATCTGGGGGGAACGAATGTCCAACTGCGGGTATCATGCTAGGTAAGGAGCCACAGGCACTGCTGGACTCAACGCTTGCCCTGCCAAATGACAGGGAAGTACTGGCTTGATCAGAGATGGGGACTACCACTTCTTGAGCTCAGGACCTTAGAAAGGACTGGGCACAGAGGTGGGGAATGGGACCATCCCTGCTGCATCCTCTCTGCTTTCATCATTGCCTGACCTTAACTAACACACATCCTTCTAAAACAGCAGCTCCCTCACGGCCTCACTGACACATCTGTATTTTGCATTTAGCTGTGGCTGTAATTTTGCTCATTTGTCTCCCAGGACCAGCTGTGGCCACAGCAGAAATGAATCCAAGAGGGAGACAGGGCTCTGGAGAAGACCGGCCCCTTTGTTTCTCTGGCTGAGAAACCCAGTGAAGAGGTGGGGGTAAAACCAACCTAGGTCCCTGGCTGTCCCATCACTGCAGTTGGTGGCTGCCAGTTTTCTGAGATAATGAGGAACCACCCTGAACACCGTCCTGTGTGGAAGATACTCTTTTGGCTCAGTCAAAACAACACACCCAATAAACAAAAAAAGAGAAAAAGGCTATTCCTTAACATTTGTGATCCTCCTCTGACCTGGTGAGGGCTTTGTGCTCAACACGCAGGATATGATCATATACAGCATGTCAGCTGTTCCTTCCTGCCACAAATCTACAACCCATTCACAGCACCCCAAAATAGACACAACAGCTAAATGGACAATTTGTAGTAGTTTGGGATCAAGATTTTTTAAAAGCAAGTGACTTTTAAGTACCTGCTTAAGACCACATAAAAGCCATCTCAGTGCTGAGCATCCGCCCATAGGGCAGCCCTCTACGGGGAGGCAGAATTTAAGTAATCAAACCCAAAGCTGCTGCTAAAAAAATCCTGGCTCCAGCAGTGCTCACCCCTCAGATCTCCTGAACATGATTTTCACCTAAAGCTTTTCTGTCACAACTGTCAAATAGGGTTTTTGTTTCTCCAAAGCAGTGAAACTAAAGAGAGGATTTCAGAACAGATAAAAATATGGTGATGACAAGAAGTACAAAAAGAAAGGGGAAAGCACATCCCGTTTTTTTTTAATATTTACTTTCAGAAGCAACTTTTTTCTTAAATGAAAAACCTCACATCACAATCTGTTGGTGGGATTAACTGAAGAGAGAATTGGACCAAAATATGAGCACTGTTGGATAGAAGACCAAAGAAGCACACAAATAGCTTGTGGAAAATACTGGAGGGGGAGAGGGGAAATCTTACTCTCAGGCAGTTTCTTTTTTTTTTAACAAACATATAATCATTGAACTACAAGCAGAAGAAGGTTAGGGCACATCGTGATAGGCACTTGCAACAGCTTGGTGTACTCTAAATGAGACAAAACTGCTTTCAAGTGAAACACTAGCCAGCAATCAGCAACCACTAGGGAATTCAGAGCTGTCAGGTGCAGCAAGTTCTTCACTAGCCACTGGGTCAGCGCTCTGCGTTATAATCAGGACCTGCATTATGAAAACTGTGACTGTTCCAGAATGGATGAGAGATTTATTTGTAGGCTATGATAAAAAAAATGACCCAAATCCAGGCTAAGAACAAATCCAATTGTGAAAGCACTTCAGCTGCTGTTTGTTATGTTGCTTTGTTCTTCGCTGAGATCTATTCAGTGACTTATTTTTATAAAATAAGATGGAACCTATTTTTCTTCTTTAACCACGTATGTATCCTGGAGACTAATGTAATCCAGTGGATGTAATTTGGCTCCTGTACAATATGACATTTTCAGGATCTGGCTCTGATATTACTGAAAGAGCTCTGCCTTTATCTGAGTTTATTTAAATATTGGCTAGTTTGGGGAGTGTTTGATTTGATCACAAGCTTGATGTGCAGGCAAGTCAAAACCCCATTTTAACCATCAATTAACTTCAAAATAGATTTTAGGTTCCCACAAATGCCTCGACTTAAACCTCTGCCTCCTCCTGCCCATCAGCTGACTGCTGGTGCTGCTGGTCCCCGGCAGGTGCCAGCCGTCTGCTTGGCCATACACCACCCCTCACCTGCATCAAATCATAGCAAACATTTGGACAAGCCTGTAGTTTTGCCCACCGAGCCTGCTAAGAGATCCACACTGAAATCCCATTTTTTTGTTATTTATTTGCTGTGAATAAATTACTACTTGCTTGTCCAAAACAATTGCTTTGCTTGCCATGCCTGGTACAATCTACCATCTCAACAATCTGTTATACACAAAACAATCGCTACTGAGATGTTCATCTAAAATAAAAAGGTCATTATTTCATACTAGAGCACACTTAGATGAAATAACCAACCCACTGGAAACTAGAGTCAATGGTATTTGGGCATCGATAAAAAAGCACGACTTCCCTTTCGCCTTAGGAAAAAGCCATGAAACCAGCATGTAAGAAGATTGGATCTTTTTTTATTGCCTTGTATGCTCAGAGATCAACATGAAGATGACTTTCCGACTTTTCAAATGACATGCCCACATCCTTTATAGCAATGTATCATGACCAGTGTTTTCTGAGCCAATTTTGTTTGCCCATCAGTTAGGGAAGCATGACTTGCAGAGGATGGAGCTCTCCCCACTCCCATCCTGGATATGAACTAAGTAAATGCCAATTGCTTCAGGCATTCAAAAATCTCTTTCAAAATGCTGATTTTTTTTCCTGATAGATCACCCAATCTACATTCATTTGGGCTGGCAGGTTTTGAATTAAGAGACAACAAGACTGGTCATATTCTTGATAAAATCATTAAGTCCAGATAAAAAGTTCATGGTTTCTCTTCCCAAGGAATACATTCACATTTCTTTCAGACATGGGTTTTAGATATCATGAATCTATATAGATCTGTTTTACTTTCCCTTGTCAGAGCTAGAAAGACAGATTTATTTTTTTATTACCCTTAAGTGCAATATAACCTTCTGAAGAAATTATTTTCACCATTCTTCTCAAAGCGCATGGTGTCAGGAGCCACTCTTGTATTTACCTGCATCAACAGCCAATGGAAGAATATTATTACCCAGAGATAAGCTCAACTGAGGAAAGCACAAAACCAGACGCCTTTTGTCTAAATGTTATCTTATCTCTGCTGCTGAAGTGACACCTACCAAGAGACCATATTTTAAATAAGTATAAATAACATTAATTAAAATTGGAGGAATGCAAGATCAATGAAATTCACCAGAACACAACATTTTTTTAAAACAGTGTTGCAGTATTATTCATTTCTACAACTAGATCGTCACAATCCTGTTACCCTGCAAAGAGAGCTGTCCTTTCTTACAGTTGATTTAAATAATTTTGACTGTGCTGCTCGCAGCATCATTCAAAAAAAGAAAATATTAATTTACAAAATAACCCATTCTCCATATTTATTATGACAAATAAAAATCTTAAATAAAACAGGCTTTCTCTTCCCTCTCTCCCCCCAACCCATCCCTCATTCCATTTTCAGGTAGCTTGGCACTGAGTAATTGAACATTAAAAAATCAAGTTTGTAGACTTCGTACAGCTGCGTTTGGTGCTCAGAGCTGATATTCTGGAAGAACTCTGTGGTCATTTCATCAGTAGTTCTCGTAGACTTTGCATAGGTGGGGAACTTCAGGTAGTTGCCTACTCCCGCCAGCTGAAGGATGTAGTTTGAATCCTCTTCGAGTGTTTCGTATTTTCCTATGAGGTCGTAGTGAATGTGACAAGGGTGGCAGAGGGAGTACACAGTCTGCCAGTGTTCATTGAAGGGCTCTTCTCTTTGGGTATGCGGGTCGATGAGATATGCCACAAACTCTTCAAATTTCACATCATCGCCTTTACGCAGAGCTTCCTGGGTTGCATTTTTCCTCTGGCGCCTCACAATTTTGGTGCCGTATCGCTTGTGGAAGGAAGTGTTGTACTTCTGTGTGAACTTGTTCCTATATGCTGACACCAGTCTTTCAAAAGGCTCACGAACAAACAGGAACTTCATGTAGTTTTTCAAGCGGTGGTTGATCTCTGGGATGCTGTACTGGTTGAGGGTCTTCAGGTTCGAAGACACATGGGCTTCGTTGGCTGGGATTTCCATCGGATCGCTGTACTTGCCTCTTCCTGTCAAAACCATCATGACTCTCTTCCAGTTTGTACAGGCCACTTTCGGGACATAGCAATAGATCATTTCATGATCTTCATCCACGACCAAGTGTTTGAGATCGTTGGGTGTCAGCACACGGCGCTTCCTGCTAGATACACTGTTTGCTCGGCACGTGTCTGTCACTTGGTCTCGTCTAATCTGATGAAGAATTGCTGTGTTGGACAACTGCAAAGAAAGCACATGCATCAGTAAGTCAAGCAGGCAGGAAGCTCTTACCGCCTTTTCGCTTACTATACAAATTCATGGAAAAGCAGGTAAGTAGATATGTATGTATAGAACTTAAAACAGTTTATTATATGGCTGTGTCAAACCATTCCTATGCTAAAAGACACACCCTTTTTGCCTCCAGAATTCTTATTATGTGCTGCTTGAATGCTGTTCACAAAGTCTTCAGGGCTTTGCTTTGAAGCTAACACAAAGGAGCACAAGTTCTCACACAGCCTGATGTCAAGTGTATTTACAGCACCTTCATCCTGAGATGCAGTTAGTGCATCTTAGTCCTGGAAAATGGATCTCCCCTCCATTCTGTTGTCTGTCCTACAGCTACAGCAGCTCTGGACTCTGCCTGACCTTTGGCTGATGAGATGGGGAAGACTCCAGATTCGGAATATTTGTCAACATGAAAACAGTACGTGGCTCTTGTTGCTGATGTCTTTTATGCTGGAGAATTAATAATCTCAGCTTGTTTTTTGGCTGTGACCTTGGCAGAAGAAATGAAATTCATGGAGATTCCTGCTACTCCCCAAGGGGAACATTCACTCAGATTTGACTTTCTGAGGAGCAGGGAGAGTTCTAGCTATAAATTTGCCTCTCTCCTAAAGCCATATTAACAGAGAAGGAAAGAACCCAGTTTTCTAACACTCACACACAGAGCACTATGCTTACCCATAGCCACTTACTATTTTGTTCTTAGTACCCTAACATGGTACTATTACTCTTACTGGGTGTTTTGGAGAGGCTGCCTTAGGGGGGAACCACAAGGCAGTTGCACAGTGATGGCCACACTCTCACCACCAGCCACCTCCTGTGCAGATTGTGTTCAGCAACAACAGCATCAGCTTCTGCTAAGGCAGGGAATGAGCTGCTCTGGGAAACTGAGAGTATTAGTCCAAGCAAAGGACCATATCAATACAGAGCTCCTGTGTTTGGTTAGTCAGAGCTACCTGAGGTGTCTCTGTATGGCACAGGGGTTTTGCTCTGCAGATTTGCCCTCACTACAGAAACCTTTTTTACATATTCTGAATAAATTGTGTTGAAGCAACAGGAGGAAGGTGATATTTACATTTACTTCAGCCCCCCCTTACCTTTGCATTTCAAAAAGCCTTATAGACAATAATTAGTTTAGCTTTAATGACAAGTATTATGGCAAGTATTGACCCTCCTATTTGATAAGCAAGGAGGTCTGAGATTCCTTCTTGAATGCTGAGGTTTTTGAAGTGCTGATCTGACGCGTTCTTGTTAGGTTAACCAGAATCATAGGATGCTGCAATGAAGCAGCTGAGGCAGTGCAGACGGTATACATAGACTATTGGAGTATTTAGTATTTGTTTTACGGGTCTTCCCCTTCATTGGTGTCATACCCTTGACAACTGATTTTGCACCAGTTTAAGGATTTATACTGAAACTCCAGTTCCTGCAGTCATGGGTCAAATCTCTGCATTCAATACCAGTAGTTAGCCCTAATTCGTATTACAAAATCCCTCCAAGAACAGGATCCAAATGCACTTTTCAGGCAAAACCCAAACCAAACCCAAAAATGAGACAAAACCAGCTGAAGGATATCTGAGCTTCAGAAGGAAAGGAGATAGAACAAAACCTAAGAACTCAGGATTCACCCACCCAAGAGGCACCAAAAGCTTTTGCAACACATGAGCTCCTGACTCCTCCTCTCTCTGCACTGTGAGGGGTTGCAGAGAAGTGTTCTTGCTGGACAGACAGCACAAAGGAGCTGGTGCACCTCAGATTTGGGCAGGAAGATCTTTTTCTTTGGGACAGTATTTATGACCTGGGACCTCTGTATTTTGTACACTGCCACCCACAACTTCTCCTCTGAAGTACTTGATACTTTCCTCATCCCATTTCTTTAGCCGCTTTGTTCAACAAAATGTGGGCTAATGGTTGAAACATGCAACAGCCCAATGCAGCTCCTTTAGACAGTTTGGCTTGTGTTCTTGTGCATGTGTGGTATCCCCCTGAATAGCTCCCAGGTGCATTTCAAGGCAAGTTTTGTGTTATAGTCCAAGATATGAGAAGTCAGATGTGAAATGTGCAGGAAAACTGACTAGCAGGGAGTTCCAAAATAAGATGTTAGAGAGCAGCTGTCAAGAATCACACGTTTTTGAAGAAAATTACTTTATCTGCTAAATAGAAATTAAAATCCACATTTCAAATTCTGCTGTCCTCAGAGAGAAACAGAACTAATGGTCAGATCTACACTGGTTAGTTACCAGTCAATAATTTTCAAAGATCTAAGCAAAACCCTATGTAAACACATAGACGTACAAATTCTTCTCTGCAGACAGAGAAAATGACGAAATCTCTCCTCCTGCAGATTCATATTATCATATAGCACAGTACTGCTGTTTGCCTTTGGCTTTAAAAAAAAAAAAGCCTGGATATACTGCTACAATATGTTAATGCACTGTTTTTGCTTTTCTGATGCTGTTCTTGGGATAAATACAGAATTAAGTGGATGAGATTCTATAGCCTGTATTAGATAGAAGGTCAGATTTGATACTCTGATGGTTGCTTCAGACGCCAATCTGCACATGAATCTTTGTAGAGCTGTGCTTTCCTCCTGATTTCATTCCTACATCAATAAGCTAAGCACCACTTCCCCATATATTAATATAAATGAGATTTTTCAGGCATTCGGAGTACGGGGGAAAATGCAGCTTTACTGTTGGCAATTGTAAATGAGATTGTGCTACATTACACTCACTTAAAAGATGGTACTTGAGCATTTTGAAGAGATACTTGTCTCCCACGCTTTTTAACATGGACAAAATGGCATAAAAGTTTGGTTAGTTACATTTGCTAAGAATACACCACACACCAGGGTCAGCTCTGCATACACTCTGGCCTTTCTGATGCCATCCAGAACAGGTATTAAACGTGAATGCAACAGCAAAAAGGTATTCCTCTATTCTAGTAAATTACAGCACCATTTGGTATGGCTGATGGATGGAGGACCACATAGGAAATATAATTTTGAAAGCCCTACTTCCTTTTGCTTTGTTGCCTATTGATTTCAGCTTATTGAAAGAAAAGTCTATTTAGTGACTGTCCTAGGACAACGCCAACTGTACCAAAACTCATTTCCTTCTGCAGCTAACCCACCCGACGCTCCCTGGAAGAGCTGGCCTATCAGCAGCTCCCAGAGAAGCAGGGAGTCCTGCTGGCTCTCCTTGAGGTTTAATGGTAACAGCTCTGTTGCCGAAAGAGTGGGTGACATTGAATGGCACTTACACTGCACTCGTGAAAAGCCAGGTAAGGCACCAGAGGGCCTCTAAAGGAGCTCCCGCAGAACAACCAAACTCTTCCTTATAAGCTGCAAATCCCACAGGACGTGTTCCATGCTCCCCAGAGCTTACAGCACCACATGAAGTAATCACAAAAGCATTTGCTAATTGGGTATTTTGAAATTATATATTAACACTGAGTTATCTGATGCTAATATGCTTCCTCCTCCTTTAAATTACAGGCAAAGCTTTTAAGCCACATAATAGTTTCTCTCCTGAAGCTGCTGAGGGAAGAAGGAAAAGAATAAGATTACATGAAACTGGAATTACATTTATTTAAAGTAGAGGTCTACTTGGCTAGAAAAAACAGTGCTCACAACCAGCAAGGAAAACACACCCTATAGATTTAAGCAGCCAGAGAGATAAGATCCAAGGGACAGGTATCTTTAAACCCAGGTGAGTCAAACAATCAGGGCTACCAACTGTCTTTTTCCAAAGCTGTTACAGATGTGGCTACAGTGGAGTTGTGAGAGTGCAGCTGTTGCCTGGACACTGATTGCTGCATCTATGGTCATTACCAGAGATCTATGCTGATCCCCCAGCTTGAGAAGCTACAGCCAGTAATGGCCTAAAGTCATCCCACTTTTGGAGAGGGCCTTTTTAAGCATGTGTGCATGTTACCCTGATACAGTGTGGAGATGGTAATATGGCCAGTGCTCGTGTCTGTCCTCTGACAGTTCATGTCAGACTTCAGCTGGGCATGAAAGGTTTTGGGAAGACATTTGCTAAAAGGATCCATTCTTTCCTGAAAGTACTGACAACACCATAGATGAACATGATCATAATTTTTTTCCTGCAGAAGCTGTAACAGGGGACAGAGAAGAAGGCCATGTCAAGATCAAAGTTTTTCTTCCTTTTCTGATGCAGCAACAGGGAGGCAACAAGAGCAGCAGGAGACTCAAGCTCAGTGGCATTTAAAAGAACAAAAAAAAAAGTAGTCTGGGGACACTCTGATCCCAGAAGCTTCTCAACTCCATCAATCCCAACCTAACAACGAGGGAGGAAAGCTAAGTCCAGCACACTCTGCTCATATGAATGTCTTCTGTATAGTGGGAGGTGGGGGGAGGGGGGACACAGACACAAGAACTTTCTGTGTAATGTACTAAAGAATATACTGACCAGAAACACACACATTGACTGACAATCACCAACCCATGGCATGCAAAGGTTATTCAAGGTAAATCACAGTAATGAGCTGGGAGGTATTTTCTTCTGGTTACTCAGGCACAGCAGGATAAAATAATCTTTGAGGGCCTTTCCAAGCTTGATGGCCAAGCAGCAAGTTCAGATTTAAACAGAGGACACTTTTTATTAATTTTTTTTCCCTGAATACAGTAGTGTACTGCAAACTAGGAGCAAAGATTAATCCAAGTCACAGGTACTTGCACCGAAAGCATTTTTATAATAGTGGAATGGAAATACCCAAGTGTTAATAAAAAAAAAATTACATTTTATCTTGCCTTTAAAAAATAGCATGCAAATAAGTATCCACCACACTAACAAGGCAGTGTTTTATTTACTTCTACTGCAGTGCCTGCATCTGCTGCTAGTTCTGTACGTTACTGTAACCAGGCTCACGTCTAGCCTACATTATGAGTGCTAACATGATGCTTGGGCATGGCAGACTGATGACTAACATTAAGGAATTCATTTAGAGTGGAATAAGGAGAATACATACTGTGAATGGGGTTTGCAGTCCCTTGCCCTGCTAAACTGCTTTTTCTCTTCAGATCTGCATTAACAAAAGCTTTGTGTCTGCCTTTAATTCTTCAGTTAGACTTGTATTTGGAGGTTTGGATTCTGTCCTGTGCTAGAACTAAGCAAGCTGCCGTGGCATTCACCTTATCTAAGGTTCAAGCATCTATCAATCAAAATCAGCTGCATCTCTGCTGAATATCCATTTGGGTCTATTCAGTAGCACTGTTAAGAAGAGCTCATCTCCAGCAAATCCTTCTTAGAGGTATTTGTTTAGAAGGTGTGCACAACAGAGTCATAAACTATTGAAAATAAGGTCTTAATGAGAAAAGTGTCAGACTAACTATAGGTGGCACTAATGGTCCTGGTTATGTGACATCAAGAGTCTAGTATTTCAGTTGTCTAACATCTCTCAGGTATTATCAGTTAGCCTTCCCTGAGCCCACCAGCCACACTATCCAAATCACATATGTTTGTTGTTTAGTATATAAAATACTTCTCTATATCATTTATATTTTTCCAAAATGTTTTTTCAAGGAGGAGTTTACACGCAAGCACATTTCCAATCCTTTTTTTTTTCACATAAAAAGCATGAATGAGATTCTTGCAAACTTTATGGACAGCCTTGAAGTTACAAACATACTTTAGACTATTTTAAAACTTGGCTTTTACAGTTTGGGTCCATAACTACTCTAGTTGGTGTATATATATTCTATACACCAAATTCTAGATTGTTTTCTTAAAAAACTTTCAGCATTAGACAATAAAGGGGACTAGCAATTTTTCATACTTGACAGTCTAAGCATTTCTCAAACCACCACAAATAATTATTACTCTTTGCAGATTTCTACAGATTACAGTCAGACAATTATAGCTGTGTAAATCAAAACACTGAATCTACCAGAACAATTGCATTTTAGATAAAAGAATTTTATTAAACCGATCTGGATCACAGTAATTTTTTTTAAGTAATAGCTTTGCAATGTTTCATACTTCAATTTATTTGACACTTCAGAGCACATGATTCTTGACTTAATGTTTTCAGAGAATTCCCACCACTCAAATGAGAACCCCACCAAAACCTCAATCAATATTTGTTCAGAGTCCAATAAAGCAGACCATGGAGCACATCATGTGTACTGGAGACGGAAATGCTTAACATCTTCCCTGACAACTTGCAGACAGCAAACTGGAATACAAATTTGCTATGAATATGTCTCTACAGAGTGCATGGATAATATAATAGAACTAATATTAACTAAGAACATTTTTACTAATTGAGAAAATTTTAGAGACAAATTATATCCTCTGGCAGAAACTCCTGAAATATTGCTAAGCTCCTTTCTTTTCTCCATTTCATGCATTGAACTTATTGACCCACAGAGAAGATAAGGCGGAATATACATTTTTTCAAATAATTCCCTGTATTGCAACCAAAGATAACGACACCATTTTCAGTTCTGCACTGAAGGCACCAGGACTATGAAAGGAAGAATCAAAGCTGTTGAGAGTAGAACAGTCATACACGCTAGCTGCTAGCACTATATTGTCAAAGATCCTAAATTGCTTCACATATTCCCCCCTTCTTCTTACTGTGCACCTTCATCCGTGTGCACGCACGTATACTAGAAAGGAAGGGTGAAATAATTCAGCAGTTGCATTATTTGGCTCCAGGGGCTACAATTACTGGAGTAATGACACACCCCAAACCCACATCACTTTGGCATTCACTCTTCTTTGTCCAGACACATGATCTGGACGCTAGGAAAGAAACAACACTAAACTAGTCAAAATCTGGCAGCAGGCACACGTGCAGCCACAGATGCTGATGCTTTCTGGGGAAAACTTCACAACTAGGTCATTAAGGATTGGCCTTTTTATCTGGGAGAGAAACTACAGTACCACAGTGAGCCGAAAAGATGCAAAAAAACCTCTTTGAAAAATCACAGACTGATACCAAGTGACACCAGCTGCAGGTTAAAACCATCCTTCTAATCAGCCTAAGACTCTGACACGCAATAAGATATGGATTTTGGAAGAAAAGAGCAAGCCCCCTTCTACATATCACCTTCTCCTGGATAATCCCAAATACCTTTGGAAGCCTATCTATTCCTATTCTCCCTGCTCAAAATTATCTGGTGTCAGAACTCATATAATATGTGGGGTTTAGCAATAATAAGATGAATGTACACATCCTGTAAAATGTCTCCTCTGAATAGGAGATAGAAAAGTTGGAAGCTCCCAGAAATACCAGGCAGAAAGATCAATGGTTTGGCCTCACAGAGGGTGAAAGATAAGCTGCTGTGCATGTTGCTGTTCTGAAGCTCTAGGGGAGTCTTATCAACACAGGGCAAGCAAAATCGAAGTGACCGTGTCTGAGTGCAATACACCTGCGAGGTAAGAAATCACCAGGAAGGCCGGAGGAGCCTTGAGCTGGGAATAATTAAAGCAAAAATATCTTCATGTCAGCAAGTTTCTTGGGATTTCATTTATGGAAGACAAATTTGGAGACTTGCATTGCGTGTGCAAGGAGCACTTTGCATCATCTTTCCAGCAGGCAGCACCAGCTGTTGGAAAGAGGGGGAGAAGGGGAATTTGGCAGATGGCCAATACCTTATTTTTTCTCACAGTAAAAAGAAGCACATGAAACACCAGTCCAGGACCTCAGCTGCTGTGGCAGTGTGAGGGTGATAGGACTGCAATGCCGTCCTGCGGCAGAGGCTCTGCTGCTGGAAGCTTGACCTCCCCATGTCACGGCTGAAGCAGATCACCACCACTTGGGCAGAAAAGGATAGTGCGTGATGAATTTGTCCACTCCTGGCTCATTCTTTAAGTGCAACCATAAATCACTGTTTGCATTAAACTGCTGTAAGGTCTGGCTAGCCTATGAATTTAATTTTAAAATTAAGACTTTCTGACCTTTCCTGTTCAACAGAGATGTGCATACTTGTGATACTTGGAGAGGAGCTCACACCTTCTGTACTTGTGTGTGTAACACACAGGGACACAACTGCAGTCTTTCTAACCCTCCTGGTCCCCAGGCATGGATGTATCACCTTCACACACTGGTGACTCACAGCAGCTTCAAGTAGCCCTGAGGAGCCCCTACCTATCAGATATACTACAGCTGTTTAGGAAAGGGCTGGGCTTGCAGAACTGCCTCCAAGTCACCAGGGACTATGGATAGGGTCAAAAGGACTTCCACTGTTTATCTCAGGACTTCCAGGTTGCAAAGAAAGCATAGATGAATTACAAACTGGGACAACCCAAGCCTACAGTCAAGTGCATGGGTTGGGAAGCTGGGAGCCAGGGGAGTGACCTGTAGCTGCCATACTCTGATATTATGTCTCTGCTGTGGGGGCTGTAGATGTGGTTTCCAAGGAGAGGCTTGAGAATTATTTCTGAAAAGGCCTGCCATGGACATCTGTGAATGGTGCACTAGGAGGAGCACTGGGCTGGAGGTGCATGGAGTCAGTCAGGGTGGAGCTGGGAGTAGCCCTTACAAAACAGAATAAAAAACTGCATTTAAAAGCAGCTGGCATCCAGGAGACAATGGAAAACCTGACATTTATTTTCTGTTGAGCTGATATTTATTTCTCTGTTGCAAGAAGTTGTGGTAGTAGGGGTGAGATAAACTGGGTGGAGAGAGGAAACAAGATGAAGTAAATACAAAAATTCCACAAGGAAGAAGAGAATAATCTGCTCTCTGGACTCACTGTAGTTAGGACAAGTAGCAATAAAGCTAACTAGAAAGTTTAGGCATAGAAAAAAATCCCAACAGAATGGATAAGATATATCTGTGCTGAAATAGCATGAGGAATCTCCAGCATCAGGAATCTGCCTGAGAAGTTGTCAGAGGGACCCAAATGATCCTGCCATGCTGGCAGCTGACTCCTTGTGGGTCAACCAAGCTTCACAAACCCGGGATAGGGGCTTCTGGAAGCTAAGCTCCCCGTTGCAAACTTAGTTATTTTATACACTTCAGGAACAAGGCTTTCAGCAAATGCTGTAGAGCCACGCAGGCTGAGAGGCCAGTTAGTGCTTTGAATGAAACCTCCCTCAGGAAAAGGCAACAACATCAAACTATGGGGCAGGCAGAGACTAGGCAGGTGCTCAGACACCACCACAACAGACACCATGTAAGAAACTGCACAGGACATGGTGGAGAAGTTGGAGGCATCCTGAACACCGGAGCTGGCTAGGACACATGTGCCCCAGTCACCCCAGCAGCTCTGACCTGGCATATGATGTTAATGGATTTCTCAGTAACACAAATCCTCCTCCTGTACCTCTGGCTTGCAGCTTAGGTGTCACACAGTCAAAGAGAAATACTTATTTTCTTCTCAGCAGTATATCTGCAATTTTAACGGAATACAATTTACTCAGTCCCATGCTAAATCAGGGTAATACGTTTCCAATTCTTAACTCAGCATGTAATGCACCAATATTGCTCCAAAGCTATTGAAACCCAAATAGAAAAAACAGAAGATAGTTGCTGCATAGCGATTTTTTGTTTTACATATAATTCACAGGCTTTACCAACCTGCTGGAGGAGAGGGGAACCCCATAATTACATGTTTAGCTGTGCTGAGTCCCCATCCCCCATGACCAGGGCAGGTACTTTGTGCGGGATGCTGCAAGACATTCCCTTCTAACAAGTCCCCCCCGCTACAAACCAGAGATACAGGCTTAGGCCACCAGCAAGAAACTTGGTGGTCATTTTTTTTAAGGCAGGATGCTGAAAGTAGGCGTGATCATGCCCGGGTGTATAACCCTGCTGTAAGCTCTCCCCTGTGAGGCTTGCTTGCTGTCTAACTGGATGATGCATAGGCCTGGAAGAAACTGGGAAGAAACAGCTGATCTCACCCTCCCAGCAGGTCAGTGGCAGAAACAAGAACAGATTTAATCTCCTATCTCAGTCTGACTCTTTTTTCCCATATAATGGTTTGAATGAATTCATTGGACACATAGAGGCAAAATATCTAAGCACTTTTGATACTTTAAATATTCTTCTCACCTAAAATTAACAAATTAACATTGAATTTATTTTACTCTCCCTTGGTGAGGTTATACTGTGCTCAGACTAAACCTTGCTGTTCCAATGTAACTTTTCCTGGCACATTTATCCATGCTGCTCACTAATGATCACAGAAGGCAACTAACCAGGGTTGCTCATTCTCCACAGCCTTAATTACACTTAACCGGAAACTTGTCACCTTTCTGCTGCTGTACAAAAAGAATTAGATGACCCCCTGCTTGAAAAGACAAAAGGCCTTTTCTATTAAAATGCCTGAATCCATTTATAATCTTAATTACAACAGGCTTCCCAGGAAAACTTCCTGCTGCAGAATGAGCTAGTACAGAAATAAAATTCTGGGTTAACATGGAAAGCCTGTTTCATCAATAGCTTCCTAGGTCTGGTATCTTCTACCTTGAAATAAATGCCAGTGGCTCCAAGTCTGAGGGATGCTCAGCCCCAAACAGGCCAGCAGCAGTCATTCAGTCCATCCCTAACACTGTCTGGATTAGAACCAAACAGGGACCAAAGCAAAAATCTGAAGATGCCTCATGACACAGGAGATGGATTTATTTGCTTTTGTGATATTTTCTGATTTTGTTAAAAACCTACATGTTTCAGTCTTTGTGCACTGAATGAAACTCCCTGCCAGTAGCTGACCACAAATTACTCCACCCCAAGCTTCTACGGGAAGCAAAAAGCATGTGCTTGAGGCTGCTCACTCTGTTGGCCACCAACGCCTCTTCCCAAATGCCAGCCTGCTCCCTCCACTTTGCCAGCTCTGCACAGATGACAACAATCAATGCTCTGTGGATCTGACCACCAGGCCCTCGCTGCAAACTTGTTGTCTCCCTTGGTCCTTCTGAACTGCAGCGGGGGAGACCTCAGCACAACAGTAAAAGAACAGAAAACATCCCTAGGTGATCTTAAAATCCTGATAAACATACAAGTCTGTTGGTTGTATCTTTAAGCATCTGACTTCCCATGTTAAGACTTCTTACATCAGAGAATGAGGGCAATGTTAAAAGTAATTTTCATCAGTGATTTAAGACAACTGGAAGGTACAATTATTAGCATGATGCCTTGTTAATTTTCCTCATCTCTACAGCTGTGTTTACTGTGATTTCTAAGGGTTCTCTGTCTCATCTAATAACAGATCTATTTAGGAAGTGCATACTGAATGTTGACTTACAATGGAAGAACAAATTCTTAGTATTTCTTTATATGGCAGCTATTTTTTGAAAATGCTCCCTCAACTACACCCTGAAAGAAATTGCACATCATCTTTTCTCCCCTTTTAAAATGCTCATTCTTTTTTAAACGTCCCAAAGAAAACAAGCAGAAAAGGCCTCTCTGAGCTCTTGCTTTTGAGATTCTTCTCTGGTAGCAGCCAAGCACTGTCTTCTTACTCTCTGCTCCTTTCACAGAAGCTGAATATGTGCCAGTCTCTCATCAGTTCCTTCTCTATCTGGCGAAAGGGCTGGCTCCCTTTTTGCTGCTCTCATATCCTTGTCATCTGCCTTGTCCCACCTGCAGCTTCAGCATGCCAGCAAAGACCAGAAGAAAAGGGATCTCCAGGATCGAGTTTTCAGCTAGCTCTCGTTCTGCATGCAAAACTCCTCAAAGCAGGTCCTTGCTGTCCCTGGGCTGACTGCAGTGCTACGCATGCACTCATGGCATTTGTGAGCGTGGAGGGCACCAAGAGATTGGGGAGATATCCCCTCTCCCAGAGCAGCAGGGCAAGGCAAGAAGCAGAGAGGTGCCAACCCGCAGCGCCTGAAGGCCCAAAGGGACCCTAGTCTGAAAGCCAAAACTGAGTCAAGGCATGTGGTCAAGGCACTCAGCTATGCAGGTGAGGGGAGCCAAGAACGTGCGCTCGATGGAAACATGCCCTGTCCTTCACGGTGGGGAACAGGACAGCTCTGTCCCTCACACAGGGCCAGCGCTGTTCCACCTCCCACGGGGCTTCTCACACAACAGAGGGGTGTGCTTTGCCTTCAGCTGCTCACACAGGCAGTTTTCCTTTGGCCCAGGTAGAGCCTGGCAGTTTGCATCCACTGTGCCACTTTTTTAGTATTGCAGCCTTGGAAACACACTTATGGGTGAAGTGACTGCTTGGCTATCAATACCTCCAGCTAACACGGGCTTCTGCTTGCCTACCCATACTGGCCTGTAACTGTTCTCAGGGCTTTTAATTTTTATAAGCTACTTAGTTTGTCTTTGAGTACAAATCACACCAGTAGGCTGGGTGGGAACACGTACGTTTCCCTATATCCATAGAGATGCATACACATAGAATCATAGAATCACCGGGTTGTAAAAGACCCACCGGATCATCGAGTCCAACCATTCCTATCAATATGTACATACATCACATACATACCTCCCTGCCCATATCCCAGTGCTAAGCACTCAAATGGCACACTGGCTTTTGTTGGTCATAAATCAGGGTGCACACGTGCTTCCAGGCAGCATCAAAGCACTGAAAGACATTTTCATGTCTAAGTAGGTGGGACTGAAAAAAACCCAGCAGCACAGTGCTGAGGATGCATGCACTGGTGCTGATCTTGTTTAGCAGGGTGGTCTGAGAAGCACCCATGGTCCCCACAGTCAGTACCTGGGAACCACTGTCATCACTCTGATATTTTCACTCAAAAGAGCAGAGGCACCTGATGGCTTCTGAGAAACACCAAGAGCTGACACTGTTCTGGCTTATATAACAGAGGTCATCCTTCTGCAAGGCTACCAGGTGACATGGATTTAGGGGTGGGGAAAGGTGGTAAGTTCACAAAGTGCTGGAACAGCTGATGTTCCTGACAGGAGAAGCAAGCCTTAATTACAGTTTCCAGCTAAGAGAGCTGTCATTTTAGATTCTCTGTGCAGTAATTTCCACCCACTGGATTCATGAATGAAGAGGTAACAGTTCCTCCTCCAACTTGCAGCACTGCCTGCTGCAGAGCCTGTCTTCAACAAGACAAAGAGAGCTGCCAAGCACCGCTGTGTCCTTCACCCCACAGGAGGGCTTCCATGGCATAAACGTCTCCTACAAACATGCTGATAATTAACAGTGGATTTTGCTCTTTGAACGTATTCTGCCTTTTATGAGATGCATTAGCACAGCTGACCTAGAGATTAACAACGGCATCCAACTGCTCTCAAACCCTTTTAGTTTTGCATTTCAAATATAAAACTGATTTCATGAAAGGCTTCTTATCCTGTTGTTTCTAAATCCCTTCTGGAGTTTAATACTAGCAGGAACAGATCAGCATGTGAAGGTCCTTTTGGTAGTTTGCATCCACTGTGCCACTTTTCGGTATTATGTCCTTGAAGATGTACTCATGGGGGAACTGACTGCTTGGCTATCAACATCTCCACGCTTAAACGCGTTTGATCAGGTGTTTGCAACCCTATATCTGTTTCTGTAATCCTGGATTGTATTTTCCAGCTGCAGTGTAACCAAGATAGCACAAGCAGAGAAAGCTCTCTCTTCCTACAGTTCTTAGAGCCCTTCCCTGTCTGCTCCATGACCTAACTTTATGTCTGGATTTGTTTGCATAAAGAAGCAGGTGGGATTTGCTGCTTCCAGGAACAAACTGCGATTTCATTCAACTTCTTCTGTCCTCCTGGGTGCTCTCTTCTTTCAATTTCCCATCACCTCTTTATGCATATGCAAGTGCAATTGCCCAGTTTCATTCTCTCTGTCCAGTGCTCTTCAGAAGTTGTCAAGGCCCTCTAACTCCCCTTATTTACACCTCTATATTCTCTCAGCTTCTAGTTACTGCAATACAGGGTCCAAGGAAATCCTAGTTATTTTAAGGGTAACGTGAACTCCTCATTCTGCCTGAGCTTCTTTTCACTTGTGCCTCTCAATGCTCTTTTCTCAGTCTCCTTGGCTGCTCTTTAATTTAACCCCTCCAGCATCCCTTTTGCAAGCTGCACTCAATACAGCTCAGGCTGAACTTTCAAACCCAGGGAGTGCTGGGAGCACCAGGAGGAGATGCAAACATTTTCAAAGGAAGGCAGGAATGTTAAACAGGATGAGTAAGAGGCTGCTCCAAAACACACACAGCACTTAGGAAATTGAGATAAAGCAGCTACCATACACTACTAGTTTAAACCTGATGCGGAACATCTGCTCCTGTTTTGCTTTTAATGATTCATGTTCTCTTGTCTGCAGCTCCAGAGAGAGTAGGACCACCTGAGCAGAGATAAACTACAGGTTAGCTTATACTATTTCCAGGAGGACAAAACACTTGCCAAGATTAGCTGAGAAAAATTGAACTGCTGAACAGCCAGCTAGGCTATGCAGAGACCACACATCAGCCTAGTAATACTTTTTGTTCCCTCTTCATCCACCCCAACACTGCAGACAGTATCATCCTCTGCTTCCCTGCTTAAATCAACTGAGATCAGTAAATCTTACATGCTCAACCTTAGCCTAAAATCATAGCTTATTGAAACTACGAGATCTCTCTGCTCCCTGTGGCAAGGCAACGGAGCAGTCCTGAGTCCACTAAAATATGGGCATATTTTAGCTATGACCTGTCTCTTTAGGGACTGATGGCAACAAATTTATTCTTATTTATTCTGTAAGAATAAATGTTGTTCCACCAAAAACCTCAGATAAACAGCAGAAGTTTCTCCAGGTGGTGGCAGGATGGATAATTCCTCCTGAAGCTGCATCTGGAGCTGCTACTGCAGACTCAGGTCTGGGATAAAAATAACACTCAGTACTTATCTGGTCTTTTTTCAATCTGTAAACTTCAAAGCATAATGCATCACCCCTGCTTTCCAGATGTGAGATGCACACCACAAAGAACTGGTTCAGCATTGCTAAACACAGTCCTCTCCCAATATCTCTTCCCTGCCCAAGCACAACTCTGCTGGGTTCAAGGCAAGACAATCCAGTGCTTCCAGCACTTTCAATTTTCAGTGATTCTGCACATATATTAAGATAGGGGATTATGTTTATTTTTCAGCCCTTGTTCCTGTTACTTCTCTGTGAGAATTTCAGAACAAAATATCTCTTCAAGTATTTCTCCTCCTGAAGTTTCTAGTTCTCCCAGTCTCAGCAAGGTTAATTTAAATGGATTAAATCGCAGTCTCAAAACTCTGGTTGAAAAATTGCGTCAGTAAAGAATGCTGGTATCAGCAGCTTGTTGATATTAAAAGTGTTTAGTTTAGACTTACACCTTTCCCTCTGTTTTCTTCTCTCCTGATCAACACTTGTGAGAATCACTATGGGGTGGAACTTCTATATCAATCTGGTGTCTATGAGAAATTTATAACAGACATTTGGCACTGCTGTTTGTGAAAACGTATAGCAACACGTACAGTTTTCTATTTATCAAAACAACCTCTCTTACATGCCCTTGAGATCTAACGGAAAGCCATCAAAGTTTGGTACAGTCAAAGCACTCCAAGATGTCATACTGAGGTTACAAAAAACAAAATACAAAAAAGTAGGGTTACATGTGTTGGCCTCTTTTTTTAATTTGATAATATGAGTTTGCCATGCCCCTGAAAATGAACCTGAAAAAAACCATAAAGTTAACAGATCTATAAAGTCCACGGTGAGAAGTTAAAAGGCAGCATTTGATATTTTTCTGGGAAAGTACTGGGTTCACTGCAAGAAAGAGGGGTGTGAGGAGCATAAAAATTATCTGGAACAGGTGGATAATATTAAGTCAAACCAGTCCAATTCAGAGAATTAGCATTAAGAATCTGGTTAGCAGGTACAGCTTAAATGAAGTACCACATCTCCGCCTACCAACTTCAGCCTTCCACATCTTACTCATTTGCATTAAAATCAGCTAGAAACATATTAGAGAAAATGAAGGAAAGCATGAAGGAAAACAAGTAGCTTGAGCAATTCCATGAAAAAAACCACACACAGTAACAAAGCCACATGTTGCCCAGGAACAGCTTTCTGGGTTTGAATGGCATCTGATAAAGCAATCTGGTACCTCAACATCAGTACAAAGATAAATGAATGCTCTAAAATGCCTGCCCATGGATGACAGGAGAAAAAAGTTGGTGAACAGGCTTTTAAAGCATTACAGTCCCCTCCAAAGAAGCAAGTGAAATCAGAACCTGTCTCTGGTTTTAGAAAGTGAAGGGGAAAGAACACAGAGAAAGAAACAAAAATGATACACAGTAAAAATATTGCTCCTACATCTCTCGGCTAAAGAGCTTCCTTTGAGAAGTTCTCGCTTTTGATGGCAGAGGATGACATCTCTCTGGGACAGCAGAGAAAAGGAAAACAGAAAAGCCTGTGATAGATGAAAACTACTAAACAAAAGAGACTGTCTGGGGAATTAATATTTATGAAATGCAAAACTGACTGTAGTAAAATAAGAGATAACACAAACCTAATAAAAGCTGAGTTGTTCTGAATTAAAAAAAACCCCCAAGATGCAGAGCCTGCAATCAGGTGCTGTACTATCAAGAAACCAACTCCCCTTTGTCTCAGGCAATGTCAAAACCAAAAAACCCACGTACAGATCTGATCCAAAAACAGTGAAGTCAATGGAAAATTTCCTCTTGATTTCCAAAAGCTTTTGATTAGACTCTTTGCGAATTTCTGATGTTAAGAGGTGGAAAGAAGCAGAAATCCTGTTGCTCACTCAGTGGCACAAAGAGATAGATACAATTAGAGCCGAAGAGTTACTGTGAGATGTTGAACAACTTCTCTGCTCATTAGAGAACAACAGAGCAGCCTAAATCTCGGCGTAGGGGTGTAAGAGGGTGCTACCTGCACTGTTATGGAGATGATTGTTTTGAAACTTTATATGGGAGTTACTGCACCAATGGCTTCTTATAAACTTGCAAAACCTTTCACTATCACATGTGTGAGCTAGGAAAGATGTTCTCACTCAGAGACCCTCCCCTGCCGTTGAGTATCATAGTGTGCCACATTCAATACACTCTGAAATCATGTTTTTAAAGCCCATTTGCTCTTGGGAAGGAAAATATTTTATAATCCTAGTGCATCTCTCTGTTGAGAAACATTATCTTTCAATATTCTGCTAAAGTTTGTTTCCTTTTTTTGCTTTGTTTTGGTTTGGGTTTTTTCATTATATATACCAATGGCCAGAAGATTATGAATATGGAAATGGCTCTGTTAAAAAAGACTGAATGAAAACCACTGTGACAACCTCAGTTCTGTGTCTGTTTCTCTGTGGGTTTATTTCTTGCATGGGGTTTTCATTTTAGGTAGGGTTGTTTTTCATTTCCAGGCATGATTTGTTCTGTTTTATGTCCAAAGACTTGCACTAACAAGGCCCTGTGGTTCTGTGTAAGAAGTGTAAACATAGATGCAAATCATCTGAAAATTCTACTTTCTGCACCATTCCTTTTCTTCAAAAGTGCTTTCCAGATTGAGGCCTTTAGACAATGTAACTGTAACCCAAATCCCCAGACTCTGAGCTACCAACTTCATGTAAAATGTAGCATCCCTTCCCCACAAGTGATCATGTTTGATAGAGTATTTGGTCCAGCAAGGAGCAAGCATGTCCCTACCCCTGGGTTCTCACACTGCACAGAGAGTCCCTGCTCAGACCCTCTCCACAGCAGCAGTCCTCTGCACCCAGCACCAGCTAGAAGAGGAATACTTACCAAAGACAATTAAAAGTTGGGTCAAGGCTGTGTGGGATGCCAGAGTCCTTCCCACCTGGTGCAGTCAGGGGAGGAAATGCAGTGTCCCCCAGGAGCAGCAGAGCAAGAGTGATGCTAACCCACTGTCATCCCTTTGGTTTGTGTGGGTGTGATGGTGCAGCAGGGGTGCCACCTGGCCTGACCCTACCTTGAGCCAAAGGCCAACTAGGCGACAAATCTGTAGAGGCAACTGCTCCTGGAAATAGCAGCTTCTTCCTGGGGAAGAAGGAGTGAGCCTCTAGAGGGTAATGCTAGGTCCTGGGGCATTTTAGGGCTATTAATATAATTTAGAAAGAAAAAGAAATTCTGGGCTAGGCTATTAGCAAAAATTAGGTGTTAGTGCATAGGGAAGACACATAAAACACTGCATTAAACTACAGCAGTTTTGCTCTACCTCAGAACATAAAGTTTATTGAATGGCTCCCAGAAGAGGGGAAACTGGATTTGGCACTCAGCAATGAAGTCTATAATTAGTTTTTTTATAGAAAATCCACGAACCTTGCTGGACTCGTGATTTTTTTTGTGCTGTTGGCTGGTGAACGCCCTTGTCCAGCTCTGCCATGATGGGAGCAAGATGTACAGATTGAGGAGGGCTCTGGACTATTTTCTACCCCTTGCACGAAGCCACAGCAGAGGCTGTGAAGGAGCCTTATTCTCCCTGCTGTGCCATTGAAAAAGAGTAGCAGTGAGTCCACTCACCCAACCAAGGACACCCCAACAAACTGCAGAGCTCACAGGCAGGACCAAAGCTGTGGCTGACCCAGCTTCCAGAAAGTCCCAAAGGTGGGAGAGGTGGCAGCAGTGACTTGTCCTCTGAGCTCCACTGTGCTGGAAGAACTAAACTCATGAATCCGTCTGTGGCAACACAGGCCTGGCATTTTGTGACTCACAGACCCTTGAGCACTTCTAGCCATCTGGTTTCCCAGAACTGGCCAATCTGATGGGTTCACTGCCAAATTAGCAAAATATATGAAATGCATGGATACGTGAAATTGTGGCAATGCAGCTAGGGATGTAACATATCACTTCATGGAGATTTAAAAAGCTCTGCATCTGAGATCAGACACAGTGAGTAGAGACAGGATAATTAAAAAGATTCACTAGCATCATAAGAAAATGCTTTTGGAAATTATTTACGCAACAAAATTTTATGTTCAACGATGCTAGAGTCATTCAATACACAGCTCACGGCTATACAGCTAGTGCAAAAAATAACAAATATAATTTTGGATGGAAAATTTATAGATGTGTTTTTAAAATGCACATGCTGATGCCTTCATTTTGGTTTCTTTAATGGCCCTGCCTTCTGTGTGTTCATGGCTTTCCTGAACCTTATGCAAAGTTTGAGAGGACTTGTAAATCAGTTCCTTTCCTGGACCTTTAAATAGCAAGTGATTAAAACTAAAAGCAATCTCCAATTATATCAAAGAAACCACTGAACTATTTCTGGCAGTGGTCATCAGGCATGATGCAAGCTTGCCTCCTCTATGGCTCAACAAAATCAAGAAACCACAGACTATTCCCAGATTCAATTCTTAAAAGTCTAAAACTAGACAATGGTAATTTACACTAGAGTTAGTCACACTAGCCTGTTTTTTTTTTTATTTAACCTAGCAAAACCTGCAGATAGATAAAACACATATTTTACTTAGAGATTAAAGAAAAGTACTGAGATTAAAGTACTCTCATTGCTGTACGCTGAATAGGAGAAAGCCAACAAAAACATGAGCAGACCAGACCCATCTATCATCCAAACATAAAACAGCAGCCTTTTATCTGGAATATTTGTGAACAAGCAGACAGCTTATATCTGTGTAGGACTATATGTGGTCCATACCCTTACAGACTCTTAGTCCCACTGTGAAGCATGTAAACATTATCGCTGTTCAATAAACATGAAGCTTGGTCATGCTGACATGGTGAGTCTGTCTCCAGTCCTTAACACCAGCTTCTGCAAGTGGTAAATCTACCAAAGAATGAAACAATCAAAATAAAGGTTTCCCGTGTTCTAGTCCAATGTCTCTTCTGCATCATGCTTTTCAATTTTCTTACTGAGTTCAGCATTCAATGAAAAATGTGTTTGCCATAGACATCAAGAATTCATGATTTTCTCCACTGTGTTTGTGGAATGTCCAGAGCTGTGAAGGCTGATTGCCAGCTGAGATCAAAAAGTGCTGTTCCAATAATTAATAAAAGTAATGGAGAAACTGACCAGACTCCAATTAAAAAGAAAATGAAATGTGAGTACACAGACAAATAACACTAACATGTGTTGCCTCTTTGTAGCAGTGTTCTTTTCATTGCAAAGCCAGGTATGAAACATTTTCTTTCAAATGCCTTCAGGCCAGTTCATCAACAGCAGTTTAGGAGAAAAGTAATAGTTTTTATAGTGATGGAAGCAGAGCCAACTTCTGTAAAAACTTAAAAAATAAAAAAAAAATCTACAGAAGTTTCCAATCTTTGTGCCCCTATGGGAATGCTCTGTTTCACCAGTTTTAAATGACGGGAATTGTCCAGTAGCTATCATGAAAATATCCACCTGGGAGAGTTACGAGATTTTTTGCAGGATGCAATGCGTCCTGCTGAGGGCTGAGCAGGTGACCCACAAACACAAGTGAGATTTATGCTATTAGGAGACCTGCCCACAGATTTTTTTATTAAATTTCACACAGAAGGAATTAAAAAATGACAAGGGAAACAATTTTAATATCCTAAGCGTGACCTCAGTCCTGAACGATGATGTGACTGAGGAGTGCAAGCAGATGAAAAGAATTTGATGTCTAGATCAACAGACTGACAGTGCTCTGTGGGTACCTCTTGTGCTGGTGGTGTTTGTCTTAACCTCCCTCACTTTGACGAACATAACATCTCTGTTATTGAGGTCTGGTAGGTTCTGACCTGAAGACATTTTCCCAGTCTTGGAGGACACGTTTTCTGTCTCTTCAGTCACCAGGAGCCAATGGGAAAATCACGCCAAGGCAGTATTTCATGGTCTTAGTAACAATCTCATTTCTGTAACCACACTTCTGTAAGTTCTTATTTTGGGCAAATCCCATGAGTGACATGCCTTGGCAGACAAATGGACACTTTAAACTTACTGATCTAGCTAATGGAACCTATTATTAGACAGACAGACAGCTACTGCCTTGTCATACTTCATGTTTAAAAATATTTATTGTAATCCAGATTCTTGTTAATGCAATCCAGAAATACATATATTTTAAGTGAAAGATAAATACTCTCATTCAAATATTCTGATTTGAACCTTGATTTAAAAAAAATCAGCTGCTTTTCATTTCATGGTTCAGATTATCTACAGCATGCCTTTAAAATACTATAACTAGGGAGGCCTTATCATAGGTAAGGGGCGCCCCTGCTGGAAATTTCCCTACTACATAATTACACTAATTGCCATACTGTGGTACAAAATTACTACAAGGCAGACTATTGCCTGGTACTAAAACACAAGGATATGGGAACCTTCAGACTGGTTTTTAAGGGCTTATCTATGGAGACACAGAACAAACCTCCACTGTTTCTCCACACATTTGTACAAGGTTGCAGCCGGCTGTCATTTTTAATTATATCTGCACAGAGTATGGCAATCTAAGCATAGAATTTCTGCTTTCAGATACATAACACAGAGAGCATCAGTTAATGTCAATAGTATTCCTTCCTGGGGACCAAATACAACATGAGAGAGAAACATTAGTACAGAGATGTGAGAATGAAATTTTCAGGCTGCAGCTGGATAAGCTGTTTTCTGGAAGATGCTTAGGAAAATCATAGAATTATAGAATGGTTAGGGTTGGAAGGGACATTAAAGGTCACCCAGTTCCAACCTCCCCTGCCATGGGCAAGGACACCTTCCACTACATCAGGTTGCTCTAAGCCTCATCCAGCCTGGCCTTGAACACATAGGGGGACATCCACAACTTCTCTGGGCAACCTGTTCCAGTGCCTCACCACCCCCACAGTAAAAAATTTCTTCCTAATATCTAATCTAAATGTCCTCTCTTTCAGCTTCAAACAACTACCCCTCATCCTACCCCTGAACTCCCTGATACAAAGCTGCTCCCCAGCCTTCCTGTAGCCCCTTTAAGTACAGGAAGGCTGCTATAAGGTCTCCCCAGATCCTTCTCAAACACCTGGCTCATCCCACTATCAAACTTTCTGTACAACACCGTATAGCAAAGAGGCACTCTTTTTCCTCTACCTTGGACCCTTTTCCAGCCACATCTGTGGGTCCCAACAAAACTGACAGCCTTTTGGGCAGGCAGCCCAGTATGTAACTGGGCCCTGCACCAAAGACATATGAATGGCAACCTGTGTTCCAGCAGCCTGCGTGAGGTTTTTTGTGTTCAGCTCACAGATGTGATACATAGCTCAGGTGCACTAGATGGGGAATCATGTAACAGAACTGCTCTGCAATGAGATACCAGCTTCTCCCTGTCATTTGGGAGCCACAGGATGGACAGGTGATGCATCAGGATTGGAGTGGTGCAAAATAAGGGCATCCAGACCTCGAACCTGGCTTTACTGTGTGCGAGTTGGAGAAAAGCCTGTGCTTGCTACACCCTTGCCATCACCCTCATCACAAAACCCAGCTGGAGATGGCAAGATCAGTCATGGCAAACCAGGTTTCTGTGTGGGACCTGTGCAAAGGGGCAAGCAAATGCACTGGTTTGGACTGGTGTCAGCCACTGCACTGAGGGAACAGCAAGTACACATATTGCCCCAGCTACATACTTAAAGCAAAAGAAACCAAATTCACCAGGCTTTTTTAGCTAAGCTAAGTCTATGGAAATTGCATGAGTAATTTTAGTCGAAAATAACAAGCCTGGTCAGACGCCCCTTTTATGTCTTACCCTGCTCAAATTCCCAAAGCCTGGATATACTGTCAAGCTGTGCAAACTTTACAACACATTGCCACTCCGTGTGTTTAAACAGTGCTAAGTATCAGCCTGAGCTCTGCTCACACCAAAGTCAGGTCCATGAGATTAACTCCCTACTTCAGAGGGAAATTAATATAATGGCAAGTGCCTTTTTGAAAGCCCACTTGTCTCGCTTTGCAGTTTGGGGGTTTTTTTAATTCTTAAATTTCAACTGAGGAAAACAAAGCTGGTAGAAATACAGAAGTAACAGCAATAATAGCAATACTGGAGTCATTCCACAATACCTAACTAAGTAACTGGCATGGTTCATCTGACCGCTTAAAACGGTGTCAGTAAATAAGAACTGAGCAGAGCTATAACCCATGTGCTGAATTTTATTTTTGCTATAATAATAAAAGCCATGGAGAGAGATTCATGATAACATGAAGCCTTACTCGACTGCGCACAAGTAGGAGCATTCGTTACATTCTGATGATGCATTTAGCTCTCAAAGAGAGTTTTACCTTTTTTATTTTTTTGCTAATTTGCATGAGGAGTATAGAGCATTTAGTCTTTGAATTAATCAAAATATCTCTGCCTTCACTGAATAAATATATTTGAATACATGAATAAATAATATATTGAGTAAAATAATGAAACTAATTTAAAATAAGGCTGAGAATGAGGTCACAGTTTTTATTAAATGTGACATTTTCCACAGTGTTTACACTGCAAGAGATAATGGCCTATATATTTTAAAGTGGGTAACAAACCATCAAAAAATCAACTTTAGATAAATTAAAGTAGCTTAATTTTCAGCAAGCATTGAGCTTTTAACCTGACTTTCAGAAAGTCAGGTTAAAATTATTCAAGATTAAACTTGGGTTTATGTGCCTAGGATGAAAATCTTCATTTAAAACCAAAGGAACCACTTAATAGACAGTCCTTCCAATTGAAAGGTCAAACTTGCTAAAGCTCTAAGATGCCTGCCCTCAGAATTAAATAGAAATATTTTACCCAGCACTTGCATTTCAGCTATAGACATACCATAAATACAATATACTGATTATCTTAAACACAAATGTTAAATTTGCACAAAATCTTGTTCTTGGAAGCAAGCAGAGAATTCCTATAGACATAAACAGGAATTAAGCTTGAAAAACTCTTACGAAAACCCACCAAGTCAGATACAAATTTTATTCACCCACAGTTGATTTGAGGACAACTCTGTTTTACTTGGCTGCCTAAAACCATTGCTTGCCCAGACAAGTCAGCAAACAAAAATGTAAGTGAAGCAGGTACTAGAAATGAACTCAAGTAATCTGCAAAGAGAAGAGAAATAAAGGAAGATGATGACAGACATCTCAAATAGTGAAATCCATGGAACAGACCCTATAATACCACCACTACCTTGCTTTGTCCTTGACCTCCCACCAGCCTGCATTCAATGAGACTGGACACACCAATGCATGATAGCAGCCAGCTGTCAGATTGTGTTAATTTGCTTCTGTCTGTTCAGGGTTCATGTCTATTAGCACAGGGTAATCAGTACTTCATTAAAAGCATAATAAAAAGTCTAACTCCAAGAGATTTATAATGTTATCCATTACCTCTATATTTGAGCACTGTAACTAAAACAGACCTTCACCTCTTCCAACTTTGACTCTATGTTAGGTTTCACCCATTTAGCACCTACACTGAATGCCCACTTGTGACCTGCTTGTTATTATCCCTGTGCTCTCAGCTGGCTGATGGGGTGAGTTTCTTAGATTAAAATGATTCAACAGCGCAGCAGGAATTGGGGTATTCAGGAAGGTTTGTCCAACTCTGCTCTTTCTTCCAACGTAGTTGTGAAAAGGTTACTTTGCCACTAATATGTCATATGCTGTACCATCATAGTAAACAGGGTTAAATACCAAGACCACTTGATGCAGATATCCAATTCAGTGCATTAATATGCTAGACTTTTTCAGTTGAAAGAGATTCAACTCCAAAGTTACGCTATAGACCGATCAGGCTGGACAAACCCAATCCTGGGCCTGAGCACTGGTCTATGTTGTCAGTCCTGGTGGTCAGCACTCTGCTAGGCCCTGTGTAGCCCTCTCCCAGATAGTCCCTAGACACAGGTCAAGAGTTTGCCCCAGCCTTGGACATCTGGACAGTTTGGATGTGGTCATCCTAGTCTGGAGGTGAGAGGTGTGAACTGAAGGGAAGCAATCTGTGCCATGGCAGTTCATCTCTGGGACAGAGAATGGAGCCTGGCTCTCTTTGCTTTCTGTTACATCTCGAGCTTTGTGTTCACTCTGCTCTGAAAAGCAAAATGTTTTGGTTTATACTCTCATATGCTTTTGAGTTTGAAAGCCTTTTGGACTTTCGGTTTTCATTAAGAAAAATAGCTGACGTTGCCCATCATTTTAACCTTTGCACCAAAAGCTTTATAAATCTCATGTATTCTAATGCACTAAATTTTCTGGTGTAGTGGAGTTCTTGCCCAAAGCAATATTCTCAAAACATAATGCAAGCAGTGGTGTCAGCAAGTCATTAGGATTAGTGATGGAGTGATCTGCAGAGTGGCTGGCCCATGGAAGCTGCAGAGAAAGAGCTCAAAGACATTAGCTGATTCCACATAAACCCTCCTCATGTACAAAAAAAAATAATTTAGTCTCACAATAATTCAAGTTAAAGGCTGCCTTTAGGCTGTGATAACCTCTTTTCTTCTAGCAAGTTTCCCCAGTGGTCCCAGGAGGGACTTTCTATGGCAGGAATGCATGAGTGGTTTCCACTGCTATGCCCAGGTATTTCAGCAGCTGAGGAAGTGGGTGGAGGAGGAGTACGAAAGATATTCTTGGAAGACTGGTGAAGAATTAAGGACAGGAACAGAATGATTTATAGACCCATGTGAGTAATCCAGGTTGTAAGTTAGTGTCAGTCACATTGCTCCGAATGATGTCAGGGGAGTCACAGAAGCAGGAGAGAGATACTTCTCCAGTTCCAGCCAGTTAACCCTGGCATACCATTGATTATAAATCCCGGTGACTTATTATCCAAAGTCAATTTACCACATCTATGCCTTTAAAAGTACTTAGGTAAGTGAGGTGAATGAAGTACAACCTCCAATGGAAAAATTAATGCCTTTTGGATGTGTTTCACACAGCTGGCATTAGATAAAATAGCATTCCTTTAGGGACACTCTTCCACTCCAATTTTTCCTTTTCCACCTGAAAAATTAGTACCTTATGTCCCTTTTAATTAACTCTCGTTAATCCAATAATGCCAGTACCTTCAAAGTCATAACTATTGCTTATGCAATTAGAAGGAACTTGATACAAGCACAGAAGTCCAAAATACAGGTGCAAACCCCTTCCAACAAGCAATTCTGCTCAGAGGGGATCAAATAACTGAGATCCCAGTAGTACAATTAAATAATGTGCAATTTTCTAAATGCCATCTTCTGTTACCTGATACCCCTCTCAGATACTCTGAGCACAAAGTGTTCACTACCATCTTCTAGTCTCAAAAGGAAGCATACTCATCCTGGGGATGCTTTCAATAATAATGCAATGACAATCCTCAGTTTTTGTGAGAATAAGGCCAGGACTGGGCACTGCTTGTCAGAAAGCCCCAAGTCACGCCAGAGTTAGAGAGTTGAGAGTCGGTGTTAAGTCCTCTGCACTGTCTGACATGGTGAGCTTCAGAAGTTCCCATGAAGCTTCTTGAAAGAGGTCCTCCTACAACAGGTTTCTCTTCCAGGCTGAAGGTGCACAGAGCACATGACTCAGTGTCTAATAAATACAAATATATGAATATATAAATAAAGTAAACAAAAAACTAGTATAAGAAGTTAAACAAGTGAAATCAGCTGCATTTTTTACCTCCGCAGAGATTTTTGGAGAATCTGTGCAGGAAGAACTCCCAAGATAAGGTTCTCCAGCAGGAGATGCCACATGGGATGGTGCCAAGGACTAGATGGCAGAAGCCACCATAATATGGACGGCTAAAGGCAAATAAATAGATGAATCAAAAGTAAGGGGAATGATGTGAGCACAAAAATAAAGGACCCAAATGACCAGAACTAACAACTTAGAGGCACACTCCCTGTTTACATCCAGGCATCAGGATGGAGTGCACCCCAATGCTCTTGGTGGAAAAGGAAAGTCTCTCAGCCTGGGCACATAGTATACACATTTCAGGAGAAAACCAGGATTTTAATTTAAAAGAAAATGTACTTAGGAATGATGCCACTTTGACCAATTCCTTTTGCAGCTTTACGCAAGGAACACTAACCTTTAGCTACAGTTTTCCCCTCATACAAAATGCAGTTAGCAATTCCTACTGCTGCTTGACATGGAGAATAATACGCATTTTTTCCCCAGCATTTAGAAGATTAAATACTCCCCACTGTTTGATTTCTTTCTGTTACTCTCGATACAAATCACACAAACCCATGATTCATGTTTTAATATTGATCCTATAATTAGTTCAGTACAGGTAAGCCTTCACACTAGATGCAGTCCCACATTTACTCACTTGGAAGCCATTGTAATACTGGGCTTTAGATTCTAAACCTTTTCAAAGAATCCTGTTACATGGAAGTCAAGAGCATGTTTCACACTGTGGTAACAGCCTGCTGTAAGGATACTTTATCTGAACCAGACTTGCTCATGCAAGTTGAATGACCTCCCTCAGATACGCATCCAAATGGGACATCAACAGCACCACCTTTGCTACCTAACCTTTACTCCTGGTGAGGAAGCCTCAGACAGCCAATGCACAGATTAAGGGTTCACAGGAGTCACTGATTTGGCTCATGATACTCTGTCATCTTTCCTTATTTTACCAACTGTCCAACATCTCGAGGGTTCATCTCTAGCTGTTCATGACAGCAACGCGGCACCTGCTACCTGCTTTTTGAATGCTCTTTTTAGAGTTTGGTGTTATCGCTGCCCTCCACACTGTATTGTGCTTTATTAGGAAGGAGGAAATGAAAGCTGCTGGCATGGTATGTTTGAGAAGCTGCAATGTACAGCACCCAAAGCACAGCAAATTCAATGAATACAATCAGAACCTGTTAAGCACTCGATCATAGCCTTAAAATCTCCTTACAGAAAACTAAAAAGGACCTGGCATGCTGCTCGGTTGCTTGTGAATGCTTGAAATGCTATTTTCATTAAATACTCATCCCTCAGATTTAGATTAGATCTTGGAAAGAAAAATTTTACTGTGAGGGTGGTGAGACACTGAAACAGGTTGCCCAGAGAAGTCATGGATGCCCCATCCCTGCGAGTGCTTAAAGTCAGGTTGGATGAGGCTTTCAGCACCCTGATATTGTGAAAGGTGTCCCTGCCTGTTGCAGAGAGGTTGGAACTGAGTGGTTTTTAAGGTCCCTTCCAACCCAAACTGTTCTGTGCTTCTGTGCTTCTCTGTGGTTTATTGTAATGGCTTATTCATTGTTTGTGGATTTGATGGGTCCCCTGAGGACAGATCATTCATCCTTCCACTGAATAGCACCATGGGATTTGGAGAGGGTGAAATCCTGTGAGAAGCTATCTTACTGAGCCCTGACAAGAGGTCTCCACAACCAGCCACAAGGAGCTGGAGCACCAGCAGCCTCTATCAGCACCTTGGATGTCTAGTGGGGACACGTGGAGCAGCTGAGGATATGGCCATTGAACCCAGGAACACTCCTACATCCCTCCAAAACCTCCTGCCATGAGCCCCATGGAGCAGGGCTCTGTATCAGATGGTCCAAGCCTACCCTATCTGACTTACCATCATCCATCACGATGTTATACCTGCATGGGGTCCTCCTCTCCCTACAAAGTAAGAAGCAGCATTCCACTAAAGCAACTCTGCAGCCTCGGAGAAATTCTTCTCACTCTAGTTAACAAGAGTGCTAAAAATCCATTGGGTAAAGCATAAAAAAATACCCTGTACTCCGAGTCTGGTACAGTAATGTGTATAGAAAGTTTCTGATTGATCTGGACTTTTGGCAACAAAAACAATCATGGAAACAACAACAAATAATTTCAAATTTTGCATGGCTATTTTTTTTCCTTGCTGAGAAATTATCATTTAGCAGATTATACCAAATCTAAACATTTTACAAGCTCATTCACTGCTACCAGCATATTTCCCTCAAATTAAATACTAAAATGTACCCATTTATCCAGACCATTACAGAGGGAGATGAAGTCCTTGGCTATTTTGGGCTTCTTTTTCAATCTCATTCACAAAGCACAACTGCAGATTTTCATTTAGTCTTTTTCATAAAGGTAAATTCTTCTCATCACAACTGATTTAGAAGCAAATCAGAGACATAGCCAGTAACACAGACCCATTTTAGAGATTCAGCACTCCAACTGGCATCATGCTGTAAGCTGAAATAAGCTTCTCCTTTCATCGAGGTGAGAGAAGGGAGCTGTTTGTATGGACGGACATTACAGGCACTGTCTGCTTCAGAGCACACATCCAAGAAATGTCATTCATCTGATTTAGTTAGTGGCCTGAATAGATCATATATTAAAGATCTTCTTATTTACATGCATTTTTGAGAAAATATCAGGCTCCAACTTAGCTGCTGCAGCACTGCACTTAAGCATGCGTTTAATGTTAAAGCTATACTTAGTTGTTGTGAAAATCAAGCAGCTGTTCTGTCACTTTGCAGAACTGTCCCTTCCGCTTCTTAAAAAATAGCTACAGAAAGTAATAGAAAAAGTTACTCAACCTCCTGTAATGCAGTCTTTGAGGCCCTTACAGAATCATCATCATAATCTCTTTACATGATGGCTAGTTTCTGAACATACAAGAGTGAAATTTTCCACACATTTTGAGGGCAAACATATTCCTCCAGAAAATCTGACCATGCGGTATATGCCACTGGATGCCACCTAAAAAGCAGTAGCTCCCAGGCTATTGCTACGCCCTTTAAAAGCTGAGGAAATGATGGATGAAATCTTTGTTATTCTAAAGTGGCACCACAAACTGGAGATAGAGATCAAGAAACAGTGCTGCACTATGTACAAATTAATAGCTTTCACCTTCCCAGACTAAGAAGAGGGGATGAATTATTACATATTTGGAAGAATGCACCATCCTTGAAGAAGTGCTGTTGAAATGAGTAGCTGAAGTGTTTTAGAAAGGTTGCTTGAGGTGATAAAGTCAGGGGAATTAATCACTTAAATCAATAGAAAAAGTTCAGGTCAACAACAAATTTTCTTGTTTGGTCAGATTCATCATGGCTTTAGCTCAAGACTCTGGTGCAGGGGACCGGCTTGTCCCACACTGTGATGTGTACAACCACATTCACTCCCATAAGCAAACAGAAAACGGCATCCTCTGATACTGCAGCAATTCACATACTTGGTCTGTGCATTTTATTGCTCCTTTATGGAGAGGTTTTCAACAGCCAGATGCAAGGGTAAGGAGAGCCAGCACCATCTGACTACCCCTACTTATATGCCAAATGTCCTGCTAACTGTCCACATTGCCCATCTCCAGCAGTGGATCTGCTGAAAGGCACAGCTGAGAGTGTGCACATTGAACACCTCTACCTCACGCGAGCTCCATGCCATCATCAAGGTCAAGTCTTCTCACAAGTTCTGCAGTGCAGATAAAGCATTCACATCCTACATATACAAACAAATAGACATTTCAGAGGGATTTAAGGCTAACCATCTTGTCTCCTACATCTTTCCTTCAAAGAAAAACCTGTTCCTAGGACCTGAAAAGTAATGCCAGGGATGGATAAGTACAGTGTTGCCCTGCAGTTAGTGAAGTGGTTAGCTACAGCTCTCCCAAAACCTTTGCACCATGCTTTAACTACAGGCCATATTACATACATAGTAGGCAAGAAAGGAATTATAATGCCATATGCTGCTTTCTGCATTTGCTGTCTAATGCCTGTGAAAGTGCACCCTTGGAAGAAACCTCTCCTTACAACCTACTGGGAAGGCCACAGGTATGGTAGTAAATTATAGAATAGTTAGGGCTAGAAGAGACATTAAAGATCATCTAGTTCCAAACCCCCTGCCATGGCCAGGGACATCTCACTAGGGCAGGTTACCCAAGGCCCCATCCAACCTGGTCTTGAACACCTCCAGGGATGGGGCAGCCACAGCTTCCCTGGACAGCCTGGTCCACTGCCTCACCACTCTCATGGTGAAGAAATTCTTCCTAGTGTCTAGTCTAAATCTGCCGCTCTCCAGTTTATACCCATCAATGCTCATCCTATCACCACAAGTCTTTATGAATAGTTCCTCTCCAGCTTTCTTGTAGGCCCCCCTTCAGGTACTGGAAGGTCACTATAAGTTCTCCTTGGAGCCTTCTCTTCTCCAGGCTGAACAAGCCAAACTCTTTCAGCCTGTCCTTGTATTGGAGGTGATCCAGCTCTCGGATCATCCTTGTAGCCCTCCTCTGGACCCATTCGAACACCTCCCTATCCATATTACATTGAGGATTCCAAAACTGGACACAATACTCCAGATGAGGTCTCACAAGAGAGGAATAGAGGGACAGAATCACCTCCCTTGACCTGCTGGCCACGCTTCGTTTGATGCAGCCCAGGATATGTTCGGTCTTCTGGGCTGCAAGCACACACTGCTGGCTGATGTCAAGCTTCTCAGTGATCAGTCACCCCAAGTCCATCCCTGCAGGGCAGCTCTCAATCATGTCATTCCCCATCGTGCACTGAAAATGGTGATTACCCCAACCCAGGTGCAGGACCTTGCATTTGGCCTTGTGGAACCTCATGATGTTCTCACAGGCCCACTTCTCCAGCCTGTCCAGATCCCTCTGGATGACATCCCATCCGTATCATTGATGGGATGATATTAAACAGCACACCACCCACTCATCAAATCCATAACTCTCCAGTTTAGATAGAATGATGTCATGGGGGACCGTGTCAAAAGGCTTTACAGAAGTCTAGATAGATCACATCCATCGATTTACCTGGGTCTACTGCTGCAGTTACCCCAGCATAGAAAGTCACTAATTTGGTCATACACTATTTGCCCCTGGTGAAGCTGTCCTGGCTGCCACTAATCACCTCTGTATACTCCATGTGCTTTAGCACAGTTTCTAGGAGGATCTGTTCCACTATCTTCCCAGGCACAGAGGTGAGGTTGACAGGTCGGTAGCTCCCAGGGTCATCTTTTCTGCCCTTTTAAAATATGGGCACAACATTACCCTTCTTCCAGTCACCAGGGATTTCTCCTGATTGTCATTACTTTTCAAATATCATGGAAAGTGGCTTGGCAACCATATTGGCCAATACCCTCAGGACTCTGGGATGCACCTCTTCAGGTCCCATAGACTTGTAAATGTTTAGGTTCCTCAGGTGGTCACAAACCTGATCCTCCTTTAATGTGGAAGGGATTTACCCATCTGGTCACCTTCCTGCTGTCCCATGACCCAAGAAAGGAGAGAAAAGCAGTTATCAGTGAAGACTGAGGCAAAGAGGTTAAGTACCTCAGCCTTCTCGTTTGTTGATAAGTGATCACCATTTCAAACTATCAGTGGGGTACATTCTCTTTGACCTTCCTCTTTTGATTGATGCACCTGTAGAAGCCCTTCTTGTTATTCTTTACTTCCCTTGCCAAGTTCAGCGCCAGCTATACCTTGGCCTTTCATCCCTACACAACTGGGCAGTGTTCCTATACACGTCCCAGGTTACCCGTCCCTGCTTGCACTGCCTTTGTAGTTCCCTCTTCTTCTTTAGTTTAACAAGCAGGCCTCAACTCAGCCATGCTGGTCTCTTCCCTTCCCTGCCTGATTTTCTACATATGGGGACTTATTCTCCTGTATGTTGAACAGCAGCTAGAGCTCTTGCATAAAAAAAGGCTGTTGGGAGCAACTAGGAAGGAAAACCAAAGCATATGCCACATGGCTATTGTCCTGAGCTACACATCAGTTTGGCTCCACTTATATAAAAGCCCCAGGGCCATATAAAACTACACAATCAAAGTTTGTTTTATAACACCCAGAGGGACTGTGATATGGTTACCAGGCATCTTTAAACTTACTGTTTTCTAAGTTCTGAAAGACTGCCTTTTTTTTCATGCACTCTTGCATACAGCCCTGTTTAACTTAAAGATAGTGACGACTATGACCTTTAATAGCAATGGAACCAAAAAGAGTCAAGGGAGCATTCATGCTAAGGCAACAGCAGAGGCTCCAAAAAGAAATCAGACATCTTCAGATGTGCTAAGAAAATTGTTGTAAATTATATCATTATTTTAAATTAAATTATTTGGGGAAAAAATAAATAAAGAAGTGTCAATATAATGAAAATGACAAAGATGAAGGATGCAGTTACTTCCTAGAAATATTTCCTTTAGCCAGCCACACACAATAAAAGATCTTTTCCTAATCCCCTTAAGCACTGTACCAACACAAACACATGTAAACACACTAATTTCTTACAGGATACAAGGAGTTTTTCTCTCTGCAAAAATAATAATGTAGGCTCAAAAATGCATGATCTTCAGGATGCTTTCTATTTTGGTCAGTTAACTGAGTGGGGATAGGAAGTCTAGCGTCATGAGCAATAATAAAGCTCTTATTCTTGGAACCAAACACAGTTATCTCCAAAGCTAAACTCACAAAACTGACTCACAGACCTGTCAGTCAAATCAAGATCAACATGTTCTCTGTTATAGCTCAGCTGCAGGAAATAAGTTACTGCTCAAAGGAGACTCCCTTGAGATGAAGTTCACCTCTGGCAGATGACCAACATTAAGAACCTAAGAGAGGGGTGTGAAACCAATCTGAGACCAACCAATGTCTTGACTGATCACATTATTCACTGTCACTTCTGCTCAAGATCAGGTACTTTACTGAATCTGCCATAGTGCTTTTAACTGTGGATCTGTGGTCTCTAAACCTTGAATAAGTCTGTTTCATTGAGACAGGATGACAAAAAGAGGGCTCTGGAGAAAGCTGTTTTCTGCTCCAGAAAGTAGCTAAACCAGTAATGCTTAGAAAAGCAAAACTTGCTATATGGAATAGCAAGTTTCAAGGTTGAGGGTAGTGATGTTGTGATGACACCAAACTCAGAGCTAAAGCCCTCTCCTGTTGGTACAATCAGTTGAAAAAGGATATGTATATAAAGCAAAGAAGGGTCAGAGCAAAAACTATTCTGTCTTGTCCATGAGGGTAAGTGCTAGTAACCTTAATGAATTATCAGGCCCTCAGTCAAAGCATAAGATTTAGAGAGATTCAACTCAGGTGACTGGCTACCTTGCTCATCTGAAGCTGGTTATGAGTGGCCATCCTGCACAACTTCACCTGAGATAATGCACCCTTACAGGTACATCACACACAGCACCAGACTTAGCTAAGACTTGTAGGCAAAAAGCACCTAATCTCCTGAGCTTCCCAAAGTAGCTCTTTAGCAGTTAAACAGGGTGAGGTTCTGTTTGTCTTTCTGGGCATGTTAGGAAGAGCAGAAGATCCTGAAGTAATATGAGAAGAATTTAATTGCCTGAGAGAGGGATGGTCTTTGCAGGACCCTTGCTGCAGGGAGGGCTGGTAAGCATCTGGAAGCAAAGCAGAGGAATATCTGAATATATTGCAAGGTGGGCCTGCTGCCCCACCTCCTAAGCAATGCTATGTCCAGAACGGTAGGTTTTGTGTGTGCTCAAGGACTCAGAAATCATCCTAGATGACACTGCAGAGAAGATAAAATCTCAAGTCTGCAGCCCACTTGAAGCTCTCTGTTACATGAATTCAATTGCAGAAACACAAGACACAAGGGTGATATTTCACACACCTGGGTATTATCTGGACCAGTGGCTGGAGCTGTTAAAAGATCAGCAATTAACATAACAGCATCTAACTCTATGAGAGGTCACTGTTTTTCAGGCCAAGGCTGACGTCACTCTCAAGGACATCTGGTTACATGTTCCTCAATCTCCACTAACTGCAGTATAAGCATTGCACATCACCCAAATATACTGTAGACCAGTGCTTCATGGTCACTATTTTATGAGTATACCACAAGACTCAGAAATAAGTTTTAGAGACTGTCTACTAATTGTAGTTGATGCGCATGAAAGGGTCCCTCTTACTTTTTGAGCTCTCAGCATAACACAACAGATTAGTTTACTCCCAGTGGATACAAATTGCAATGAATCTGCCACAGTAATTTTTGCACTGGATATTACAGGCCCTTAACATCAACCATGATAATTACTGTATTAGTGTAGGAAGACAGGAATACAGGTCTTTTGGAGGTCTTTCAAGGGAAGAAGCCCATCAGCCTCCAGGCAGGGGGAGGCTAGGTCATGTCCTCATTGCCCTCACTTACCCTCAACCTGCCATTATTTGAAACAACTGAAGGGGGCAGAGAAAAATATAGATGCAGAAATTCAGGCAGGCACGTTTTCTGAGCATGACATACATTGTTCCCAGTGAAAGGTGCTTGACTTTAACCCGTTTTAAGTCTGTTCCCTTGCCTGCACAAGGGCTGCCCCATTCCCAGGCCCTGCTATGAAGTGGGTGGAATTGCTCAAGGTGCCTCTAGAGCTAGACTGGGAGGTGTTTCAGTGGAGCATGTACTGACATGAACCCACTACAGGCAATGGGGCCTTTGCTGTTTGTTTTAAAAACATGACTCCACACTGGGACTTCTGGGTAAGCACACATCTCTCTATCAGGCACATGCTTCATTTATATGTGCATATGCTTTCTTAAGGGCTGTAACCACTGAGTTAGAGGGGAAAACTTTCAGAAGAGGCATCCTGTTAGCAAAAAGGACTTCTCTGAGACTTAAAAGAGGTCACAGATTATATGCTAGCCTTTCATGAAGAAATTAATTTCACATGCCATTTCCTATCTTCCCTTCAAGTATCTGATCCTGTTTTTAGCCTCTAGCCTTATTTAAGAAAAATATTCTGCCTGGACTCCTGTGAAAGCTCAGAGTTAACTCTCCAGAGGCTTGTATTTACAGAGGGTCTCTGTTGCCCATTTCCTGGAGGCAATCACAGATGAGCCCTCTATGAGTTACTTTCCTTTCACACATGTTAATCCAGGATGGATGAAGCTTTTCAAATTTTGAGCTGACACCACAGTACCTTTCACAAATTTGTGAGCAAATGTTTAGTTTCAAAGCCCAGTAAGGAATGCTAAGAGACCACCATAGGGCAGACATTTGCTAAGCAAACTTACTTATCATCAAAGTAGAAGACAAAGGAATGATATACATTGATAAAAGTCAGTAAGTCATTAAAGGAAGGAGTAGAAATATGTAGATGGTTGTTTAACATATTCAGAAGGGATCCCCAGGGACCCCACATTACACAGGATCTATTCAGACTGACTGCTCAGACAAAGGTATAATAAGCAGATCTGAGATACCTACTCTTCTTTAAGCGTGTGCTTTCTCCAGAACAGAAAGGTCAGATGATTTATTTGTAGAATCTCTTTCCACACACACTCAAATTATTCAGCAACTCTAACCCACATCAAAACAATGATTCCAGGAGTCTGTAACTGTGTCCTCTTTGTAAAATGACTAACCATATTATATTACCTGAACACTATAAAGATAGACCCTATAAAATTAATAGTAAATAATGAGCTGGGTTGGTTAACCTCAGGCTCGTTCAGGAATCTGACTCTGCCAGCATGCAAATTTTATCTCCCACCAGCAACACCTCTAACAGAAAATAAGCTTCTAGTTAGGAACAAGGCTTCCACTATAACCTTTCTTGTGATATACTCACAACAGGCAGCAAATCTGCAATTTCATCATCTGTCCAGTTTTGATATGGAGGACGAAGTCTGGTCCACCATGGTAGATACTTTCATATCTTTGTCTAAGGGATCAGTTCTTCAGGAACCAACAACCCTTTAAAATGCTGGTTTTCAGTTCTCAAAGTTTTTGATCCAATTCCACTTCAGAGCTACAAAGAAAGCTGTAACCAAAGCAAGTGCCCCACAGGAGAGTGATGGACATGCTTTCCTCCTTCCCAAACCAGAGGCTGCACCGACCAACATGACCGAGGTATGTCTGGGAGAAGATGCCTCTCAAAGAGGCACCATGGCGCCTGGTAGCTGCCTGGCAGTATCCTGCCTCTGTGCAAGGTCCCCACTGAATTTCAGACCACGTCAGAAGAGGAAACCACTTCCTTGAATAGGAGGCCAGGCCTTCTGCATCTCACCTTGGTAAATGTGCAAATTCTGCTGTCCCCTGGCATACTGTTTCTCTCCATGTCTCCGCAGGCAGCAAAGTAGATCTGAATCAAATGACGTTCAGAAGTGCAAATTCGGCTCTCCATTACCAGCGCTATCAGCTGGGGCAATCTATGTCACAGTATTAGGATGTATGAGGGAGGTCTCGTGGTCTTGTGTCTAAGCTTCCTGACTGTAAGCCAGATCTGAAGTATGCTGAAGTCAGAGGAAGTCTTTCATTATTTTCAGTGAGTGTGGATCAGCATCACTTCAAACCCTAATCACAATACCTTCTAAACATAGCCTTTCATATCCAAATACTGTGCGAAGCTGAACAAAAGCAATATGCTATATATAAACCTGTGGAGGAAAGCATTATGAAATTCTTTATAAAGTTTCCTATAAAGCTTTTGTGAATTGAATCCTTTCACTCAGTGCCTCATCATGATAAGAACCCATCATTATATTCCTGCATACAGCATGAAAAACTAAACCAGATCTCACATTCCTGTACTTTCTTATTCTTCCTCACCACTGGAATATCAGCTACAAAGCAGAGCACTAAACCTTCCAGCTAGCAAAACTGGAGTTTGAGTCACTTCTTAAAAATATTATGTAACATGACAGAGTCTCTGATGCCTTCATCTCTTCTGTATTCAGTGCAGTTTGGCCCAACTGCTGTCCTGGTGTAAAGACAGGGAAAGCCAATTAATAAAACTGTGCTACTTTGCCATCTAATGCTCCATCCTCCTACACTGCCAGTCAACCACTCTTAAAATTATCCTTCATAAAATTTAATTCCTAGCTTCAGAGGGCTGCAAATCCTCTGGAAGTCTAATCATACCATTTTTTTTAACCCACGAGACTGACTTTGACGCTTTACCTTCTTTAGGTAAGTGTAAATGCCATATAGAAGCGATTTTTTTGCATAGTGATGGCTCTAGCCCAATATCAACATGGAGAAAGTCAGAGACAAACTCTATACGCAGCTAGAAATTAAACTTAATTTCAAGAACACATGGATATATTTTTCTTTCATATTCACACAACACTGTCTACAGTGTAACTGACATATTCCACGCTCTTCAAGGAAGGCAGAATATATCATACAGTACCCGCTGTGTGTTTTAATATCGCTTCACTTCTCCAAGGAAAGCCCCACAAATTACAGACAGCATTTGATGAGGAAATTAAAATATCATCTACACTGCAACTGGTCTGCCACCAGCTGTATGGCTCACATTTGAGATGCAGCTGCTGCATAAGCAGAGTCATTTACCAGTTTTACCTAAGGCAGACGGTTAAGTAGGTTTCAGCTGCTACACAAAAGATTGTAAAGCTTTAGTTGCCTGCAAATATAGTCTCTGCAGAGCCACAAATGTTTTGAAGCCATGTTGCATTTCAAATCCCCCAAACTGGGCCTGAATGGGCTGAGTATATCAAAATGGTATTACCCAGCTTTTCTCTTGTTGGTATGTATGCTGAAAGAAAAACTCGTTACTGTCAAACTATGTTTTTTCAAAGAAATCCAGAGTTTCAACTTTCTCTCCCATAATCCCCGCAAAGCAGGACAGCTTTACCTTGGGAAGCGTTTAACTTGAAACTTGCTGAAACAAAAGGCTCCATATTTCAGCAGTGCTATGTCTTTTACTTGCTGCAGGCAAAAGAAAAGCTGTGAGCAGTCCCATCAAGCTATTATCTTTGGGTCTCATTCTGAATGCCAGCTCCCTGCTCTTAGAGCAAGCTGTGCTGATAAAAAGAAATAGCCCTGAGTTGCAATTGAGACAAAATGTAGATAGATCACAGGGAGCTGACCAATAAACTTTGTCTGAATGCCCTAGTCTGATGGTGTTCCATTTGTCTGAGGGACGTGCAATAGAACAGAAAAGCATTCAGACAAGGAAAAAAATTGAAATATAACACAAAATTTGTCTGTAATTTTAATACTAGCAGTTGATTCATGCCATGGGAGGGCGGGGGAGCAGTTCTGTGGCAGTCTAAGTATCAACGATCATTTTTTTCCAGCATCACCGTAGCAACACTGTAGTTATTGTCAATGAAGGACTTTCATTCTAAGGTGCTATTTTTAGATGATTTTACCTTTCCAGAAGAATTACCCTCTGGGCTGCAATTTATCATGTTTGTTCCTTGGCCCATGGGTGAATTTTAGAGGGACCTTTATTTTATTTTTAAAGCAAAGCCAACCAGCTCTGTTTTTCTCCCCACAGACATTTCTGCACTCAGCTCAAAACATCTCCATTTTAACAGCTCAGACCTGGCAAGTATCAATGAGTACTGGGCTCCTGGAGGAATGAAAACCAAAAAAACAGCCTCCCTCCCCCAATAACCACTGGTAAATGCAAAAGGAAGGACAAATACATTTTCAGCACATGGAAAAACTGGGGATGAGGATGGAAAAGGGGGAGAAAGGCAGACAGTGGCAAGGAGGCTGAAGATCCAGCCCTCTTTAAGGCTGGAGCTGGTGGTCGCAGCAGCCTCTTTTGGCTGTTCCTCAACCATTCCTGACAGCTTGCCAAATGTTTTTTGCCTTTTTCCCCCATCACACCATGCCAGCAGCACAGCTGCCACTCAGCGGCAGCTATCCTTCTTGCCAGGAAGCTCCTGCTTAGGTTGTCCCATCAGTGCAACCAAACCGTGACCAATCTATCCCAGAGGATGCTCCATGTCACTGTGGATGGAGAGGAGCATTGAGAAGGCCACCTGCAGAGCAAGTGTCCCCGATACACGACATTCTGCATTTGGAGGGGTTAAATATATATTACAGAATACTGGAATCATAGAATGGTTTGGGTTGGAAGTGACCTCAAAGATCATCCAGCTCCAACCCACCTGCCATGGGCAGGGACACCTCGCACTAGATAAGGTGCTCAAGGCCCCATTCAGTGAATATAAAGGACTGAGATTGCCACACATGCCCACAGACCTTCAATTCAGAAACACTAAACGGGCACATTAAATATCCAAGATCATGCCTAATCAGGCAGTCAGCAAGCAGGATTTGATTATACACATGCAGATAAGGGATCCAAATGAGCCCTCTGCTCTTACTGCTGTAAAGTTAAATAGATCCGGCACCTACTGAGTGTAAGTGCATTCACGCAAGATACTGAATTGATACAACTACTTAAGCATAATCCTCCACTCCCACACAAAATGCTGATAACATCTCCGTATTACATCAAAGCCTCAAGTCTCTGATGCCAGAGGAGTCAAAGAATGGTTTGGAGGGCAAGTGATGACACAGCCAGAATGACAACCTCCAAAGCAGTGGGCAAGCAAATAGAGACCTTTAGGCAGTGGTTAGTGCGCACACACAACACAGTCCTGCAGCCAGGTCTGCCAAGAAAAGTGTCCACATAACTCTCAGCCAGCCACAATCAATGCTAAAACCTACCAGAGGGCACAATGCAGTCCCCATACATTGTTGTTGGTTTGCTGGAGGTATCGTGGGAGACCCTCAGGATTTTTATATCTAGACATAACTTAAGCTTCTGAATCATAACATCTCCACAGCATGACGGGTTAGTCAAGAAAAAAAATTGGCAGTGAACAGGTTAAGTACCTGCCCAAACACAGCTTGTTCTACTGTGCAGCACCATGTGCAGTGGGGGCACAGATCTGTATAAAGGCAGGAACAATTTCCTATTCACATTGTTTAATACTATTAAGATCTGAAACTGCGATCTGCTTTCAGGATCTGAAAACAGTTCCTGATCTCATAAGTTTCCTTCAGCTTCCCTCTCCCTCCACCCCTCCAAGCTGTTTCAAGTTCAATCCCTTGGCAAAGACATCATCCACGTGCGCTGGCCATTCCAGCAGCCGTCCTCCTGGCAGCCATCCTCGGGCTGGATTTGGGAGCGCTCCCAAACTTTGCGCCTTGTCCCAGCCCTGCAGGTCTCATCAAGACCTTTGTAGTAATTATACCCTTTGTTCAGAGCTGTGGTCTCAAGACACCAGATGCCTAACTCATGGAAACCAGAGTTTGGAAAATACTAGTTTTGCTCTCAAATTTAAAACACCAGTGAATTATCCACTATTACCCTAGCAGAGGTTTTACAGTAAATTGCATAAAGGTTAATTTTCTAAAATAACCATAGTGACAAGTGAAGGAGAAGAACTTAACCAGATTATGGAGCGATATTAAGAAGTTAAAGAATAAAGTATCTGCTTCTTCCAAAATGTTTCTTCTAAATGCAGGCGATATAATGTTATGCATTCTTCATACCAAAACTGTGTTTATTGACCAATAAGCTAATGAAATAACCTAAGTCTCTGTCTGACATGACAGTAGATCTGAATTGAGCCTGCACTGAAAACAGTATATTTCTCACAAAGATTCTGTCCTCCATACCTGGTAGACATTTTATATTTTAGAAGAAGAAAACCAAGCACTTCTCAATCTTAACTATGTCTAGGCAAGCTGTAGTAAAGCAAGAAACTACTATAATACCACTGCTCCCAAACAGTTCTTCCTCCTGCCACACTTTCATACTCAGAGCATCTCTTCTAAGGTATTATTTTCACATTAAATTCAATGCCCTCATTCTGCTTTCAAGTTCTGAAAGCAGTAACAAGCAAGTATTTCTAGAAATTGCCTTTCCTGTCTCTCCCAGTGTAGGGAGGGATGATTCTGGATATTCAAATCCAGCTTTAGAAAGTCCATATTCTCTAGCATGTTTCTGCCACCAGGATCTCTACAGACCTTATGACCTCTCCATAATTCAATGCTACATTTGCAATCTGGACACCAGAAACAATGATACCTGTGCAAAAATCTTCTCATCCCAATTATCTTGCATGTTATAACATCATTCCTGGATTTCATTCAGCCCTTTCAGAGTTAGCTTGGATATATCAAGTGATACCTGCACCATGCTGCTTGGAAAAACTTTAAGAGGGGCTAACCCACCTGGTTTGGCTATTTCATAGAATGTCTTGAGTTGGAAGGGACCCACAAGGGTCGAAGTCCAACTCCTGTCCTTGCATAGGACAATCCCAACTTTCATACCACATGTCTGAGGGTGTTGTCCAAATGCTTCTTGAATATTGTCAGGCTTGGTGCCATGACTGCTTCCCTTGGGAGCTGTTCCAGTGCTCCACCACCCTCTGGGTGAAGAACCTTTTCCTAATATCCACCCTAAACTTCCCCTGGCAGATCTTCCTGCTGTTCTCTCAGGTCCTATCATTGGTAACCATAGAGAAGAGATTTTTTGTTTGTTTGCTAATCTGCAAGCAGGGAAGGAATCAATTGAAGGGATGAGTTCAGTGTTCCTCCACTCTTGCACAATTTCCTCAGTCTGATATCATGTAATCTACTTCAGAGGAAAAAATTTCATTTAAAGGGCATTGAAGTGGAGTTCCCCAGGGCTCAGTGCTGGGTCCAGCCCTGTTCAATGTCTTCATCAATGACCTGGACAAAGGCACTGAGTGTACCCTTAGCAAGTTTGCAGATGACACTAAGCTGGGTGGAAGTGTCGATCTGCTGGAAGGTAGGGAGGCCCTGCAAAGGGATCTGAACAGGCTGGACTGCTGGGCAGAGTCCAGTGGCATAAGGTTTAACAAGGCC
>WAAB01002662.1:79396-120020 GCA_013389865.1 Piaya cayana
AGGGTCACTGGGCACTGGAACAGGCTGCCCAGGGAGGTGGTTGATTCACCTTCCCTGGAGGTGTTTAAGGCACGGATGGACGAGGTGCTAAGGGGCATGGTTTAGTGTTTGATAAGAATGGTTGGACTCGATGATCCGGTGCGTCTTTTCCAACCTGGTTATTCTATGATTCTATAACTCTATGAAGCCGACCTGTCATTGACCTGGTATGGACTATGTAAACAACATTTTAATTAAAGAAAATTCATCCTATGTACTCTTGTTGCACATCACCCTTGAAAGTCTGCAGAGTAATTTTGCAAATCTTAGATCACCAATGTGTTTTTAAAGAATGCTTTCCAAGTGCTTGCTTTTTTGCTGCACTTACAGGGGAGGGAACACCAAGACAGAAAGGATACATTTTGCAAATCTTCAGCCTTCCCTGTGGCCATTGCTTGGGTTTATGGAAATTTAGCTACAGCACAGAGTAGAGTTAGTCAGAAGTGCATCACTTTGGACTATGTGGGGAGCTTGGAAAGAGCTTCTCTCTCAGTCCCACATCTCCATAAAGCTGCTCCTAATGTGATTTCTCTGTTCAGATTCTGAGCACTCTCTAGCATGTACAATCCAAGGGAGAGATAGTTCTTCATCCTGAATGTGTACAATGTATGTACTCATGTTCATTTGGGCACACTAATACAAACTATGGAGTCACATTAATAATACAATTGTTGTGGTTTCCATTTAAACATTTACAGTTGTCTTTTAAGCTTTAAAAATTATTGCAAGCCTGCGTCCGGGGCTGCTGCACAAAGATCATAAAGATCTGTGGGCAGATGGGAGTTTTGCCTTACCTCTACAAAGCAATAAGACCGTTATCTATCTTTTTAGTGTGCTGTTTTGAGCTGCAAATATCCACTACACCATTGTTTGTTACAAGTCTCCCCCTCCTCTGCATTATGAAACCTGAAAAAGTTTAATGCTTAATTCCTAGTGGAAACATTACATTACCTGTGAAAGCCTGATCAAACAATGCTGCTATTTATGCCTTGTCACCGCTGATAGGCACAGTAATATATTCTGCCTTTCTCAATATAAACTTCCTTCCAATGAACAGGCTTAAGCTGGGGTATTTAAAATGAAATGCTGTTTGACGCAAGGTCTTGCACCCCTTGTTCCCGTCGCTTGCGTCTATCACTTGATCAGTTGAATAACTCTTTGTTTCCCACTGTTTTGAGGTTTGGTTGTTTTCTTTTTTTCTTAAGCTGCTCTGTATGTTTTCTGGTCTGCTTTTTGTAACCACTAAATTCACTCCTCCAGCTGAAGGATTGATCATTTGTTTAACCCAGCTCTGCTTGAAATGAAAGCTTCATTTGTTGCTTCTTGTTTAATTTACTTTTTAATGGTGGCTAATAAAGACTAAATCACATACATGCTATATATTTAAAAAAACAACAACAAGAAATCAACACAGTGGTGTGATTTTCAGTCATTGCTCTGGAGGGGCATGGGAGAGGAATAGGACTATTGTCAGGAAAGCCTGGGGTGCTTTGGCGGGTGAGGGAAATGCCCGGGGCTTGCCAGCATAGTTTCAGGCTGTTCTCAGTCCTGCTGGGTACTGGCTTTTCATGAGCACTGAAATACCTTCCTCTTTTAAATACATGAATAAACAAACAAACAAAAACAAAAGTTAGACTGCCTGAAATCTTGCAGGAGTGGGGAGAGTTGATTTCAATGTGTCATTTGTTTCGATCTAAATTACTAGCCAAACACTGGCTCTTGGAGTTTAGCTCCAAGCCCTCTTCCAGAGCAGTTGAGCAGTCCTGCTCCAATGTCCCAACAGTCTGCAGGCTTCTAAGGGGCTGATGGAGCTGTGCAGACTGCACCATCTGTACATTCTAAGTCTGTGGAGGCTTCCACTTGCACTGCTAAAACTATATGAGGTCTAAATGAGCAAACCAGTTGTAGACGTCCTGTGCACTGGGCACTGTCTGTGCTGTTTCATTGATTTAATCGATGTTTGCAGATTGTGTTTGGTATCTCAGGAAGGACTCAGACTTTCATCCTTTTCAAAATGGCCACTCTTTCCTGTATTCAATCCAGACAAAAAATAAGAATAGAAGGAAAAAACCTAATCCTAACTAGCCTTTAGGAATATACTGGTTTTATCATGGACTGTGCATGATAGATGTACTGGTTATAATTCAGACATTAGAGCAATGTGAACCTCAAAGAATTCAATTTACAAAGGACCAGTGGGTCTATCAGAGCCAGTTGACATGTGCTCTTGAAGTTCAAGAAAATTTTGGTTTTATTTAATTACAGTTTTTCAAACACAGGCTGCATTTTGAAGACCCAGGATCTGGGAATGCCTTGCTGTCAGCCACTTTGATAATGCAGCAAGCTTCGTAATAACAGCATGTTCTTATAGTATTAGTGGCTAGGAAAAGGGATTAGGCCACCTAGCTGAAACATCTAAAAGAGGCTCTCATCAGCCACCTAAGGTGTGTGTGGGAAAGCAGGAAACCTACCTGATGCTTGGAGGCACGTCAATATGAAAAGCACATCCTCAGACCTAAAAACTAAACAAGTAATAAAAGCAAATGCATCTTTGGGTGTTTTCTTTTTAAATCAGGCAACTCATTATATTTTTTTGTTATATGGGAGCCAATGATGGTTGTGAAACATGGCCCTTGGAGGCTGCACTAAATGTTTAAGGGAGCAAATGATAACCTATGTGTAACCTCAGACAGACCTGGAGGAAGAAAATCACTTTTCTGTTACTGGCCTTTGAAGGACTGTATCCAACACACATGACATGAAACTGGATAAAGGAGGATGTATCCCAGCGGTGATAGTCTCTCCCTCTTGCCAAGCCTCTGGATGCCAGTGGAGACAGAAGCTCCATCAGCCAATAACTTCCTCTGGAAAAGCAGAGACAATCTCAGCCTCCAGCTTCCATCAGCAGAGATGTCATTTCAGCCCACATGTGGAAAATGACCCTCTGCAGCAGCTGGCAGCAAAAAGGTCACAGCAGCACAGGACACAGACAAGGTACAAGGGCCTGGCCTCAAGAGTAGAGCTTCTGAGCTATTTGGAGAAATGGGGGCTGACCCTATAATATGAAGAAAGAACAAGGTTAATGTGTGTCTCAGACAGAAGGAAATAAAGCATTTGCTTGTGCTACGCTTTACTCAAGCCAGTTATTAATATAAAACTTGGCTATACAGAGTGATTCAGTGGTGCTGCAGTAGAGCCTTCTTCCAGGCAGCAAGTGAGCATGAGAGCAAAATAAATCTTCCATTGGTTTCACCTCTGGATTTGGTCCCGAGATCTCTCCTCTGCTCCAAACATTTAAAATCCCTATTGTGTTACTGCTGCAATATATCATCATGCCAGTGATGTGACAGCATCTCTCAAACAATGTTTTATAGCAGACATAAAGTTTAAGCTGGGGGTAGAAGGAGGTACTAAAGGGAGAAACGATGCTTGTTAATGCTTGTTACCATGCCAATCCACATGAGACCAGAAGGACCAGATTGCTGCACTTTTCCAAAGAGCCGTTTTAAGCATCATTTGCCTGATGGTTCAGTTTTCCATGTTTAATTCTGTAGCCAGTTATCAAAAAGACCTTTAAGAATGGATAACTGCATCTGGAAACCCTTTAGGCCAACGATCCCTTGAGTGGACAAGCAGTCCTCCTCTCACTAGGGCCTAAGACTCTAAAAGAGACACTAGGGACAGGATCATTGCTGACAAAGATAAAGCCCCAGATTCCTGTTTTTTAAAAGATCATTGGTTTATCAGCTTGGGTTTTGTCTTCTTCCATGTGCAGGATTGAATGGGATGTCTGTTGCTGGAAATCAGAACAGGGTGCCAGAAGCCATGGGATTTAATAACTAGATGTAACACTGCACAGTCACCAAATCCTCTGAGTCTCCACCTCCCTGCCTGTGCATGACTATAATAATTGCCATCTACCCCATGGGGTTCATTAAGTATTATTAATTAATAGCAGGATTGCTTTGTTCAGATCTTTGTATTATGATGCCATATAAAAGAAAAACAGTGATATTGCTACCGACTAAGAATCCAGTGGGTGCTTTACTTGGTCCTTAGGTGTTCCTGATGGGCAGCAGTGACAAGGAAGCTACCTTTGAAAATTAAAAACTGGGAGAATACTTCTTAGCAGTATATCCAGCCTGATAGCACATTGGAAAGTTCACTTTGAGGCTTACGTGATGACAGCATTTTGTGCAGACAGACAATTGCTGTTTAGATCATTACAGGTAGTAAAAGTAATGTCTACCTAAACGTTCCGTTATTCACTGTGCCTTGCCAAACCACTGCTCATTCTCACAAAGCCTCTCTGATATGAGCAGATACCACTATCGACACTTAACATGTGAGGAAATGCAGGCACAGAGATGACCAATATGCCCTGCCAAGCAGAGAGAAGCACCGAATTTGTCTTGATATGAGGCTGCCAAACAGCAATACCTTGTGAGAAGTGAGACCTGCCAGTCTGCCTCATTGCACAGTTGTTGTTTTACAGGACACTTCCACCTAAACACATTGAATACCATAGGTGATGCTTTGTTGTTAACCAAGAAATTGCATTTTAAAACTGCTTGTGAGGCCGTGTGCCTCCAACCACTCCATTGAGAAGGAAAAGGACATGGAGCTTGGAAAATATAAATATTCACTGTTTGGGGCCTGCTTAATCAGCTGTAAGCATGCTGAAACCCAAAAGCAAAGGTAGCAGAGGACATTTTTTCAAGCTGCAGCCTCCAGCAGACTCAGGCAGCCTGCTGGCATCTCCCTTGCCAGCAGCAGCCAAAACTCCAGACCCCTAGAGCAGCAGTCAGTGGTAAACGTTTGAACAACTCCCCACAAAATCTAATGCCTTGTGGGCTCCAGTGACATTTCTAGAATGCAAACATGAAGTGATAACTTTGCAGTTTGACAGTTTAAATGGGGAAAGAGATAGGGTACAGAGTAACTAGAGAGACACTTACACTCAGTGCTGAAGCAGAGGAAGAAAGCCCTTCCAAAACAAAACCAGAAACTCACTATCATTTTAGAAAGGAAAACAACAACAAAACAAGACAACAACGCCTTCAGATTGTTTGAAATACCAAATAAGATCATATATAAATTATTCTCTTTCCAAGGCCAGAATAATCTTTTCATAATTATGCATAGGATTCAGGATGGCAGACCCAGACCTGTAGTGCACAGTTACTGCTGCAGGGCAAATAATGACCAGTGTGCAAAAGGAACAAGGTGATGGCATCAAGAAAACAACCCATAAACCTCTTTACATTCTGGCTATTTGTAAAACTACTTGATTTATGAGTGTGGAAGATGCAGGCAACAATAATCCCCAATTTAGGAAAGACACCAAGATTCATGATGCTTATAATGCCCCAAAGCTTCACCAAGGACTCGCTGAAGCAGGAGATGGGTAGAAGCACAGGGTAAGAGGCAATCTACACCTAATCAAATAATAAGTTTTAAAGTGTATCTAAAAATATCATGAAGGAATGACCACTGTTTCTTCTTCTATTTAGTGGGAATGAATTTTCTTTACACAAGTCTGACAACATTATCGTTTGAGGGGGAGGAGGGTCATACATCTCTATTGGGACCTGGGGGAAAGACTCTCTGATCTGACCATAATTTTATGGAGTGTGTCAGCAATTCAGGATAAGCCAATGCCAGAAAAGTCTGAAGAAATATCCCAGAGAATAGTCAAAGCAATAATTAAAGCAGGAATTTTTTTGTAGGTAGAAGGTTTTCCCCTCAAAAATATCCATACAGCATCATATATCAACCGGAGGCAGTAGAATAAAGCTACTGTTAGCATCAGTTAAGCTTAAGTTAACATAAAACTCAGCACTGATTGCATGGAGACCCCTAGAAGTGAAGTGGCATCTCCAAGGTTGAGTTAAGTCGGGGGGGGAAAAAAAATTAAGCCTACCAGCTTTAGGTCTGTAATTTAATAACAGCATTTAGCAAAGGAAAATCAAAGTAAAGCTATATTCCAGTTAGACTGGAGAACCAATGCAAAACTACTGCCCAAAGAACAGAAGGTGCTTTTCTGAAGGGGCAGAGAGGTAATTCCTTGGAGAAGAGCACTGACTGAAGGTGCTGCTCACCCATTAAGAGCTATCTAAGAGCAAGTGACTCACCAAAATAGTCACACAGTGTTTTCTGTTTCCAATATACTGAAAGCTATAGGGCTTGATTCATAAACTCCACCAAATCCATGGGAGTCCATGTGATTCAGCCAAATGGGATTTGGACCTGATCCATAGCAGTTTTCATTTTATGGAGGGTCTCAGTAAACCATAAATTTATTACTCAGATATAAGAGCACCAACTTCCTGCGCTGAGCATTAAAAAGAAAGAAGAGTTATTCTGTTGAGAAGTAAAGCTTCACTGGTGCAATACAGTCAGCCCTTCTCTCAACGGGGCACTTACTTTAACTCCTGCATGTATCTGAGGTTTGAGAGAGCTGCTAGGATAAGGAGGCAGGGACAGTAAGCATGGCAGCACGCCACCCTGCTCTCCCCTCCCATTGTCAGCAGATACTAACTAATTACAGCAAGCTCTGTGCTTGTCGACCTGGCAAATGTGTCAGTCTGCACCTAACGTGGTTGTGACATAAACTGGCATCCATACTCACTGCACGCAGGTCACCACATCTCTGCTAGTGACCACTCAAAGAATGAATCAGTCCAACCATCACCAAGGTCCCTTTACTAAGCTGCCTGGGAAAGCACCTGGGTCCCCTTACCCAGACCTGCACATTCCATTACTTGGGGAATTATCCACACTCTTCACATCTCCTGAAACACAGACGTGCCAATCAGATTCAAGCAAGGTTTGCTGAGGCCCAAGCAACAATCCAGTATGCCTGGGATACAGGGGAACATCCATTCACCCCAATTCTGTCCCTGCACTGTGGGTCTGACACACAGGGACTTTAGTCCTCTTGGCATGTGGACACCTCAAGCCATTGCTCAGTCACTCTGGCATTGATGTTAAGTGGTGTTGAGGACCTCTCTGCCTATTTTAGCCCTGCAGAGGCTAATATCAATGCTCTGAGTTGGTTATTACCTAACTCTCTCCTAAGACCAACCTGCACCTTTACAGCCATGGTGCCCTTGGCTGCTGCAAGAGTTTTCCTTTTGTGCCAATTCACCTTTCTAAAGAGGAAAAAGAAAGGAAAGAAATCTAAATGCTACACAGGCGTTTTGGAGCCCCACCCTTCAGAGGCACTGTCTGCTTGGCACATGCCATCAGTGTTTTTACTGCATATTTTTACATGTCCTGGAGTTTGGGAACCACGTGTTCAGCTATGGCAAACACACCCATTTCATTTACACAGTCCTGTGTTTGTCCTTGTCCCACATCCCAAAAGTGAGGTTAGTCTGTGTGCCGGAACAAATGTATGACAGCAAATAATCTCAGAAAATGGTTTATACTGCATTTAACTGATCTGCAAATAAACATAAAAAATATATTTTGACACCTTATCAAATCGTTTAATATTCCAAAAGTATGCAGCCAAGTTTTTCAGACCTACATTATCCAAACTAGAAGCATTTCTTTCTAGGATCAAGTAAGTGTTTGTCACGTAAAAATAACCTCAAAGTCAAAAAACCTCTACTTGAATAACCAAAATGAGGAAAGAAGGGATTCATAAACAAACAAACAAAATTATGTAAATAGGACTAAGGAGCTAAAATTACCTGGTTAATTTTAAAGATCACACATGGAACTTTTTCCAACATAAAAACAAGCTCCTGATTGTTGAGATTTAATACCAAGCCCATTAAAAAAATGGAAAAGGCACCGGAGGCACAGGAACCTTTGGCACAACCAGCCTAATGCAAAAACAAGTGTGTAATTGTTGGTGATTAACAAAATGGTGCCTTGAAAAATTGCTAATTTATCCAAAGCTCAACTCTGAGCAAGGACTGACAACTTAGCAATTTTCATTTTTCCAAAAACTGTCATACGACAGAGAAATTACTAAGAATTTGGGTTCTTAAGTAATTGCTCCAGGGCTGAATTTCTCCCTGGGAGGTAGTAACAGAGGACTTAATCATCTTCTCCCACTTCTCTCCTCTGCTCCCTTCAATGGATGACTGCACCTTTGGAAGAACAGAGGCGAAAGAGTGGCACAGAGTATAGACAAGACAGCACAAACTTCAGTTACACCTCCACCTTCAGTGAAAGCTACTGTGTAGGAAAACTGAAGGATATTCCTACTGATTTCTTATGGGAGACCACCAGAGAGAGCCTAGTCCCTTGGGAAGCAGGCGCTGATGACAAGTTCTGTAAGAGAAGGGCAGGACCAAAAGAAATATTTAGTAGGAAATGTTGAGTTCCCCACACAGGAGGGTGAAGCCCACTATTCTTTTAAGTGGCATCAGCATTCATGGAAAGCCTGCAGTACCTGTCAATCACACTGCACCCAAGTGTGAGTGCGGTTGCCAACAGCAAATTACCACAACCTCTAATTTGTTTCTTTTTCAGTATCAAATTATTTTTCATTGCCAGAGTGTTGTATAAACCCATAATAAACTTGTTTTGATCTAACTCATTGCATGTTGCATGCACCTCACTCCATTTCTAAGGTGCCTACTGATGACCTGTTTCCTATGGATTTCCTACAGCTGCATTCTGAGGTGGAGAGAGCTCACACACAACCCTTTTAAAGACCTTTATATTTATCATCCAAAACCAGAGTCCCAACCAGATGATTGCACTGGCCCACATAATTTACGTAGGAACAAAATTAATTACTCTTTTTTTCTCACCAAGTTTCATCAGAATGTACGCCTTAAGAAAGATGATGTTCAGAGCTAAGCCTTTCAGAAGACATCTGAGCCAAGCCTGATGAAAGGGAAATCATTCCCTAAAGATTAAGAAAATTAAAATCCAACCAGAGCAAGTACCCTTCTCCTAGCTCCTGCAGAATCATAGGATTAAGAAAGATTACCAGGGACATTGAGCCAGAGCTACTGCATCAGCTGAAACACACCGTTTCACTGGCAGGCTGAGTAACTTGTCAATGTGAATTTTTAATGACTTTTTGATTGTGAACATATGCCGTAGCTGGGCTTGCTCCAGATCGCAGCTGAAGTCAGCTGGCGTCTGTCAGGGTGCAGCTCTGCATCACACTTCCTTCGGTTTAACAGGGGACTCCCACTAAAGCAGGTAGTCCTGTTTTCCTGCCCTGCCTGGCATTACCTGAATTAGATCTGATCATCGATCAGGATAGGAGCACTGGTGGGGACAGCCTGTTCCCAGTTATGTGCACGTCTCCACAAAACATTGTCACGATCATGAAGCCACCGAGGCTGGCTATGCACTGTGCTGCAGCTTTGGTCTCACATGAACACCCAACTGACCGCCCCAGGAGTTATTGCCTGCCTAAATGTACACCACAGGGGAAAGATATCAGGGTTTTTTAAAGCTAGGAATTAAGTAACAAGCAAAGGGCACGTGAAAAGTTGACAACAAATGCTAGTTGTTCGCCTTTTGTGATGTTTGACCATTCCCTTTCCCATACAGGCATCATTTTCCTCCTAAAGTACCAACTTTTCAATATATTATAAGACATCAAGAAAGAAAAGCAACCTGAGTGTTTGCAGCCTTACATATGGCAAGTGCTACCAGTAGAAGCATTCTGTTCAGCTAAGTGTCTTCTGTGTACACCCAGGAATAAATATCCATTACTAAGCTAAGTGTTAACTGTTTACACTTTAAGATAAAAATATGATTAATAATTAATTTAAATACAGGTTCCACCAAGCACTTGAGTCCAAATTCAGTTTGTAAGCAGAATAGCAACCTACGGCAAAGGAAGCTGTGTGTGCTCAACAAACCTGGAACAGAAACCCTTGTTTGCAATTTCAAAAGAGACAAAAATAACCAACTTCCATCAAAATGTCACAGAAATTAGGTGCCTAACTACTTTAGGCACCTGTGAAAACCCTGTCCGTAACCTTCCTTTTAAAAAAATTTTTGTGGTTATGAATTTCCAGAAATAAACACTCCGAGACACTGAAATGAAAACCTGAACTTCTACAGAACAAACCACACTTCTCCTGATTAGCAGGAAAAAAGTCCTGCTCTTATTGTTATTACATTTTTTTCTCCTTTCCTGGGGAACAGTTGATATTTGTGGTGGCTTTGGCTGTAGCTTGTAGCAGCTGTGTAATATGCATCACGTTAAATATAGTGGTGGGTCCTGCATGGTCATACTGGCACCGTTTCTATTTCATACAATGCCTTCAGTTTTTCTATTTAACCGCAATGATTTATCAATCATTCACCAATGCCAATAAATCAAAGTGTCTGGGGACTCTTAAAGGTAAAAATAAGGAACCGTAAAAAAATATTACTACAGCAATTAAAGACTCAAATAGTAATAAACTCTACTAGCATTACACCTTTAGAAAGCCCCACTGAAATTAAACAAACATCCAATATCAACAATATGAAAGGGCCTTTTTATTCTAGTTTATAATAGCTACTGGTTTATCCAGAGCAGAAGAGAATTAGGGTTATTTTTATAGATTGTGGAAACTAAAGGTGAATGCAAAAAATAGAGGAGGGAGAAAGAAGTAGTGAAAAGCTAAAATAGATTACAGTGATGTTTTTTTTCCAGCAGACTAAAGAACATATACTAGAATTTACGAAATAAATGTGAATCTTTCTCCAGAAAGGGTAATCTTTTAGTTTGGATCAAGACTGTAAGGTTAACATGTTTATTTTGAGTTAACCTCACAGATGGGTGTTTTAAAATAAGCAAAGTTTTCTATTTTAATATATAGACTTCTTTTTCTGTTGTCTTCCTCAAAAGGCGTTATTTTCCAGAAAAGCCTTTTGTTTGTTTAAAGTGACACCCAAGATAAGGGAAAAAAGTTTACATCAATCAAGAAGATAAAATGACAAATCTTGGCCTGCTGGATGAAAACACGATGCACAGGGATGAACAGACACAGAGATCAAGTAAATTAAGACTGATGTCTTGGCTGCTATAAACCCTGATGAAAATGGGACATGCCTTTTCAGAAGGGGTGACAAACTGTAACTTCATGGCACTCCAGCACTAGCAAGGAGAGGCCACATACCATTGTGTTTACTGTGAGAGCCTGATGATTAATTCCCATTAAAAGCTAATACAGCAACGCCGGTGTGTCCCTGAGAGCCCAGGCTTTGGTTTGACCCATGCCAAAATCCTGAGGTTTTGCAAAGGTATTGCAGCCTTCCCTCACAAGGGGATGGGAGTCTGCAGCTTCACATTTTTTCCACCAAGAAGCTCTTGGGAGGGTGCTGTCACTCCCTGGACTGCTGACTGGGGAGGGGAGGGCTCTCTGTCTGGCTTCTTGGTTCCACTCATTAGCTAAGGGCCAACACTTACTGTGAAGAAGAGCTTGTTTTGTTTTGTTTTGTTTTACAGTAAAATTACTGCAAGGATCCTGAGTGCCTGAGTGTACTGCTGCCTTTATTAAAAATAAGTTCCACAGTGCTGTGGTTCCAGTTAGCTTTCGTTACTAGCCCACCACAATTACTGCCAACATAAAAGGGCTAATGAGTCAAAGCAAACAATAAATGCTGCTTTGTCATTTTCTTTCCCTCTGCTCTTTTTTCATGGAACTTTTTGACAGTCCCAGGGCTACAAAGGATAGCTATGGCCAAGCCAACATCCAGACCTAAGGAGACATGGAGAGCACTATGTCCAGCAGCATCCCTGCAGGACTCCAGCTCAGGACCTATCACTGGCTACAGATGGTCCTGTTAACATTTTTCAGACCCAAAACAATATAAACTGTACTTCTGATTTCTCACATTCATCAATCACCTCCAAAGTGTCCTTAGTGCAAAGAAAAAAAACAGGTATTGACATCTTCTGATAGTACTGGGGACTGACCAGTCCCGTTGGAGGCCGTATCTAGTTGGGTTTCTGTGACCAGTGGAAAATTTCTTGACACTTCTTGGTTTTTTTGCAACAGTATTCTCTTTCAGTAGTTTCCTCTCTGCAATAAAGTGTGTTTTTATTATATCTGTGTTGAGCCAGCTCCAGTGACGCACCTAAAATAGATGAAACTACCCCAGTGTGTTTTCCTACTGCCGAACAGCAAACTTTGCTGTCTGCAGCAGCAGCACTGGCATCAAGACCAGGCATTCAGCAAATCACTTACCCTTGCCAAGCACAGGTACTGCCAACATCGCCGCCAAGATGGGGCCAACAAATCCAAGCACACTGTGCATTTCTGTGTGTACCCAGAAGTTCAGGGAACTCTTTTAACAGAGAAGTCATTACCCATCTCTGTGCACCTTGACATTCCATAGCCCAGGCAAACTGCAAATCTACAGGAGGAATATGAATGGACTCAGCACATAGCCTCGGAAAATTAAAGGTGTCTTTGGGAAATAAGCTGTAGGCTTTGATGATGGCTGCAGAGGCGCCTGGCAGAAGTGGGGATGATGACCCACAATCCAGCCACTCCAGCTGGAGACCTAGTTGTGGAGTCTGCACCAAGTATGCAGGGTGGCCAGGAGCCCGTCAGCTCTTCATGTTTAATAAATTAGCATGGATAAGGAAGCTAAGACTGAGCTCGCAGAGACTGTATTTATACAGACCTCTATATGAAGGTGCAGAAATGGCACTGTTTGAGTCTGACTCATTGTGTCCTTGTTACGTTGCCGGTTGCTTGGAGACTGACTGAAGGCACACAGCAAAGATGCTGGCTTGGGAGTCACTACCCTGCCTTATTTTCTTTTTCTCTATGCACATAATTTTCCTTTAAAGGCTTGCCTTGCCTGTGTAGATTTCCCAACTCCCTCTGTCATTGTGGAAAACTACAGCAGGGGAGGCAGCCATGTGTCTGGGAACACTGTCAGCGTTGTTTCCACCCTCACCTTCCAGTCCCAGCTATGCACACTACAGGGGAAAAGAAAGCACGTCTTTATATCTCTACAGGCTTGCTTGCATGCTAAATTTTACCTTAAGCCAAAGCTGTCACAGATCGCTTATTGAGAGACGTTCCCACACATTTCCAATGGGTTACCCTGAAGTCCTCAAACTTCCTTAGCTGGGAATAAATATCTACAAGTTCCAAAAAGCAGTGGAAATGCTATGGAGGACTTGAGCATGTTCCACTACTGGACACGTACGGCACAACTGAGCTCTGATGGTTAATATGGAAATCTTGCTTGGTTCTTTCCCTGCAGTTATTTGTAATTTAACAAGTGCTGAAATTTAATGCCCATTGCATCTTGAGTGCTAACAGTATCATGCTTCAAAGCGCGAGATTCTATAATACAAGCAGAACTTTTAGGACACTGTTAAATTACATTGGCTAGAGTCTACGTTGGTATAAAAGTAAGGATTGTGTGTCCACTGTCAACAGCTCTGTATCTCATGTATTCTTAATACCTGGAAACCAAGCACTATACACTGACATAGGGTAATGAATGACCTCCTACTTCTCTGTTTTAACAGGTTTTTATTCCCCCAATCAATCTCATCATTCACACCCAGGGAATCAGCTAAAAGCTATTTAAAAATACATAGGTGCACTCAGGGCACATCCTGCAGATTTTTCTGAAAAGACAATTTCTGTAAATAAATGATTAAAATGGAAGCAGAAACAAAGAAGCTTTTCAGGGAATTACAATAGGCAAAGTTTCTCTCTCTGGGGGTCAGAAGACAGGAAGGAGGAGAGACAACCTCAAATACATGAGTTGGCATGAAGCACTAGGCTTCTCAGTGACCAGAGCTGCTTTTTCTCCACCCAGAGGGGTTGCCCCCTCACTTTGGCTGCAGAAAATGACTGAGATAAGAAAAAAGTAGTGCTGAGTTACTTGAAATTCTGGGAAGGTGGGTTGGGGAAGCTCTTGCCAGGGAAGGAAGGAGCACCATAGAGTTTACTTACAGTCCTCTCAATTTGAATAAAATCCTCTTCAATGAGTCAAATGACTTGTGTCTGTAAGGCTACATTGTAGTTGCATGCAGGATCACATGGCAGGAAGATCAGTTTGAGGAAAACCAGCTCACCTGCACCTTGGGCCCTATCCCAAAGGCACAGTGGCATGTTGCCCTGCTACCTGAAATGCCCCATGCCCTCAAGGCGCAGAGATGGCACAGCCAGGCACTGAGCCCCATGAAGGACCACAAGGCAAGCAAATGAGATATGACAAGTCTGTATTAATCTGTGCATAGAAACTACTCTCTAATTTTCTCTCTTTGCCCTACAGCTGCTCCCAGCAATTCAGCCTGGGAAGGCTAATACATGCCTGGTCAGTAGTTGACTAATCCAAGAAGAGCAGGATGCAGAGACGTCTTAAAGCCATGTTAGTCCTGTGGGGCTTGGGCTGCGGTACTTCGATCACAACAGGCAGCCTAATCCTAATGGTCTATCAATAGTGCATGCCCAGCAGATTCCCACAAGATTTGCTCCCGTTATCTCAGCAGAGACATAATACCTCAAAGCAACATAAAACCTGTTCCTGAAGTGTTTTTTAACTAGTTATCTTAATTGTCAGCAGCTAAACCCAAAGCTTTCCACAAGATTAAATAGCTTTTAACAAAAAAAACTGGGGGAAACACCCAAGCAAAACATGTTTTTTCCAGAGAAACAGTATAAAGGTACACAAACCAGACACAGACTGTACAACAGGGTGCCCACATAGCCCTTCACAGAAAGCCTTTATTGCAAGTAAGCTAGGCTGCAGAAAGTAAATGTGCAAAAATTATGTTAACTTAACATTGCTGCTACTTGTGACCATTCAGGGTTTTTTTTCTTGAATGACCCAGATATGGTTTGGCTCGAGGACAAGACAAAATGAAACACAGAGCAGCTCTTTAACACCCAGATTTGTCGTTTATGATCAACCCTGGTGCATTGTGTCAGTGAACTTCTCAATCCCTGCTCTGAAGCAAAGCCAGTACATTGCTGGAAAAAAAAAGAAAACAAAATCAAACAAAAAAAGTATGCAATAATTCAGAATTACTTTGAAAGTGTATGCAAACTGTAGGGAAGGGTAATCTGGGCAACCTTCACTTCTGTACTTTATGAATTTGCAGGCTGCTCCCTGCAGCCTTGGCCCACAGCTAATACCAGTTTTGAATAGAGTCTCTCATTGCCTTTCTCTGTGCAGTGAAATTCAGACATCTAGCTAGTGAACCCTATAATAAATAAATATTCCCCCTGCCCCCAAACACATGTAAAAGATGGATTTAAATCATTAGGACTTACTTAGCTCTGAATGGGGACAATTTTTCACCAGACTGCAGAAAAGCCCGCTGCAATGGAGGGACCAAGGCTGAGATTTTCAGAACAGACGGAAAGAGTTCAAGTACCCAGTTTCTATTGAATTTCGAGGTAATTTGGCCATCAATCTCCCTTATGCACATTTCCTTGAGCTCTTGTTTTAACTTGAATAGAAGTAACTAAGTAATTGTGAAAGGTTATAAGTTAATTTTAAAACAGCAGTTTACATAGGGCTTGTTTTTTCCTCCCCCGTGGCTGCACAATTAGAGCCAGATTAGCACAGCTCACTAGACATAATTTGGGATTCAGAAAAACCTGGTGAAATTCCATATTCTACCACTAACTTTTTGTGGGCTTGTGCAGACAGTTGAAAGGTTTTAAGTATTTCTATGTCCAGAAATGCATTTGTAAAAGTGCTGGAACACTTCAGGTCTTTGGAATTCAAATGAGGACAATGTGGTAGTTTTAATCTCCCCTAAAATAAAAGTTTGACAATATTTGCAAACACTCAGTTGATAAGAGCCAGGATTGTTCCTTACAGCTAGAACTTTCCATCCAAGTAATATCAAAGCTCTTTATACATAAGAATGATTAAAGATGAGGAACAAGCCTGTGATACAGGTTCATTATTTGCTTAAAGCTCAAATTTGGCAAAGCATGTAAGCATTCCAGGATGGGGGCCAAGGTAATATTTTATCACTGCAGGACTGTGAAGACTCCCAAGGCTTCCTCAGGCTTCTTTTAGGCTATCCAAGGGCTACATGCAGGGTAAACCCTCCTCAGGAGCAAGACTGCAAATGTGCTTTGCCAGGACCTTGTCAGAGTCCCAGACAAACAATGCCTCTTGCATTCATGCAGATGAGTGTGGTGCTTTTTCTGTACTTGCCCAGTGTGGCACTGAAGCCACAGACAGCATCTGTCCGGGCCAGCAGGACTGCATCTCATATGCTATCTCCTGCCTAAGTGGACCTTGATGAAATTACCCCTTAGGCCTCAGTAAAAAATTGAGTAGCCCATGTAAATTCAAAGAGGAAAGAGTAGAAGTAATTCCATCTTCATGCAAATTTCCTGCTTCCCCTTCGTGCCTCAAGCCAAACAATCAAATGCAGCAAAAGGAGACATAAAAGTCATATAAGCTACAAACAGTCTTGACTTTCTTCATGCAAGTATCTTATCTACTCCTGACAAAAAGCTCATACAAAATGAGGGGGGGAAAGGAAAAAAAGAAAGCACCATCAAGTATCCAGGAGCTGTCAGACTGGACTTAAACAACCAAAGTCACGTGTAACTCAGAAGATCTTTTACAAAATATTTTATTAGTGGTTGCTTACTTGGTGGGCACGCACACACATAAGCATGAAGGGCACTACAATTTCTGTGACATTTTTGCAGAACCATATTATCTCATATTTGCCTTGATCCATATATAGGAGGTGCAAGATGCAGCGTGCAATCTGCCCTCTCACACCTTATGGCAGATCCCAGTTCCTAGAGGCTTCTCAGCACGTCTGGGAGGCACCACCACTCTTGGAGATAGTTTCACACAAATGGAGGACAAGATCAACAAGGCACCTGCTAGAGAAGGCTTCTGCCAATTTGCACTAACTAAAAAGGCAACTGCTTTTCAGCAGAATGAACCTCAGCTTCCACAAACTTTAGCAGTTCCTTCACTGAGCTGTGCTGCATCCTTAGTGAATGGGCCAGTGAGAATTTGATCCTAAATGTAGCGCAGACTTTCAATCAAATTCCCCTTATGTGCTGAACCATAAGCTTGCCAAGCAGTAGGAATTCTGAAGCATTAAATAAAGAACTTTTTCAGCAATCAAGGCCAAGGTTAAAAACATAAGGAATGTGAAAAGTTGTTTTTGCAGTGAATTTATTGTACAGGCAAAGTAATAAACCATTTGCATTTGAAGGATCTATAGCATAATGATGTAGATTAGTAGTGCTTCTGTTGACTTTTAAAAAAAGCACTGGTAAACATTTTTTTAATCTTGTCAGAGCTCTGCTCATACTCTTTCAGCCTCTGTGGCACTCCAGTTAAGGTAGTTGCTGTATGACAGTGGTGGTAGGCTCGGAGCACTACTTCATAGCTAAACCTGAAGGGCACCAAGCACCACACAGAAGAAACCCATTTTTTTCCCCCTAAACTTCCAGCATTCCTTAAGGAAGGGGGAGAGTTGAATGACTTTTTACACTATTATTTATAAGGTATACTTTCTTTCATAAACTACTTAGAAAAGCATCTGATTTTTTAGACTGAGTTGAAGAGGGATTCCCCTTTTTGGATACAAGCATACAAGGGCTCAGATAAGTGGGGGCAGAAGTCTCCATCTGCAGATACCTACATATTGGGGGTTCCACTAGCAACCACACAGGTTTGCAAATTAAAAACCTGTCTAAAAATACCTGACACTATTCACGCACTCAAATGCTTTTAAGAGTATGGGTTTGATCCAAAAGTCCATTAAGGCCAATGGAAAGATGAATTGATTTTCCACTGACTTTGTATTAGGACCTAAACTTGCAGCATTGGTCTAAAGATCATATAATATCCTCAGCTTTTAAACCAAGCCTATTCCAAGCTTCAATTTACAAATGCAGGTGTTATAATGGAGCATTGAAATGCTGCTAGTAGATTCTCAAAATTAGCCCTTTGGCCTGTAAAAGACGTGTTAAGCATACCTTGGTGCTAATATAAACATTCAGCTGCAGAGATTTTTAAAAAAATCTCATTATGATTAGTCTCAACAAAATTATGTTACCACTTGTGGCTACTAAAGTATAAGGGAACCATAGGAAAGAATGAGAAGGCAAAGCTGGGTGACCTCACTTCAATTCCTCTCTACCTACTGCTTCTTACTTGCAAAGCCTGCCTGGTGAGGTGAAGATGACTGATAGCTTTCCAGGACAAGATGACTCACAATAAAACGGGAATTAATTAGCAGTCAAGGAAAACACTACAGTACACAACAGGTGATTAAAAAAACCCTGGCATTGTGGAAATTACAGCAGGATTAAAACAAGTTCTGCAAAGTGAAAAATGGTATTGAGAGATGAAAGTGAGTGTACTTAAAGTCAGAGTATTAGAGCAGAGCAGCTGTTAAGCAAAAGCAAAGCAAAAGCTTCCATCCATACCAGGACTGACACAAAGGCCAATCAGTTAAGGATCACTGTGGCAGCTAAACTCAAATATTTATCTGTTCCCCAAAACGTCAGTGAAAGTTTGAGCCCACTACTCATTTGCAATGCCACAGCACGTGTTCTTCGAGGCAAAACCTGCTTCTTTGGAAACAAACTCAACAGCCAGCTGAAAGGATAGAAAACAAAGGATTTAAAGGAGAGCAGCTACTAGAATTTCCTACCTCACAAGAACTATAAGGCACATATTAAAATTTACAGTTAATAATCAACACGAAAACTCTGCCAAAACTGCCGTACCTCTTCCTGTAGCATTTTCTAAACACACAAAAATCAAAATTTAATGAAAGCTAAAGGCTGCCAAGTTCCCAAACTTGAGCAAACAATACTGGGTCAAGAGAGCATCCGATTCCAAACAGTTTTATTCCCCCTCTCCCTAAGGGGTCCTGGATTACTAAAACCTTCTCTTTATTTAAGAGCACCAGGGGTAGTTCTCCCCCATCTGTGGATCAGTAAGGACCTTCATGAGATACTTCCTTATTAGTTCTATGTTTATCACTGGCCACTACTGTCCTGACGAGCCCAGCATGCACTGCAAGCTGCAGCAACAAAGCCATGCTGGAGTGCTGAAAGAGGCCTTTAAAACACTGTTCATAGCAGACCTCATGATTACACAGTTCATTGCCCAACAGTACACAATATTCCATCTGTGTTGGGAGCTGTGCCCTGCGTTCACTCATATTAAACCCCTCTCAAAAGAGGAAGACAGGGATACACCTTCAGGTGCTGTCTTGCAATACACCGGGATTTCACCTTCAATTTTTCTGCAGTAAGTTGTGAAGCATGCGCTGAAACAACTGTCAAAAATCCCCTAAGAAAGCAGTTGATGTTAAGACAGCAAAGCAAAGAAGCCCGCATCCCTCCTTGCTGGGATTACAGGTCTCAGTGGGCAGAGCTCTGAAGAAGAAAAATGCTATAATGACATCTCCACTACTTGTTTCAGATCAAACATTCCCCCTAACTGATGGTGTTTTTCAGTTTACTGATGGAGAGGGAGAAAAAAAAACCCGTTCTGAGTAGAACAGTAATCTCAGTCTCTTTTCCTTCTCTCATATCCTCTGTATTCCCCTTGGAACAAATTATATGGAAATATTCAAATACTTGTTGTATTGATACTGGGAAGCAAGAAGATACGTCACCAAGGGCCCTTGCCAGGCTGAAATCCCAGAAGACAGATGACTAGCAAATGCTTACATTCTGCTGACATATTCCTCTGATAATTTTTACAGCGTGTTGCTGAATGCATGATGAGAATACAATGCCTGCTATTATGTTCAGCTCTCCCTGTTAACACATTTATACCAGTGTTTCACTTTGTCGTGTGCTGGGTGACTGAAAATTGCCAAGGACACTAGGACTTGAATGCACTAATGCTAATAATTTCCACAGCATCCAGCTGCTTAACTAAACACTATCTCCACAGCCTTTTCCATTTCATTTAAAAGACCCGTTCTCACATGTCAAGGGGGCAACTTCCAAGGCTTAGCATAAGCAATCTGGACACCAAGCACCCATTCAGGAGGTGCCTGGCATACTCTGTTGAAATTTGTTTTGCGGGTATATAGCTTTCTGTTCCCCACATACATTACAATTGTTCTGATAGATCACCAGTTATGGGCATAACTACAACAGATTCGGTGCTGTTGGGCAGAATAAACTTACTTGCTCTGAGATCAACATTGCCATCATTAGACTATTACTATCACCCAAATATGAAGTTGCTGTACAGACTGTGGTGCTTTGCTCTACTTTTATTTTCCCCTCTTATCTCTGAAAGCATGAACACTTGAAAACATACAGCTCTATCTTTCACCATCTGATTGCTGCATTGGGGTGAGGACTTTGAATTGTCTACTTATTTTTAACAAAATCCTAAGCCTCACTAATAAAAAACGAATCACCTTTGCAAGAATTTACTTTTAGTTAGAAAAACATTCACCCACTGAATTTAGAGGTGGCCTGGGTGGTAACATTATAACAAAGAGTCAAGTAGGGATCTAAATGCCAGACCTGCTTCAGTGCATAAATCACCATTAAATTGTGCTGGTTCTGAGGAAATTGGTTTTAACAGCACATTTCACCACAGACATAATAAACAAGGAAATTTTCCTGCCCATGTTGAGCTGTTCAGGATGAAGAGAGATTGGGGTTTCATGCAGGAGAATTTGCTTTCTTCTTCCTTAGGCTGCAGGACGAACAGCCACTTGTTTTGCTGCTGCTGCACGCGGCACTGAGTGGTCTTGCAGTGATCATAAACCCTTTAACTTGGGCTTTGGTGAGTCCCAGGGTGCTTTAGGCAATTTCCCAAGATACAGTAAAAGGAGAATGACTTAATGAATCCCAATCTAGGTTTAGGACAGAGGTCTGAACATCCCAGCTGCTTCGTATGCAAGTATTCACCCTGCAGTTAGACAATCCAGACGTATGAGATCAGTTACAGGGCACAGACTTGACCACATGCTCATTTGCAGACACCCTTGTCCCTTCCCTTTTATCCAGACCAGGGCTACATCACTTTCCGAGGTATCTCACAGAGGAAGAGATCATGAGAGTTGTCCTTATCCCTTGCAGAGGGATAATCAGATGTAGAAGTAGGAAGGAAAATAATTAAAATATTTTACTTCAATTTCATGGTAAAGTTAATTTTTGTTCATTTGGGAAAGAAATGCCTAACTACCACATACTACAACCAGGTTTTGGGTTTCTTTTTAAATAGTCATTTCAACAATGTAAGTATTTGAATAAACTGGATTTTTTTTCAATCCTATTTGTGATTTTTCACGGAGATTTAATAACATGAAAGATTCTCATAAGCCTGTTGCAGTGCGGTCTCCTAAGCTGCTGGAACACATCAATAAACACTTCCTCTGGGATTGGGAAGAAAAAAGTACCTCAAAAAAACATATCTGAGTTTTCCAATATTATTTCCTACAAAACAAACAGTCCAGGGGGTTAGACAGTACAAACTGCACAGACAGCTTTGAATACTTCGAGAGCTTTTATTAGAGAAGATAAAATTTCACCTCCAGCCTTTTGGCTTGTATCCATCATTCTTCTGAGCAAGAGAAATTCTCCAAGTGGTGCTCCAGCACTTTTGCTGTCAGCAATAGACAACTCACATGTAGGACTGTCCAGTTTGGTTACTTCAAATACATACAAACTCCTGCATAAGGAGCATACAGTCAGATCTGAAGACCACTCTGGAAGTCAACAAGAATTATTTCTATTGACATTAATGGGGATTTAAATCAAACCCTGCTTCTTATCATCAGCTGTATGTTAATGGTTTAATCCCTTAAGTGTCTGACTTTGCAAAATGCCAACAACCTCTAGAGAGGCACAGAGCAGCTCCTAGCTTGTCTCTAGTTTTCTGTTTCTCCTGGTTATTCTTCTAAATAATTTTTAATCTTCAATAACAGAGTCACATATGAAAGTAAGGTTTAGAAGAAATAATTCATTAATACCAGAACTCGTGTGCCTTATCAGCCTCTCAAGCTTTTATGGGCCAAGAAAGGCTTAACTAAACCCCATGGGCATAATACTGAAGCCATTAAACAAGCCAAACTTTCCCTCAAATCCATACCTAAGTAGCACCTAGTCCACTGCAAATAGATCGCTAATTAAAGATTATTCTTCAATAAGGCAACAGATGAATAAACTTTCCTACTAAGTTAGGGTGTTCCTTCAGAAAAGACTGCTGTCATGTATGGAAATGACACTGAATAGGAAAATGGCTTTCAAGAATTCTCAGGAAATTTCTATTGAAAATCCTCAGCAGACTGCACCAAAGCCAACTTCCACCCACAGCTAAGAGAGGGCTCAGCTCTGTGTAGAGGTCCTGCAAGACTGTTTTTTTTCAAATTTCACTGAGCAGAGCTACAACACAGTTCTGCTGAAACATGGGAGAAACCAAGACCAGCCAGGGTGGGTCCTGAGCTCAGCGTTCACATCTGTAGAACGGTCCTCGTGGCCAGATCTACCAGGGGTAGGGTAAGTGATAGATTAATGGGACTAGCTCCAACCCACCCACACTTTAGTACGTCCTTCAGATCACCTGGACAGGCCTGCTATTGCTATCACAACGTCAGCCAGCATTACTAAAGAAACTACTAATGCAGCCATTTAATCTACAAAAATCATTACTGTTTGCCAAACAGACATACCAAAAAGCCATCAGCCAGTTTCCTCACTTTTTATGGGATCATCATTATGAAATACAGAGTGCTAAATAATGCTGCCAATTCAGAGAGCTCCGGGTAGGCAATCCCCTCAAGAGGCTTAGCAGAAATAAAGTCTACTCGGGTATGCAAGACACTCAGAGAAGTAGGTATCAGTCCAAGTTTTTACCACTCTCCTTACCAGCACATTCAGGATCTGTAAGGTTTCTCTGCCCTTTTTTTTGTTTTGTTTTGTTTGCCTCCAAAAGGCAATATAAGCTTATCCCCAGGACAGATCACACAGACTTTGCACATCACTGCGCAGAAAAGCCACATGCAGCAAGCTCCACTTCTGCTTTAACACAACATTAAGAGGTGCTACATTCTTCCCCAGTGCCAGATGTGACATTTGTTGACAGTAACATTATGTTTCCAGACATAGAAACACACTAAAAGACTTGTTAATAAATTAGTAGGAATGTTCATACTGTAATTTAACAGAATGATAACTGTTGCATTTTCTCACTGTACGGAGTTCGCCTTGCATCCCCACACCAACATCCATCTACTAAGCTACCTTAAAATAAATTTCACTGATAGTGCCTCCATACAAATCCCATTACTTACTCAACAAACAGTTTTGTTTTCCTGTCTGGGCATCCCTCCAAAGACAGGCTGCTGTGTATGCTTTTGTAATTACTGATACGCTGTATAAGAAACCATGGCATGTTTCTGACGGATTAATTAAAGGCAAAGAAGAGTCTTCTCAAGACCTTGGTTCAATTGTTATTCTCCCCTTGGCTTCCTCTGTGGTCTCCATCAAGCAATGTAATCTCTCTATGCTTCATTTCCTCACCTGTAAAACAGGGATGGGAACCTCCCATCCACCTCACCTACTTACAAGATGGAATTCTTGTACAATGGACCACAGTTTCAACTGACTCCCCAGTGCTTCTGTAAAATATAATTAATTTTAAAAGGCACAGGGTAAACCCAAGTCAGGTCAACATGGGGTGTCCTCACAGGCAACTCCAGTAGCAGCACCGTTATTGCAGAGGGAACAGCAGATGACACAGTGATGAGAAGACAAGGAACGGCTGCAAATAAGCTCTGGAGACTCCTACACAAGCACTTCAGTGCATGAGTAGAGACCTAAAAGAAACCTTTCCTCTAAGTGTATGTTTTAGACTAAATCATGGATTTTCTATAGCATCTCTAGGTAGTGTTGCCAACAGGTTTTCTTACAGAGTAATACTGAAGGGCAATAACTGCTATCCTCAACAGGAGATCCAGAGAAAAAAAGAGGGAAGACTTGAAAAGTTCATTACAGAAATTCCTGTGGTTTTTGCAATATTTTTGTGCACATTAAAAGGAAACAGCTGTCATTTTAAACCAAAAGTCATGTGTTTGGGTTACATATTTAATGTAAATATAAAGTTTGGAGGAACAGTTCAAGTTGAAATGTCAAAGCAACCTCCAACACTGCTTGTCTCAGTTGACTGTGGAATTTTATCTCCAATCCATTAATGCAAAGCAGATTTTTTTTTTTAATTAAGCATAGTTTTTACACAATTTGTACCTTTTATTCACTACTGTAAGTGCATAAAATTAACAATAATATTTATTATATTTGAGTAGACAGATAATGCTAAGACTTCAATAACAGGGCTGGGAGAAAGTAACTTATCTTCCCAGAAGCAGCAGGAGATAGGCAAATATTAACTTAAAAGCAGAGGTCAAATTCTGTATCAACTATCATTTGCAGAAGCATCCAGGAATATCATGTCTATTTATGTCAGCTAAGTATATAACCTTTTGTTCTTAACACTTCTATAATTGGAATAAGCTAGCAAAGTTTGACTAATGTAATTTTCTCTATTTTACAGGAACTGATCATGTCAAAGAAGGGTTAAAGCATACAGGCTAGGCTAGAGGTCTCAGTTTCTCTGTCTTTACTTCAGGTGGAGAAGAGATGAAGATTGTTCTTGACAGACAGTAGAAATTAAAGTAGGATGAGGCAAAAGAGAATAGTGACATTGTACAGGCAAAAAGCTGACTACAGGTTTATATGTTATTCTAAGCTTCATTCAGAAGTAGACTAAGTTAAGCCACACAATGCAGGGTCCTGACTTTAAAGTAAGTTTGTTTTCTGAAATAAATTAGGACACAAAAAGGAAAAAGGGGGGAAAAAGTATTTCTTTCCTAGCACCATACTGATATTTTTCTCATTTTAATATCAATTTGGCAAATGTAACCATGGAGTATGTTATCTGTACAGCATAAAGACCGAACAAGTTTGAGACTTCATGGGGAGCATGTTTGGAAGAGCTTTTGCAGCTCCTAATAGGCCAAAAGGGGAAGCCCACTCAGTAGTGGTGATTCCAAGCAGGGCATCCATAATCCTGACAAATGGGGAATTGGGAGTCCCGTAGACTGTGGCTGTTTCAGCTAAAGCACTTCAGCCATAATGAGCTGCTGTATTCAATCTAGCCTAATAAGCTAGGGGTTTTTTTCCCCCCTCAAGCTGCCTTTCCCCACTCCCTACACTTAAAGTCTGAATAATACCAACTTACTCCGTCTATGTCCAATTAGGTACAGCCTCACTATCTTCAGTAACAGCCTGAGGGAGAAGCCTTCAGCTCCAACACCCCTTCCATGCAACCTGCCTGCTCTAAAGCTATGCCTAGGGTAATAACTAAAAACATTACCATCCTTCTGAACCCAGTTTGAAAAGATATTTCTGGAATCCTTCTTAGAAAGGAGCTTTTTTTCCCCCCCTCTCCAACCTAAATCAACAAGGATATGCATCAGGTTGTAAAGGATGCTGAAAGGGAGGACAGAAGGAGTCCCTGTGCTGCCCTAGGCTGGCAGCTGTGTCTTTCCTCTTTGTTCTCTGAATTGCTTAAAGTATTAACAGGGTGAAAAGAGCACAAAAAATGGTTAATAAAAAATTCACCTCGTAGTGAAAGGTTTCTACCTCCTTAAACTTCCAGGTTGCTACATGTGGATGACAGATAAAACAACATTAAATTTTGTAGGTATCATCAACATATACTACAGGTACAGCAGCACATCCAGTATTTATTCTCCCATTTATGTAAGCATCAGCACCTCTTAATACTGTTGTGGTTTTAACCCCAGCTGGCAATTCGGACCACAGAGCCACTCTCTATCACTCCCCCATCCTGTCCTGGTGGGATGGGGAGGAGAACTGAGGAAAAAGAGCAGCTCAGGGGTTGAGATAAAGGCATTTAGTAAGACAACAAAGGAAGAGAAGGACAACAATAATAACAACAAAATACACAAAAGAAGTGATGTGTAACAGATCGTTCATTGCCTGACAATTGACACTCAGGTTGTCCCTAAGCAATGAACCCTGGCCCCCAGCCAACTTTGTGTTTGTGTATTGAGCATGAGATTAGATGGTATCGAATATCTCTTCAGCCAGGCTGGGTCAGCTGCTTGGTTACACTCCCTCCCAGCTTCTTGTTCACTTGCTCCCTAGCAGAGGATGAGAAACTGAAATAGTCCTCGATTTCTTAAAAGCAACTGAAAACATCAGTGTATCCTGTGTGGCCAGCAGGTCGAGGGAGGAGATTCTGCCCCTCTATTCCTCCCTTGTGAGACCTCATCTGGAGTATTGTGTCCAGTTCTGAAATCCTCAGTGTCAGAAGGATATGGAGCTGTTGGAACGTGTCCAGAGGAGGGTTACAAAGATGATCCAAGGGCTGGATCACCTCCCATATGAGGACAGCCTGAGAGAAGAGAAGGTTCCAAGGAGATCTCATAGTGACCTTCTAGTATCTGAAAGGGGCCTAAAAGGAAGCTGGAGAGGGACTATTCATAAAGGCTTGTGGTGACAGGATCAGGGCGAATGGGCATATACTAGAGAGGGGCAGATTTAGACTAGACATCAGGAAGAATTTCTTCACCATTAGAGTGGTGAGACACTGGCACAGGTTGCCCAGGGAAGCTGTGGCTGCCCCATCTCTGGCAGTGTTCAAGGCCTGGTTGGATGGACCCTTGGGCAACCCAACCTAATGAGATGTCCCTGCCCATGGCAGGGGGTTTGGAACTAGATGATCTTAAAGGTCCTCTCCAATCCTAACTATTCTATAATTCTATGAATCTAATGTGTAGGTACAAAATGGAGATTTATATCCCTCCAGGCACTGCCTGTAAAAATCTACATGCTACCTTTGGAGGTTTTATTAATAGTAATTTTATACAACCTGCATGTTTTTCTTAGTAACAGATTTATGCAAAGCTGCTGATTTTAAAGGATGACTCCAGTGAACAGTATATTTTATGTTAAGGTTTGTCACCATATGTTATTGCTGTTTACTTCAGAACCTAGTGTAGGTTACAAATATGTTTCATATCAGCTGTTATGCTGATAAATGAATTTTCCCTTTGCACAAAGAACTGCTTAGGAGACAATGAGCAGCAGTGTGCAACATCTGCATTACTCATGTCTCCTATGCTAAAACTGCTGTAATACTTGTCTCTCACTGCTAAACACCGTGGTCTCAAGGCAGAGGGTACCAGCAGAGCCACTCAGCGAATTCAGCAAGCACGTTTCCATACAGAAGAGATTTGAACCACAGCAGTGCTATCCTTGCATCAATTTGTATACAAAATTGTGTTGACCTAGTAGCATCAAGTTCTCAGATGCATGGAAAGAAAGAATTAGAGAAAAAGCAAAGTGGGAGCAAAAGGAAAGGAAAAAATCCCATGATGCTGTAATTTCCAGGGTAGAAACAGTGGACACTTTCAGTTACTGCTGCAATTTTTTTTTATGTTATGGAAACTGAGCAGGAAGAAAGTGAAAAAATTGAAGCACAATAGCTGTACAGAGGTGTGCTGATAAGAAAATGACTGGCATTTATAGTGAAGATTACTGACATTTTCTCCATGTCTATTTCATCAATCTTGAAAAGGCCTAGCATGTATCAGGCATTTAATGAGTCATGCAACACATCACCTCACAAACACAGCACAATCAAGATAAGGCAAATGGAGATGGGTTTCAATGAATGTGCCATCAGAAACAGCTTGCTTGATGAAGGCATGCATAGGTTCATGTTAGAGCAGCACTTGTGCAATCCTGCTGAAGGGCAAAGGCTGATAAAGAAAAGCAAATGTGAGGGAGAAGTGAAAGTCCTCCAAAGCTGAAGCTGGAAATCAAACCTTTGTACAGACAGCCAAAATTGTTGCTCTAGCACACCTCTAAGCAATGACTTAACTGACCTTCATTTGCAAACAACAATTTTCAGTGCTTAGTAACTTCAAATCCTGCTGACTGAGAGTCTACTCTGTGCTGAAGAAAACTTACCCACTTTGTTGAAGAGATTTCTAATGGGGAGAGTGTTCTCTTTCTTAGATGCAAATCTTATCTTGAAACTTAGGCAAAGCCTAATAAGCCTAAAGAGCTTATTAGATAAGACATAACTTCATTAAGAAGGCTGCTGGGATACTGACTGAATCAGAAGGCTGGAGGCAAATCCAGAATGAAGGCTTCCATGAATTCAAGAATACGCAGTTGGACTAATTTGTTCATTCTCTCTTAAGTAACACTTCATTTATTTCAACTTCTTAGACCAAAAATTTCATGTTGTATTTGTTACAAACACCTTTTGTTTTATTTATCATACTACATTAATAACAAAGACCCAGAGTTGTTAAAACACATGTATAAATATACAAATTATTGCCCAGTGCAAATTGTGAAGTTTTCAGCCAAAACAGATGCCTTTTTTTTCCTTTTAACACAAGGTTGGAACAATTTAGGTCACTTATGAGAAAATCAAAGCAGAGAGGAAGATGAAGGCTATGATTTCACTCCAAATGCAGAGAGCAATATGTAGTATGATCCATGGTACTGTCTCTCTCCCAGTCACTCCTACTGCTTACTTATCAGGCGAGATGGCTGCAGTCTGCTCAGTCTCAGTGGTAAGAACTGAATCCTAAGAAACCTAGTGTCTTAAGCTACAGACCAGACTTTCTTGATATTGTGAGAGATCAGCTACATCCATGAAGCTATGAGATAAGGGAAACCCACCAGCAATTCTCCTTCTGTCTATGTTGTGAATCTAAACCTCAAAAACAAGAACAAAAGGTCCCTGGGTTTTACTTCCAAAGCACAGGCACAGTAACCGGTATCCTTCATTTGCTCCCTTGGGCACCAGCCAGACGCTCTGGCAACTCTGATGGCAGAAAGCATCATATCAGTCTTTCTAAGCCATTTGAGGCAAGGTAGGAAGGCATTCCTCTTTTACCTTCACCATCATGTTAACCTGAAGCCCAGCTAATGGTGCCTGCAGCATATTAGCAAGCACTCATGTAATCCCTTCTGTCAGCTGGACGGGGGAGAAGCAGAGGACAACTCCCTGTGGAGTCTGTACTAGCCTCAAACAACATCCTAGGAAACAGAGGGAGTATCTCTTCTGATAATCATCTCTGATGACCTCTGCTGGGCCACACAACCCCAAGAGGTTTCAAACTGGTGTATCTTAGGCATTGAGTATTAGAGAGGGCATACATTAAAGATTTAACTCAATATTTCCTGTTTTGGTTTTGCAGCTATTTAAAACTTCTGCTATTGCCTCTTTGACTCTTCAGTCTGTAAAACACATGCACATATATTGCCTTGGATTTTTTTACTAAATGGGCCCATAAAGTACTATGAAACAAATCTAAATTATACTCTAGCTTAAGAGTTTGACTTTAAGGCTAGATGGCTAGTTTTAGCAAACTGGAATAACGACCTTAAAAAATAACAGCTGAGTGCTCCGGGGCCAGCACAGAGCACATTTGCACACTGGGCATGACAGTGTGCAAGATTAAAGGTGCCCACAGCAAGGTGGAAGGATGCTAATTCATTGATGTTCACACAGTACTAGAGATCCTCTGATTGAAAGCTATACAGAAGTATAGAGAATTATTAACTAGAGACACTGTGAATTTATGAATAATGAAGAAAGCAAAGGAAGAACAACCACATAGTTCAGTTTCCTTAATCACTGCCCCTTGAGTATTCACCCACACAGTCAGATTGGCAGACAGCAACTGCAGCTAATATCTTATGTAAAAAGGATGGAGATTTAGTAATACAGCATTCCCCATAACAAGCCTCAATTTGGCAATTTTATTCAAGTTCACTCTTGGAGCTCAGCTCTTGCCTAATAACGGTGCTGAATGAAGGTCTCGGCATCCAGCAGTGCCAGGGGAATGTAGAAGCCAGCAGAGCCCGGGACTTACAGTGAGGAGTGTAATAAAAGTCTTAAACACACTGAGAGCCTCACTCAATACTGCATGAAGAGCTTCACTGGTGAGCAGCACCCTGGTGATGAGTCCAGCCCTTTCATGTATTGAAGAATATATCAAAATGTGTTCTGTGGTGCTAAAAGGTAGCAGAGGTTTCTCTGCTGGTTTTCACTTGAGTGTTCCTTATGTCACAACATTTACTTAGGGCATACACCTAATCAGTTTGCGGCATGTCACCAAGGCTCCTAACCTGTTAATGTAAGCCTAGGCTCTTCAAAGAACAGTAATTGCCAGGTGACACACAAGCAGTCAACTCATCAAAAAAAGGGTCGAAAGAGAGAGTTCAGGAAGCAGACAGCAGAAACAATTCCTTGCAAATTCAATACCATCTCTATAATGGGAAGTAACAAGACTGAAAATTACTACATTGAAGTACCAGAGGTTCCCTGACATCTGGTAGTTAGACTTAACTATAAAGTGTATTTATGACTGCAGCAGCCATAATGGACTTCTTTTTTTAGTTTTTATTAATCCTTTTTAAGTCTTATGTTAACGGGCAGGAATCTCATCTCCGCTCCATTTTAAACTGATTTAATATACACAACTTACTGCTCACTGCTCAAATTTAGGGATACAGCTTAGAAGTCATTGCTTACAGTAGCAACTGCCAGTGATAAAAAAACCATTGTACTCTTGTGACAGGGGTTGACAGCATAATGCAATTTTTAGGACTACAATTTTGGGTTTGCTAGGATGTCTGCAGCACTGGTGGAAAATTAATGAGCAAAAGAAGTGGTATCCTGCCAGTGTTTTTCAAGGCTTTTATCAAAAGATACAGAATTATCTATGAAGGACATGTTTTCCACATGAGCTTATATATTTATTTATATGGCTATCTACAGGAGGTCATTATTTATCAGATCACAGCGTTTCAGCTGACAGGATCATTATATATTCCAAATTCAGGGAAGTCCTGCAGTGTTCCAAATTTAGCCTTAAATTGTTAGTAAATATTGATTTTGTTAATGGTGATCACCATGCATCTACTCAAATCATGAAAGCACCTTGAGGCATTTACAGAAACTAAAATCAAGGAGAATTTCCCTCCTTCAAAACATTCCTTAGCTCTGTAAAGCAATAATGAAAAAATAGCACCACACTACTCCACAAACCTGTTTATTGTACACAATTCTACATGATTAAAAATAAAGCCTAAGCCCTGCCACCCAAATTTCTGCAGGATTTTACTGCTTTCAACCCTCCAGAATCGGTCCCGATAAAAAAGGGCCCAGTTTACATCCCATTTCTCCTTTTCCACTGTCAAATGATCCTGTTGAGGGCACTTCAGATGCAGATAATTACCACAATACCAAAGGCAAGGAATTCAGCAAAGTTACCGCATTCATCCTCTGAGACACTGGTAACGGGGGCAAAAAAAGGCTAAACTGGAAACTATAATGCCTGCACCAGCCTTCCTGTGGAGGGCATTTGGTCTTCTAAATATTTTTCTTCTCATTACATGGCAACAGGGGGGAGAAGAAGAGATAAAAATCTGTCCAATTTTCAGAGACCAAAATGAGCTTCAAGAGAAGCTCAAGAAGCCCTTCCTAGCACCAGCTGAGAGCCCACAACTTGCATATTTAGCATTTTTATGCAGCAGTTATTTTATGCCAGAGTTATGCTTTCAAATTCCCCATGGTGCTGTCTGCCTGGAGCGCTATTTATAGCAATCCTGAAAAACACACCTCCATCTCTGTCCTGGGACCAAGGCTTCAGAAATGAGCAAATGAGAGAAGCACAGGCCCCTCTCGCCATCTCTGCAGCGTGATGTTCCCCTCAAAACACTGATTAACTCAACAGCCCTCTTGCCTTATCAGATCTCAGAGGCTTGGTTACATGAATACAGTAACACCAGCACCACCAAAAGACATATGCTGACCTACAAATCGAAGGTGTACAGATGCAAAAGGTGTCTTTGAGGACAAAGCAGTCCATCCAAGCCTTAAGATCAAACTCTAAGCTCTAGTGTAAATCCCTGCAGTTCTCTCTGTAAGATCTAAAGAAGTATAGATGATATATAGATGATGTATGAATATGATATACAAGGGACCTTGTGCTAGCAACACTCCGATAAAACACTTGGTGCCAAGTGGCTGCTGAGTGAGGGAAAGCAGATCAAGACTCAGCCAGATGATTCAATATAACTACAGGATCGATAAACTCTGTAGCAACAAAACCACATTAGCATTTCTTAACCAACCCTGACCCTTCAAAACCTGCAGAGGCCAGGAGAAAGTGCTATCAAAAAGAGCCATTGCACCACCAGGAGTTTCTGATGAGCCCCAGGTTGCCTGCAACCAGAGTATTGGGAGCTGCCGAGTAACAAAAGCAAAAAGGAGACATTACTTTATAAAGCACAATTAGAAGAATTTAAACATTGATGGAATGATGCACTGTTCCATGTAATTGCTTGTTTGATAAATAGCAGGCAGCTACAGCTCACATTTTTAGCCTTGAAATATTGCCAGACTGAGTTATTTTGTGAGGTAGAACTGAATCAGCAGTTCACTTACAAAAAATAAGCCCAGGAGAATGTGAAACAGTGAAATATTTCTACTCATTAAAGAAGCTATATTGGTGCTAGATAATCAGCATACAGACACAGTCCAGAAAGGTGGAATATTTATGTGCCCCAGTCACTTTTCTACGATTCATCTGGTATGCAAATTGTCTACAGCTTGATAGCATCCCTTAAATTTATTTCCCCCAAAGATTTACAGCTATGTCCCAATCACTGCTCTGCACCACTGGGCCACAGTGCTCATACAACATCTCAGTACCTGACTGGGGCAATCTGGGTCACCCCCATGAACATCAGTCTAAAAGCAAGCAGTGAAGACAAAGGTTATTTCTGCACCAAGTATAGCATTTAAAATTTAGGAGTCATTTAGTAGAAACAGAAGTCATGGTTGCTGTCCCACTATGGACACACATTCTGATCCTAAAGGCACAGCATTACTCAGCAGTAGCAGAAAGCGTTGCAAAGAACTGATAGCTGAATACTGTTCTTTTTGCCTGGGTGACTATTCCTGGAGAACAGCAGCGGAAGCTGTAATGTATCTGGTTTGCAGTTAAATACACATCTGACTGTTCAGCATCATTCAGAAAATAAAAAATTCACATCCATACATAGGCACAAATTACTTTTGGAATATATATAATAAAATAATTTGGGACACTTTACATAGATAATAGTAGTGAGGGTAATTTGCTTCACAAAGAAAACAAGATTGTATATATTTCCTCCTACAGTGTGAATTCATTTCCCACTGGATAATATTAGTCTGAGTTGGAATATGTGCAAATTTGAGTTCCAAGACAATCACATGTTTTGGAGCTGATATTTCACAACTCATCAAATAGAGGGGGCTGGAGCTTTTGGTGCTTTAAAAGGCAATGCCTCATTTTCCCAAAGGGAATCACAATGTCCCTTTCTAGCTTTCAGAGATATTGAACCATAAAATTTTCATTTCAGCTTTGTCACAATTAGGAAAAAAATGAGCAATTTCTAAGACCTTCTAAAATTTTGGGTTTATTTCTTCCCTCTCTCCTTGGAGCCTCTGCGGCTACTGCAGTGTAATTTTACACGTGTAGCAGTATTGATGCAAGCCAAGAATGATGCAAAGTTGAGAGTGATCTTAAATCCATACTGACAAGTCTTTCTATCACACAAATGGAGTGTGTACCCCTTACTCCACCTGTTAACTGCTCATCACCTTGGGATGGATGCATGTTCACATATATGCCCAACCATGCCATTATTTCGGGATACATAGTTCAGAATCTGGGAGTTTAGAACAGAAAGCAATGAAAAATAACGGATTAAAAGGAAAAAGTGCAAGCTGGCAGAGGTACATTTTCCTAGGGAAAAATTTACAAGCATAGGTAGGATCAAACATATTTATTCTTGTAACTCTTTCATGATGACAGACCCAGCTGTCAGGAACCCAGCTTCATCCAGCCCTCAAGCAAGGTACATGCCAGAAAATGGAGTCCTGCCAAGTGGTGACTTGAGACCAGAGCCAGACCTGCAGGGTCATGGTCAATTCCCTGACATTCCCTGTTTCCATCCCAGCTGTTCCCATTTTGGTGGTGCTTCAAAGGTTACGGTTGAATGGGATCTCCACAGCAGACATATATACCAAAATGGGACACTGGTTTGGAATAACGCATTTGGTATTAAGCAAATTCCTTTCTATTTTTAATACCCAGTATTAAACATGTTTATGGATATTCCATTTCTAGCACAGTTATTACTATACAGTTGCCATTAATGTAAATGGTGGGTGCTGGTTAATACCAAGCCATGTGATTAAATTATTTCCTCTCCAATCTGGATTTCCATAGTCTTTAATAATAATAATAAAGAAAAGGATAGTGGCGAGATCTCAGCTGAAACATTCATCCTCATTCCTACCAGCATCACACAATTTGGAAGAAACCTTTGTTTACAGAATAAAGAACATCACAGGCATTATCCCCTCTATCCTACCTAATGCACAGTGGATAAAACCACCATTAAAAAAATTAATGAAAAATGACTAATGGTAACTAAATGATTCACTTAACTTGGCTCTCCCTGTAATGTATTCTTCATATGACAGGCATTTATTAGTTCTCACTGATGACTCCGCAGACACCCCGCTATGCACAGAGTGCCTGCCTACACATTAAAACTTAATGCACAAAGCAAGAATTATCGATGTTAGCTCTGTTCTAGAAGGGCATTTCAGCAGGATTTTTTTTCTGCCATGTCTTTATTTTTCTTAGCTACTGAAAAATCAAAGATTTTTCATTTTATCAGAAGCTAGGGCTCTGAAATACCTATTAATTTCCTCACAATATTATTTCCGCCACAACTGTTGTCTTTTTGTGTGATCATTTTTTACAGACACATTAAAATAACTACGTGTGTGATATTTTAAGATTAAAAAAGCAGCTTGGAAATCCTGGCACTCGCACATTGTGTGCTATCTGTATGCTTGGGGAAGTAGAGAGCCCTGATGGACCTTGTGTTTTCCTCAGGATTCCAGCACTTGTAAGAACAGCCAAATGTTAATAATTACTGGAGTCAAATACTGCATGAAGATGAATACTGCTTCGAATATGCGCATACAATTGCTTCCACTTCACTGAAAGCATAAACACTGTGAATGAGCTGGAGTGATGTGCTTCTGCACAGACCTGATGAAGCACCTCACATGTTAGCATGCAGCAGCCCTGCTGCTCATGGCACTTTTCCACCCAAGAAGCTGATGATTGCAGTCAGTTTCAGGCTTTGCTGTTGACTTTGCTGTATTGTCACCAAGCCTGACATTAATGTATGATTTAACTGCCTTCTAGAGTCCCCAATTGAGATTTTCCTAGTGTCTACATCCTAGACACTTGGGGAATCTCAGAAAACCCATGGTATCTTAGTCTTTCGGGAAAACCACAACCAAGCTGCTATCTCTAACAACGGTTCTTAAAACCAATATATTTCACTCGAATATGTATCACTGGAACAGGCTACCCAGGGAGGTGGTTGATTCACTTTCCCTGGAGGCGTTTAAGGCATGGGTGGATGAGACGCTAAGGGGCATGGTTTAGTGTTTGATAGGAACGGTTGGACTTGATGATCCAGTGGGTCTCTTCCAACCTGGTTGTTCTATGATTCTATATTTCCTCCTTTTCCTGAGATAAACAGGCCTCAGGCATTACACACAGATTTGTAAAGATGCTTGGCCACTGGTGAAGGAGATCCTCTGGTCCATTTGGTCTGCTCAGCAAATTTTGGTGCAGCACACCAGCAGTTCCTGAGTGTCAGCTCACCCAGCATTAGGATGGAGCAGTGGGGAGCTTGCATTTTGCTGCTGAGGAATTTGGGTGGTCCCTGTTCCTCTTCATACCTTAGAGAGCTGGACCACAAAATCCTATCTCCTGCAGCTGGACAGATTCTGCCTGGAATCTGCCCCAAAGTAAACCTCACTCTGATACACGTCTAGATATTGCTGCTGCCTTGTGAGGACCCACAAAAAGGCACCCACCTGCAGCTGATTCAGGTCAGCTTTCCACTGACCTGAACCTGCTGTAACCTTTATGCCAAAGGAAACTGAGCAAAGAGTGGATGCAGAATAACACTGTTTGGATTTGCTCAACTAAGATGCCTGGTCTGCATCCCCTTGCCAGCTCAGGGAGCTTCATAAAACCTCTACAACAAATGTCAAAAATAAGCCTCCAAGCTGAGCAGTTGAATAGCTCCTTCCATTTCTATCTCTATTCAAAGAAAAGAAAAGAGAGCACTTTGAAAAGTGCTTGAGTGCCTGTCCCTGAGACTTAATATCCAGAAATCTGAATAAATCGCTCGCTTTTCTAATTGTTGAAGCCAGACTGGAAATAGACTTCAACCTAAGACACACAAGCTTTTACCCTATGCCTAAACATAATCTCCACTAATAGCCCGTGCTGTGCTGCCTTAATGTAAATGGCAACTTAGACCAGACATAGTAAGTTCAAAGTATATCTTTTAGCTATATTTAAACAAAAGAGAGGTCAGCAGGCTACTTACCATAATCCATTTTTAGGTTTTATGAAATTATAGCACAAGAAACAAATCAAGCCTGGCCTTTATGATCAAGGAAGAATGGCTCTCTGTGACTCTTCTCTTTTTCAAAAAAAAAAAAAAAAAAGCTGAAGATGGAGGGAAATGGGAAATGGAATGATTTGTTAAATGGATATATTTGATAAGGGAACATTAATGCATTTTTCAATAATAAAAGTGAAGAATGCTCTTCCAGCTAGACATTTCTTTTCATTTTTATTACAGAGACAGTGCTTGATTACAGTTTAGGGAAATGAACTGAAAGAACAGATGTACTATTTTTTTGATAGGTAGTCAGAAGGGTATTTTACCAAGTCTGGGACGAGTTGGAAGGCAGATGATTCAAAGGATAATTGAAGAATTATATTTAAACAGGTTACATTTGTGCCCTCAGGCGTTAAACATAGAAGACTGTTTTCAATTCTCAACATGGGAGTTCACATTGCTGCAAAGCAAATGAATAAAATGAATAATTTTGTTTCACAGACGTGCAGTAACTGCCCCTTAGCAAGTAGGGAATTTTTCAGCAACACAGGAAAATAGCAACATTTTATCTGAAGTTATTTAGAATAAGCCAAATGCTCTTCAGTATAATACTCATCATAATTCATTATGTTATAGTATCACATTTTCAGGAGTTTCAGAACAGAGCTCAAAACCATCTCAGGGTAATATAGGCAGTAGCAAGAATATGCAGCGACAGCCCCAGGTGCAGGACTCAGGCTGTTTGTGGCTGGAACTGTGACACAGAGGTCCAGCACAGCATGTTGGGCTGTAGATCACAGCTGTCCATGCCTCTGGGGACTGAGGGTGCTGGTGAAAGTTGTCAAGCAGGTGGCAACGTCCCTCCCTCCACAGTGGACCATATCTACCTCAAGCATAAGCATCTCTGTCCCCTGCTGAGAGGCCCCAGCTACATGTAACCCAGCTGGTGCAAGCTGGGACTCCCTGATCATAGTATATGGGACATTTGGGGCATGTAGGATTTTAGTACTTAGCACTGTACACTATTTCGCTCAAGCTACATCTTTAGTGTCAACCCTAGTATTAGATTTCAGGAAGGAAAAAAAAAAGTGCCTTCCTAAGGGTTTCAGCCCTCAATATTCTATTCTAACTACATAAAGGCCGCACAGACTCTTAAAAACCCCTTGGTTCTCAGCCTCTGATACTCCCATATCCTGCTTAACAAAAGAGCATATGTTAACTCTTTGCAGTAAAAAGCACACATATTAATTAGCAAATTTCAGCGGAGTACACACTAACTCCACATCAATGACACATTAGCGTACCATGATTAATGTTGTGCACTTCATGCCAGCTGAATTCCTAATGATTAGCCACTTAATCCTGAGCTGAAACAATTACTCTTCCCATTGAGAATTAGTTGTTCCAGTTCAAAGCTTGGCAGCTGGAATACAAAAAGCCAACCACACCCAGCCATACAAATACATCTTGTGGAATCAAAATTAAGGTTTACTAATACATATTTTGTATGTATAATAAAGCATTGGGCATACAAAAATGTCACTTATCAAGACTAGTACAAAATTTGTTGGCAGGACCGAGCACATTCCTAATTTATTGATTTTAGCAGCAGCTCGGGTATGCACACATCCATGTTCTTATTTGTGCATGAGAAAGTAGTTTGCCCTCAGTCTGTAAAGATGTCCACACAAATATGGGCTCTCCCTGATGTCACATGGATGAACATTTAAGATTCAATATATATTGGCAGATGCTGCAGTGACAATCTCATATGTCAGAAAATCAAACGGGTGTGTCTTGATATAGATTCATTATAGTTAGAACCAATATTTGGCTTGACTTCAAGTAAGTGAGGAACATGAGAGATACATCTCATGGCAGCTGTGGTGTAGTTTTGGTAGATGCACAATTTAACTTGTAACCAGTAATTATACTTGTCATTTCTACAATCAAAATACTGTGCAGACAGTAGTTATACTGCCGATTTGCCCCTGAGAAACAGATAAACAGGCATAACTCATTTTACAAGCATGGAATGAGAGACATAACAATCTGATGACAAAGAAATACTAACAGCAAAGCCAGTAATAAAATGTAGGGTGTGCTTATTGTGTAAACTAGCTCAGACAATGGCATTGGCTGAACATAGCTGCAGCACAGCAGGATGCAAGAACTGTGCCTTGCTGGGCCACTACTGCTGTGACTTTGACATGGTGATGATTACTGTATTATCATTATGGTGATTCAACGAAAGCATTAATGTTCCCACACTTAGAGACACAGACTACAGTATGCAGGGCTAAGTATCACTGAACAGACGTTAGTTCTCCAGGACCAGTTGCTCAGTGTGGCATTTATAACACAATGAGAGCTGCAAACAATGTGAATGGAGCATTTCCCTAAGCCCGTGCAAATAAGGGACTGAAGCCTGGGCAAAGTAGGCAACAGGGGAGTCTTTCTGCTGACTTCAGAGTCTGCTGGATGAGACTCCTCTTACATGTGATACAAGAGGCTGCTCCAACATCTGCAAGAGCCATTGGAAACACAAGCCAATACCTACATACACAGCGCAAAGCCAATCTACACAAAGCAAGAATTATTTCAATGTACAGCTACTAAAACAAGGAGCAGGCTTGGCAGGGAAGAAAGGAAGGAACCTTATTTAGGTTATTTTCAGATACAGACAACTGAATACATGGATTTTTATCATGTTGGTACTTACACAAGTCTGACTTATTAGTGAGAAGACAGATCTTGAACCTTCATGACTGCAGGACAGCCTTTAATAACAGATGGCAGTACTTTGCCAATGGTCAGATAGGGAGGTTCAGTGTCTTAGCAGATGATACCTTCTGTCCTACTTCTTTAGTCATCAATTTAATTACACTGATAATGCCATGAGAAGTAAAAATCAATTATTCATTAAACCTGCCTAAGAAATCATTCTTCTAGCCCATGTGTTTTGTTTCAAGATCATTTACACTTGGGTAAAAAGGCAGTTTTCTTCTTCCAGTGTCAATATTTTATACAGTAACTCGCTTATGAGCCCAAGTGAAAATTGGCATGGGTCTGTCAAAGAGGATCAGGACATGATACTCTGTGCAGGGCATGAAGATGATGCTTTAAAACTCTACTGATCCATCTGCTACATATTGGTAGCTGTGTAATTCAGAGATCATAAGCAGGATACACAAAGAGAGATTTGTTACACCCCTTTGGAAAACAAAGCCCTTTGATTCATTTACATGTCAGCTTCCCATGACTTCTTTAAAGTTAGTTGGAGGTGAAACCACAGATATTATGCCACTTGTTTTCTAGCTCCCTCCATTTTTAATAACCAAAAGGCCTGGCCTGTCATTACTTCCCTGACACAACAGATTTTTTCCTGCATTCCCATAAAAAGGCAATACTGTTGCTTACAAACTTTAAAGAAGACACTGAGCTCTCTTTATCACCAGATAGACAAAAATCTTTTTTTTTAGCCTCTTGTGTTGTTGGGGTTTTTTTGACTATTTCACTAAAAAAAACCAAATAAATGAGAGCCTAATTTTCAGAGGGCAAAGTCTCTCCTGTGTACCTGCTTTGCCATGTTCTCTCACTGGTTGGCTCCGCCACTTTCTGATAAAGTCATGATCATAAACCTGCACAGTAGCTCATGTAAAAATATTCTCATCTTTGTAAGAGAAAAGGTAGGAATGAGAAAGGGAGAATGAGCCGAGCTGAAAACATCAGGCTGAGAAAGACAACTTCAGGGTTGGAGGAAATGGGGAGGAAGAATGGCAAGAACAGAGAAATGGGGTCTCGGCAAGGAGACAACCTCACCTCCTCCACACAGCTGCTAATTCAGCAACAGTTTATTAATCCAAGTTTACACAAAATAAAACCAGCTGCAGAGAAAGGAGCAGAATCACTCTTATCCCTATAGCTGGACACCCTGCATGTTGTGTAACTGAGCCCTACAAGGATGTTTAGGAGCTGGGCTTGACTCAGCTGCGTGCATCACACTCCCCCATCACACTATGCAAGGTAAAATTTACTCCCAAACATAAAAAACCACATATCTGTATACACGTGTTGCCTTTTTTTTTTTTTTT
>WAAB01002662.1:120625-148552 GCA_013389865.1 Piaya cayana
TCCACCAGGCGAGGTTTAGGCTAGACATTAGGAAAAAAATTTTCACAGAAAGGGTCATTGGGCACTGGAACAGGTTGCCCAGGGAGGTGGTTGATTCACCTTCCCTGGAGGTGTTTAAGGCACAGGTGGACAAGATGCTAAGGGACATGGTTTAGTGTTTGATAGGAATGGTTGGACTCGATGATCCGGTGGGTCTCTTCCAACCTGGTTATTCTATGATTCTATGAACTATATTGCTAAGTAAATACAACTCCTTCAAATAACATTTCATAAGTAAAATGCATGCGTGGCAAAAGCCAAGCCTGACTTGAAGAGATGAAACTGCTCTCTGCTGCTAGAGATGTCTTTGTTACTTTCGCCCCTGATGTCAATTCCCCACACCAGCTTGTACATTCATCTTCTGTCCTCTAATGGAATCAATATACACTTCCTCTTACTAATCCCCAGGTGCTTGTCTGAAATTATCTAAGAGGCAGCCCACGTTTACAAGGAAGAGAGAAAAGATTTATATTATGGCATTAATTTGATAGCTACAAAGTTCTGCTAATTTGCTGTGCAGCCAGGCAATCTAACTGTGGGAATATTGTGATTTTTATATTGCTCCTCTGCAACTTGGATGTAATGCTCTGCTTTTAGGCCTGTGCTGGAGCCACACTCAGAATAATGTTCAGATGTGATTTAAGATTGAAAAGAAAGGAACACTTTTCCCTGGATTTTCCAGGCACCAGAAATACATATAAACTTCAGTGCACTGTAAGCTTGCCAACTCTCTTTGGTTTGGCAATAATTATTATGTCACAACCAGGAAAAAAAAAATCTTTAAGCATAAGACTTACACTGTTCAGCATTTTCTAGTGCAGTAGAATGAGTTGAATGGTGAAAAGGGAGATAAAACAATGGTTGCAATTATAGGTCCCTTCTGATCCCCTGGATCTAACTAAATGTTTGGTCTGTTTAGAGCTTAGGAGTTTTGCTATCAATTTTCAAGAGATTAGGTTTCATTTTTTCCCCAGGTTATGAATGGACAGAAACATCTACACTGACAGTATGCTGGAAACCCTAGAATACAAACCCACTGTCCCCTCCAATGCAACCACACAACAGTCTCACTATGAAGGAAATAAAATACGTTTTTTTATTCAGGCTCCCACAATTTGCTGTTGCCTCATGAATGTAGGAATTGTTCAAACCTAAGATCCCATACACAACCAGATATACAACTCCTACAGTTTGATTGAGCAAGGAAGATGTACTTGATCCAATATGATTGCTACTACTTTTCTTATAGAGGGCAAAAAAATACATACACAATATAAATACTTGTTTTGCTGTGTTCAAATGCAGTAGATATACTAACTTGTAAAAATATTTTTTTTCCATTTTGTTTCCACACGCCTTCCAGTTGAGTAAGAAACAAAGCCTGAAAACTAGTGAATAAAAGCAGTTTAAGAGTGGCTGGTTCAGGTGATGATTACTCAAACAACCCATTTTTCAGTCTAATGATAAAACAAGTAAGCATAAGAACAACTTCAACAATCAGCAATTAGGGAGTTCCCCCGTGCTTGGGACAGGCATCCTCTGGTTGCAGGAATTTGTCTCCTGGTTCTCTGGTTCTGGGAGAGCCTGTTACCCTGATATCCTGCATATTTCTTCTATTTAGTTTCAGAATCCAAGACAGCATCAACAGGAGAGACTGAAGACACTACAGCGTGACCCACATACATGCTTTGAGCATCCTACTGCAAAGCAAGGGATGCATGGTCAAATCTCCTCAAACCCATCAGTACCCCCACAGACCTGTAAGATTAATTCCAATGCAACCCAAGTGTTTCTCAGCTGCTGCTACTGGAAAAACTAAGTACTAATTCATAGCTAGTTTCTGTCATCCCCATGCTGCATATTTTCCAGCTGACCTTTTTACTCAGCCCTGTCTGCAACCTTGAGATGCAGGCCTGCAGAAGGGGAAACATGCTTCTCCAGTGCTCTAAGCAAGCGGTATGGATTCAACTGTAGCACCCATTCAACCCACCTCACAACTCTGCAAAAACTTCAGCAAAGAGAAAACCTACTTGGAAGGTGTCCTTAAATAATCTGTGCTTGACTTTATGTCGTACACACTTGTACAAGAACTCTACAGGCTGCCTCCCTGCAGTACCATGAATTTCCTTAGCACTCCAGTGCCAAAAGACATGCTGGTTTCTGCAGCCACATCTTTCAAGATGGAGTATTTTAATCTTACTTTGTCTGGGGTATTTACAGGGAAGCAATCCTGGCCCTCTTTGCATAAAAAGAGAAGGAAATCATTGCATTCTACCAAGCTACAGTTTACAAGCTCCAGGCTGAGAATATTGGGATGCAACTACTTAGCTAGTGATGCTGGAGTGTTTGTTTAAGTGCAGATAAGATGCACTCTGTCTCTGCAATAATCAGTGGCAGAAATCTGTCCTCAATATACCTATTTGCAAACACTGTTACTCTCTCACTGCCCTTTGCTTGCTAGTTCTCAAAACCACCACATCCCTCTGCATTTTGAGTTATGACTACTTAAGTTTTCTGGTATGTAACTTTAAATGGAGGAGGAAAAATATGAACTTAATGCAGAGGAAGACGTAGGTGCCATATATGAACATCATTCAGTTCAGATCAAGCATCTGACTTAAACAACGTGGTTAAGGTCACCAGAGGCTCAATTTAGAGACAGTTAAATACAAAAAGCCTTACTGATGCTGAATGGCACCAGGGCAAAGTGCTAAAGCCCAGGTCTTCTCTCCACTCAGCTGCCCAAGTGCTTGTCTAACAGCCCACACATTCCATACAGAAACCTAGTTTTGAAAGGTGTGTTATCTTCTTTCCCCTTCAACACACACAAACGGTTTAGTTTTGGTCATGTCTCCTGTATATTAAATATTTATTCTAATACTTTTATGTCTCCAGAAAGCTTTTATATTAAAACTCATATGCTCTCAAAACAATAAAATACGAGTCAAGCATTGGAGAAATTCAACAGAAGTGTCTCTGCTGCTGCTTTTTCTATCAAAGAAATCAGAGCTATTTTAAGTGACAACTGTATTTTTTAATTTCATGCAGGTAAGAAGTCTTTTATTAAACACAGGTGCCCAAAAATTTATCCCAATGCAATGCAGTAACTTGAATGAGCATGTCCTGGGGATAATTTTGGCCTTGAGTGCTGGTAGTTACTGTACATTCTTGTTTGATTAATTCCTCTTAACTTACAAAGGCATCCATCATGTCACAACGAATGATCTATGAAGCACACTATACCTGAAACCCTCCCTGAGACATTTCTTCCCCAGCATCTAAAACAGGCTCTTATCATTTGTAATCAGTAATTAATAACAAAGCATTCACACTAGTGCAATTTTTCTGTTAAGGTTAATGTAATATTTCATCCCAGGCCAGCTGCCGTTTTATGACTTCCAAGCATGACAGCAAGTGATGTCTTTGCATAAGAAGTCATCCACAGATGTGGAGTATATCAATTAGTTCCTCTTTCATCAGCAGGCATTTTACTGTGGCAAGTGAGGCTAATTAGATATAAAGCTGTTGTTTACCAACAGTAGTACGTACTCAAACTTTGGCATCGTACATTGACTTTTCTTCCCTCTCTATTCTGCTCTTTTCCTTTAAGGAGTTTTAAACTATGTTCAATCAAACACTCTGATTATAAGCTGCATTTACCAGGCTATTATCTGCATAGATTTGCCTACAAAGATCAGCATCAATCACACAATATCACACAGTATTTCAGTACTGGCAAAACTTTTGGGCCATCTCTTGGCCTCAAGGACATGTATGTATTTATGACCATCGTCTCAGTAACAAAGCATCAATAAATTCTAATGTATTACTATTTAGATATGTTGCACTGTTTCTCATACTCTAAAGCTCACATCAGGACACCTGTATTGCTGGTCCCGGGAGAAATTCGGCACACAGCACATACGTATGTGAAAAAAGGAGAAAAAGTTGTGTATATCACTGGTGTATAGCGCTAGTGTAATCTTCTTGTCTTACTCAAACTGGGAGGTAACTTGAGATCTACTTATTTCCCCCCCCCTTTTGATTGACAGTAATTGTCTGGCATCTCAGGCTCTTTTTGTATGACGTGGCTGACAAATCTGGCTCAGGAATTTCATGAAAACACATTGCTGCCCACTAGCACAGCATCACAAGCTGCTTATCCTTCCTGTAGTCTGTCCTGGCCACCTACTGCTAGAGATAAACAGCAGGAGAAGTGGACTTTTCATCCTGTTCAATCCTCTGACTTTTGGTTCTTGTGTTTCTAAGAATCTGTAGCACACAGAAACAAACTACACAGTGCTCATCACCTCAGGAACACCAAAGGCATAAACACCAGGTTTTAAGCACTTGGACCTTTGACTAAAAGTGCTGTGGATGATGCATACATAAATCTTGGACCATGAAGCTTACCACAAACATCTGTCCGGGAATTGATATCGCTACCCGCAGGGTTATCCTATTGAGCAAAAATCAACTGAAGATAGGATGAAAGTTGAGAGATGTGGGTTGAACTAGGTCGATGTTTGCTGATGTTATCCAGACACCTTGAGTCATGATTAATCATGCAGCAGGTCTAAAAAAGGATTATTTGTGGCCTGAAGTGGCTGAGGTTGTATAAACACTGCCTGCAAGGCAACAACTTACTCTCTTCCTTTCAGCTGGTGGGAAGGATTAAAAAAATAGTGCAAGTAATAAAGGAAATGGTCCCTTTTGGAACAACTGCTCTAAAGCTGTCCAAGAGAAATTCATAACACAAAGGCAATATAAGGTCCACAGTTTTGACTCACCAGGCCTAGCAAACAACCAGGCACTCTGACTCCAGCTACATCAAAAGTAGCCAACTAAAAATATCTCCTTGACAAAAAGAAATGTATTTTAAAAGGCAAGAAACAAACAGCAAACTGTGACCTTTAGTGAAACAGTCATGTGGACTCATGAATTCAAGTCAGGCAATGTTAAACTAGAAACAAACTCTTCCTTGGGTTTGGATCCTAATAGATATAGGATTGCATCTCTGCTGTGTTCCTCTAAGCAGTCTAGATAGTTAGATCAAACAATGATGCAGCCTGTATTTAATGAGAATTAAGTGTTAACCTTGACAACCAGAAGACAAATTCTGACTTTAAAGATGTAATTATTTCTCATTGCTTTAACATTTGGTCTATTTTGGTTTGCAATTCCTTGTAATTTAGCAGCACATTAAGTGCACCAAACCGACCAATGTTAACTGCTATAGTGTGCAAGCCTGAAATATGATGTTGGCCAGCTCTGAACTTCTAGTGACTCTAGCTCACAGGCTGGTCCATAATTATGTGTTATTTTTGGAGCAGTAGTGTTGTACAGAGTCAAAAAAATTACAAGACACAGATGTACACGTTGCCTTCTAAGAATATGTCCTGCAAATATTTGTTTACACCCATATTCTTAAATTCCTGGGGTTTCATATACTAAAAACCACCCCACCCAAGGTACAACGTAAACTTATGTCACATTCCTGCAAAGCTCTTTATCTGTGTTCAGTTACATTTAGATTTTCTCCCTTGCTACTTGCTGTGCGTTGAATTATCTTTCTCTTTTCATTTACAACTATGTGTGTAGGAAGATAGTTCTGCTTAATACAAGGCCAAATTGGCTTTTTAATGAACTCATTAAAGTAACGATCCATTCCAGTCCTCAAAATTTGCCACAGGTAGCTCTGCACTTTATTACTAAACCTCTACCTGAAAATGAAAGGGGAAAAAAAAATAATAGGGTCTCAAATACATGCTGCACACAGTCTTCCATGCATGGAGAGAACACAGCCTGGAAACCTACTTACTTGGTGTAAATCCAGTTCAGTTACATTGATTTCTCTTTTTGTCACCGTATATTAGCAATCAGGAAAAACCTTGCAGTGAAAGCTCTACAGAAGAAATCTTTTGTCCACAGACAAACGTACTTACCACATTCTGTCCCATTACAACAGGGATAGGAGCAAAAGTGTTCTTCCTACTTTTACAATAATCACAAGGCCAGATACTCATCTAAGTCACAAGTAACACATGGGATTCATCATGGACACATTCTCTAGCCCTAATTCAGTGCTATCTCCACCCATCTATCCTGTCCTTCTCCACAAAACATATGAAGAATTATGAACAGTCCTTTGAAAATTTGACTGTAATTCTAGAATTCAACTCTTACACATCCACCCTTTCAATCACCTCCAGATCACTGCTACATTTGAGTTTACTCAAGCCAAATCTTCCTTTCTGTTTTGGAGAGGGGTTTTTTTTTCTTTTTCTTTTCTTCTTTTCTTTCTCTTTCCTTTCCACACCCATTCACCAAGCTAAAAAGAGATTCAAGAGACAAATGATGGCATTTGCAAACAAGTCAAATAACTCCACAGAAGGAAACAAAACAGTGCAGGATCAGAGAGGCTGTTACATGTCAACACAGTAAATACCCACAGTCAAATTCTCAGCTGGTGTAAATCAACCTGTCTCCATCTGGGTTTATGAGGGTAGTGCAACCTGATGCTGAACACAGTAAAAAACCCTTATTCATGTCAGACCACAGCATTTTAAATTCAAGAGGGTATTGACCCTTTCTAGCACCTATTTTAATAGATTTCCAAACTCTCCTCTCCCCTGACAGGGAACAGCCAGAGTACATTTCATGTGAGAATGTATGGGCCCTCAGTACAACCCCAGAGCAGCGACCTCCACAGAGGCTCTTCCCTTGCCCACCTCTCTCAGGGATTCTTGGAATGATCTTGCGAAGAGCAGCAGTATATTAGTCATCATTGCACAGTGCTGCCTATTCAAGGACACAAGAAGCATGTAAAATATACACTGCACTCTGCACAGCTGAAGACGGCAACACAAAGTTGGGCTCTCTCATTACACAGTATCATGAAAAAACTTGCACAAAGGCACACTAAATATTTAAAATTTCCTACCCTTAAAAAATCACAGCTGCACCTAGCTTGGTAGTCCAAAGCCATAGGTGCAGGGCATCTTTCAGCAGCCTAAATCTGGTGCTTGCATTATAAATATAACAAATATAAATTCCTTTGAACTACAAATACCTGCTCCGTCAGCTCTGCTGTTCCTCTAAAGCAGCTCAACTGAGTGCCAAAAAGCTCCTATGACAGCACACAACCACTGGCATCCAGAAGAAAAATGTGGGTTCACAACACCAGGAGTCCAACAGGTTCTGGTAGTCAAGGTTTATAGATCTAACCAGGGTTTTCATTATCTGCATCAGTAAGAGAGATATTTTGGCAAAAAATGTCTTCTTGCATATTTATTATAGATTTACTTCTGATCTGACTTTATAAACAGCTGATCAAAACTGCTTCATCCGGAAAGATTAGGGGTCCGATCTCTATCCCAGCCACCCTCACAAGTACTGATGATTTCTTAAGGAACAAGCACCCTACTGCCAGCATACAGACCAGTCTCTAACCTACCACCTTGAGAATGGTCAGCTAGACATCTCTTTGAGGAAAAATGGAAAAAAGAAAGGAGGCCCACATAGCTGCAGTAATACACTAGGGGTCATCTGTTGTCTTCTATGGCAGCCTCTACTCAATGCCTTTTCTTGCTACTGTTTTCCAACCTTAACAATTCTATGATTCTGTGATTCCCTGCTTGCCTTACATGGTCAGTTCCCTCTAGGGTCGAGTGCAGCATGCAAAGCCTCATCCACAAACAAACAAGCACTACCCAAGAACACAGAAAGGAACAAAACCTAAAAGCTTGATAAGAACCGATGTCAGCAAGCTGATGGAAATACTTCAGCATAAAAAATGTCATCTGCTTAATTCAACACTGCCTGCCAGAACTCCCTCACTTACTTAAACATTGACTTCTGGCTGGCTCATAGGTGAGCCTGTAAAGGGATGGTAAAAGTTTGCTTGGTCAGGGCACACAGAAAGGAAGAAGCAGCAGTGAAGGAGCTGCCAACTGTCCCCTGCTTTCTGAAGCTCACGAAAACTTTTCAGCTGACCAGACTTGCAAGGGCTCTGGGATTATGGCCCTTGAGTGGATAGGGATGTTTCTTTCGTATGGGATGGCCGTTAATGATGTTAAAGAGCAAGGAGATTTTGACTGACACACAGCAGATCCCAGAGAGGCTAATCACTCAGTCAGTCTCTTTTCCCTCACCTACCCTTGTTAAGCATCTGCAAAGAGGCTTTAAATTTAACCTGCAAATGTTAATGCTTTTTCCTTCGTAGCACTGGATTGTTCCACTTCAGGGCTTTTACATGCACTTTCCATTTATGCAATGCTAACTCCCATAATGGTCAATAAAGGCCAGTATATTAGTATGATAAACTCATGTTCCTAACCATGCACAGAATTCAAATTGAATTAAAAAGCCAGCCTATGTTCATAAAAACAACACTATTGAGCAAATGGAGCTTTACTGCACTACATAACAGATACCACATACCTTTGGGTTGTTGTCAATTCTTCGTATAAATACTTTAAATCACTTAGACTTTATTTTGCACACTATATAGCGAGTCTCTTCATAATCAAATAGTATTTAAAACATTTACTGCCTTGTTAAATCTTACAAGTTAGATTTATTGGGATAGTCGCTTTCCGTAATAGCTGATTTAGTAAAACTCAATGTATTCATTGATAGATAAGTATATAATAGGCAGTTGTTAAACCTTAATAAATATGTTTAATAGTCAGCTGGCATTTTCTCTCAATGGCAGCACTTCCTCTCAGCTGCCAACAGGAAAAGCTACTCCTGAATGTGCCAATTCAGCCCACATGTAGGGAATAAATTAAGCTAAAGGAGTGATGAGGAGCACGAATTTCAGGTAGCTTTCCTGCGCTGTTCGTCACAAGAAGAATTCTAGCTGAGATTTATCCCCTAGTGCCATAAAGACTGTCAAGTGTTAAATAGCTCACAGTATAAGGAAGAGTACAAGCTACTGTGTTTGTCTAGACTGTATCTCAGCAATGAACCAGGACAGGAAGGGCAGCTAGCTACTTGAAAGCCATATAGATTATATTAATTTATTATTATTGCAACTTGTAGTCTCACCACATTCCCTGTTTCACATACATGATGCCACATTCTCTCACCTCTCCCTGCCATTCTTTGTGTTATAGACAGTTAAGTTACAATGCCTCAGATTCTAGCTAGATCTAAAAGGTACTTTTTAAAGTTTTTAAGTACTAAAAAAAATTTAGAGAAGTCTGCATCATTAGGCAACTAAAAATCTTTAAAAATCAGGCTGTTAGCTCAAACTGTAGAACTTTATGGCTAAACTCTGTAGGTCCCAGGATCAGTTCTCCAAGCTGAAGGCAGCAGCTGCATATAAAGGACAAAGAAATCAAACCAAAATGCCTTCAAGAGAGATTGCATTCGTATGCTAGGTTGGGAAGTTTGATCATGGACATGAGACACTCACCTGGGTGGGATTATACAGTTCCTGGAGTGGGCTTCTGGATCGTTTCCGGCAGCAAATGTCCATCCCAAATGGATTTCTACGCATTACTGCAAGGGGAAATCAAAATTAATACAGGTTAGCAATATTGGTTAGCAGTAACCTAATGCAATACCTACAGTAAAAAGAGATTTTCCAATGCATCAAGGAATTCTAGATAGTGTTGCCTCTTAATTATTAATTGTCTGAGAGCTAATTTCTTTATCTATTGTGGAATTTACTAAAATTAAAAAGCTCTCTGATACCACTCTAATGAAAGCTGCTATCCAACAATTTCCAGCTTGGGTGCCCAAAACTTCAAGTACAGGGACCAAAGCAACACTATTTTCAGCAGTGCTAGGTACCCGCTTCTCTAATCACCACAGAGGAATCAGATGGATCCCTATAGTTACCATCTCTGAGAGACAATGTCGGAGCTTCTCAGCCTAAATACAGAAGCACACAGGATCTTAATATTAAAATATCTGATTTTAAAGCTTTGGGGTTTTCTAGAACAGATACTCAGCTGTCCACAATGCACATACAGTCAACCACTGCTGTACTCTCAGCAAAAAACAGCAATCTGAGTTGGTGCAGTTGTCATACCAGAAGAATGAGATATCATCCACAGGGACCTGGACAAGCTGGAGAACTAAGCCTTTGTGAGCCTCATGAGGTTCAACAAGGCCAAATGCAAGGTCCTACAGCTGGGTCGGGACAATCCATGGTTTCAATACAGTATGCAGGATGATATGATTGAGATCAGCCTAATGGAGAAGGACTTGGGGGTGCTCATTGATGAGAAGCTCGACATGAGCCAGCAATGGGCACTCACAGCCCAGAAAGCTGTATCCTGGGCTGCATCCAAAGAAGCACAGCCAGCAGGTCAAGGATAATGATTCTGCCACTCTACTCCTGGAGTGTACTATGTCCAGTCTGGAATCCCTAAGATAAGAAGGATGTGGAATTGCTCAAATGAGCCCAGAGGAGGGTCATGAAGATGATCGTAGGGCTGGAGCACCTCTGCTATAAGGACAGGCTGAGTGAGTTGGGGTTGTTCAGCCTGAAGAAGTCTCTAGGGAGATCTTTTAGCGACCTTCCTGAATGGGGGCCTATGGGAAAGCTGGGGAGGAACTTCTTACAAGGGCATGATGTGACAAGACTAGGGGGAATGGTTTTAAATTGGAAGGGGGAAGATTTAGATGAGACATTAGGAAGTTCTTCTTTGTGCTCAGGAACGTGGTTTCATGGTTGATAGGAATGGCTGGACTCAATGATCCTGGAGGTGTTTTCCAACCTAGTGATTCTGTGATGAGGGTGGTCAGGCACTGGAAAAGGTTGCCCAGGGAAGCTGTGGCTGCCCCATCCCTGGAGGTGTTCAAGGCTAGGTTGGATGGGTCCTTGGGCAGCCTGATCTAGTGGGAGGTGTCCCTGCCCATGGCAGGGGAGTTGGAACTGGATGATCTTTAAGGCCCTTTCCAACCTAAACCATTCTATGATTCTTGCTCCAAACTATATTTTTCTCTACATATTGCAACTGAATATTGGACTGATCTGAAAATCAAGATATGCCATGATGTCCCAGTTGGAGACCAGCAAGTTTTCAAGCCAAAAGCTTGGTCAAGGGTCTGATCAAGGAGAATTTTGGATGATGAAGTGTTTTCAGGAGAGACATTGATCTGAGCCCTCACAGGCACAGAGATCGTTGGTTTCAAGTTAGACCTTTGTGGCCATAAAAGTTTATATAAGAAGTCATTCAGCTGTGAACCCCCTCTACAGTCATGAAGGAAACAAGAGCTTGCTGATCCTTCTAATCTCGTGTGGCCCACATCATGCTCTGCAAACGCTCCTCTGCCTTGACTTGCTCTGCTAACTACAGAAAGAGCATCAGGCAATTAGAAGCCTGCAACAGGCATTGCAGCAAGGGGATGTTTGTCTTGTCAAGCTTTAATTAAGACACAACCAAAAGGAAAGAAGAAATATTCCTGCTGGGAATCCTAAGGCATGAAGCAGAGTCAGGCATACTTTTACCACCACTTGCCATGTTTTGCAACCAGAAACTACTGAAGTGTCCTGCAGCAACAGTTCTGGGCTAACCCCTGGCAGACATGATATTGTAGGCTTCAAGGCAAGAGTCAGAGAATACAGTCAAGCAATGTTTTAATACAGAGGACCAATACACAATCATAATTGATATGTCAAGCAGTATGAACCACAGAAAACTGAATACAATTCCAGCCTGGTGACATAACAAATTCACTTCATATCTGTTTCTCAATTGAAGTTAATTATCTAATAATGTTGATAGTGTTGCTTCTCCCCTCAACAAAAAGAGATTGTTTTGTGGCAGGAGTCAGACATACATGCGTAACAAAAAACAAGCTAAATGCTTTAATTTTCTTCACAATTAGGATAGTAATGTTCCCAAAGGCTGTAATTTTAATTTACATTTAAAACACCTGACTAACTTCTTAGCATTTTCAGTCACCCAGTCAAGCACTGTGATTCCTTTTGTTTTGTACTAATGTGCCTTTTCAAAAGTTAACTTACAAAGCGTTTAAAACAGTTAAAACTTTAAAAAGATTTTGCATGAGTAATGTCAGCTTCCAGCGCCTGGAAGTGGTTTCAGGAGTTAAAAATTGAAGTGAATGTGTGGGACATCCAAAAGTCATTCTAAGTGCAGAGCTTCTGCCCATCTTGTCCCCTTCAGTTTATTCCCCTCCATACTCTTGTACTAGGAACTCTGTCCAGGGATGCTTTGAAAAACAATTTGTAGCCCACTCACCATTGCAAGAAAACTTTCAAAAATGGAGCTTGCCAGTCAACGGCAAAACACATTGTTTCCATTTAAAAAAAAAAAAAGAATGGGGAAAAAGAGAAGGGAGAACGTGACCAGGTCACTAGACTGCGATTAATGAGGATCCTCAAACACTAATTTCTTGTTCCAAAAATGAAGAAGAATAATTCTAGTGTGTTGTTCCCTAATTTATTACTTCACTTTTCATTTCATTTCATTTCTATTAAATACAGTAAACAGTAGCATGTGTAAATATATCCCTTCCTGCTTCACTTAACCAGCAGGTATTAACACAACTTTATATGCAGCAGCAACAACCATAACGATTAAATTATTTGCACAATGTACAAGATTTGATTCCCAGATGTAAACAAACAAACAAATGAAAGCAAAGGTCTTCCCAGCAACAGATAGAAGCTAATGTAGAACCTTAGTCACAGAAGCCATTAAATCTTTTTTATGATTCCCAATATTGCTTAATTGGTTTGTTCGTTTTCAATAAAGCCTTTAGAAGACTGTAGAGATAGTATAGCAACGCAGCAGCTCAACGCAGCACTCAGTTCTGTTTATTATGTCCAGAACAGCATGCCCCGGGTGCAGCTGTGTGCAGCACCTCCGTGCACACCTGGAAAACCCTTGTACATTGACTTTAACCGCAGCATCAAAATAAAAGGGAACACTTCCCTTTCCTCAGCAGAAATCCCATTCACACCTTTTGCAAAATAGTTCTTCCATGAGTAACTATCGGGAATGTTTATTAATAGTTCAAAGCACTCGCTGCCTGTGGACAAACTCGCCTCTTAGCGCTTCTGCAACCTGTTTACTACTCTCTCAGCTTCTTTGAGGCACCATTTCATTATGTGAATGACATGACCTTTTGGACTTGGATCTCATCTATAGCAATCTGCAGTAAGAAAACTGTCACGTAGACATTAACGGCAGCTATACTAATTTTAACAACATTTTCACTAAGACTCTGTCACACTATTGTAGCAGCAAAAATTTAAAAAATCAAGCCTGTTATCATCACTAAATCTTCTTATTAACATAGCAAATATCTAAATTCAGGTTTATGGCTTGGGCTGATCTCCATTCATAATTACAGTTAATTAAAATCTAATGATAAGTATTGCATATGCATGGCTCCAAGAACTAATTAAACTATCACATTCATGCACACCAAGTGTGTGAAGCAGATGACAGCAGCATTAAATGCCTTTAATGATTAAAGAATCATGTTAATACTGCAACTGCAGCAAAATCAGCAGTCTCCTGAATTTTGCCAGGACTGTGAGCAACTGAATGAATTGTTAGTTTGCTACTTAAATACCAGAGCTGTAAGAACAAGACCTTTCTTTCATCTTCTAGGAATGATTTTCACAAAATGCAATCTTGGCCCATGTTGTTAAAACCTATTCATTAATTTAATAGCAAGTCTGGAAAACACGTTATCTAGGCACCAAAATTTCACTTTCTCAAGAGAGAAATATAAACAGTCCCACTGAATTGAAAGCTTATTGACATAATAATCATCTGCATATATATATATATACACAGAGAGAAGGATACTACATATGCAGGACTGAAATTATCTCAGAACAGAAGTATCCATGCACAACTTACAGAAAACTCTATTTAGACCCACTAGCACCCAGAACAGGAATCTGACTTGTGAATTACAGTGCCCTGAGCATGAAAACACAGTGCTCTTCAGCTAAAACTTGATCTAGTATCTGCACAGAAAAAGTGTTAAGTGGCTTTGCCACAGTCTCAAGCCCTTATATGACCATGGATTAAAATTTAGTTCCTTCAAATTAAACACAGACTTTGAAAATGTAGAGTTTGGTAGCATGCTGAAAGCTTGCAGGTCATCATCAAGGCCAGGTAGCCTTTGAAATTCCTGCCATGGTGCAACATTCAATGTGTTTACCAGCATCTCCTCCCCAGGTTCCCCCAGATGCTGAACCCATAATGGCAGACGAAGAGTTACAAGTGACAGAGTAAATACACATGACAAAGCACATACAAGATCTTGATATTTACGAGAGGGGATATCACCTTCTGCTTGAATCTAGCCAAAAATACAATGCCCAGAATAATGGGCACAGGTGGGAAGGGAGAACATGCAAGAAGGCAGGCATGGTATAAAGCCTTCATTTTTCCTTTTGATATTTCACAGACTGAAGGTCATTCCTACAGAAATACATGAACTAGGTTTAAGTTGTCATTTCTACTTGGCAGAAGGCATTTATAATGTACTTAGTAATCTGAAATACAAAGACCCTGTGCCAGCATCGGAGAACTCTGATATTCCCAAAGAATGACCAATGATAGGAGAAAATACTAAAAGAAGTCATATCAATGCAATTTCTGTCCCTCCCTTTCAGGAGCTACAGAGAAACAGAGAGAAGACATGGTGGTGCTTCTCTTGAGAGATTACTAGCCTGAAAAGATATGTGAACACTGGGACTGTCTAGACAAAAGAGAAAGCCAGAGGGTGGGGTGGTAGAAATCCTGGGAACCAAGACTCTCGGAGATTTAAAACCATAAAGGTCACCTTCTCACAAAGTCTCAGAAGGGCAAATTAAACCATTTTTCACAAGCCTGCATGGGATCAAGTAACAGAGGAGACTCCATGGGAAGAGATACACAAAATAATTGTCACTTCTTCCACTGGACTTACAGGGACAAACGAGTGACATTTCAATTGCTACGTGTGTGCACTCAGCAGTCACCTACATTACTACCATCCTACAATCACATAAATGTCAGAAGCTCCCATTTCCAAGACTTGTGGTGAATAAAAGTTTCCAAACTGATATCTAGCAACTGTATTCCTACTTGGTAACATTTAATTTACTTTGCTTGGACCATTCTAATTGCTTGCACGATAATTAGGATCAAATGTAAAAACTTTACCTCTGTTCACTGCCTCTTAATTTAACTGCCTCTTATTACAAATATTTGAGAAAAGTTCTGAGGACATATTAATATTTAACTTTCCATTACATTGGTATAAAGTACAAAGACAAAATTTGCTAATACAGCATTGCTTAAAGCTGATATACATAATTAATTCCATCCATTTGCAATACAAGTTGACTCACTGAAGAAAAAGTATGTATTCGCAACAGCATGGTGAGACTCCAGCAGAAGATGGGATCCTGTTCTTGTTTTGAAGAAAAAAAGGCAAACATATTCTTTTTTTTAAAATCTCTTTTCTCTTCTTTTCTAGTGTGATTTCTGTATGAAAGATTGAAAATTGACAGTAGTCTGCTTGCTTCTTTTGGCTGAAGTACATTGCTTTCAGGCTAACACTGCTGTCCAACTGCCCTTAATTTCAGGCCAGGGTTAATGCTTTCCACGGAGCATCTCACTGACAGCAAAGAGCAAGTACCTTCTCCTAGAGCTGTAAGCAACTGAATTAGGGCTGAACATACACCTAAACACTACCCAACAGAAAAAATCAGTGCTATTTGGCCCCGGCAAGATAGCAGCATTGAAACAGTTACTTACATCTTTGGAGTCTGTAGTCATGTTTAAATAGGGTACTGTCCTCAAAACTTTTCTACAGAAAAGTAAGAATAATTAATTATTTCCATACCAATGGCTTAGAGATTCTATTCAGCTAAAGATTAGGGCATGGTTTGTCCTCCAAATTCTCTCACAGACTTCTGCTATGACCCCAAGCAACACAGAAAATTAATTCCATTGGGTATACAGGATGAAGCACTGAAATACACATTCAAATACTGCAACGAACACCTCAGAGACACTGAGACGTCCATAACTCAATGATAAGCATATGTCTGTGAACGGTGTTATAAAACTACTGCTCCAGCTGTACCAGCAAGAATTAGGTTCAGGGTAAACTGGTCGCATCAGATTACAAACAAGGCTCAATTTGACAATATTTTGCACATGCAACACCCTTCAAGAATGAAAATACTCAGGGCAAAGTTGAAGTAAGTGACCCTAGGAAGCAGCCCTTTTCTAGAGTTTGTCAGATGTTCCTGGACTAAATGTTTTGCGATTTGGAACATCCTGTCCACGTATCACTCAGACACATAGTTAAAATCATGCTGAACAAGCTTGTCATTAGTAACCAGCTCGTTCTGCTTCAGGAAAATGAGCCTTCCATAATAATTGACAACAATCTGCTCTGCAAGACTTCACTTCAGCCAAGTCCAAACTGCAGACAAAATCGGAAACTCAGTGACAAAAAGACTATCTCAGTTCAAACTTCATTAAAATTCCTATGCTCTGTTCCATAGACTAATCAGGCTAAGGACATTGAACGGTATGAAAGGGTTAATTTTTAATCAGTAGTGAGGACCATGAGGAGGGAATGCAAATGCTGTCACCCAGCACTAGCTCCAGAGCCCCAGTAAGGGACTTTTAGATAGCTCTCTCCGCAATGATTTACGAACACTAATCCTTCAGCTGCAGTTCACAAAGATCAACGGATTGATAGCAACATCTTGTGACATCTGGGGCCTTGTGTTTTGCTGCATTCAGCTCAGGATTTTATACTAAATTATCAGTCCTTTATCCAGAGACCACAGGTATAAGGATTTATGACTAAACTCGCCTGGCCTGTTTCATTTTCTTACGACAAAAGTGCAGCTTTTCTTAAAAAAAAATAAGACTAGGTATTGTATATGAGCATGCTAAAGTCTTAAATGCAGAAATCAATATAATTCATAGTCTCTGTGTTAATGGAAAACAGGATTTTGCCTTACACCAGACAGTAACTAGAAACACAGCATGAGAAATGAGAAAAAAAAAATTGTGGCCAGAGTACCTTACCACATGTAACACCACTATGCATCACAGACAAACCAGGACTCTGCTGAGCTGGCTGTTTATGGCCATAGCAAATAAACAATCCCAAAAGTTGGATGTTGTAGAACTCCTCCTGAGGAATAGGATACTATTATATATTTTAGTTTAACAATACTAATTCTATAGGTCCATCTTACCCTCCCCCCTGCTGTTTCCACTCCTGCCCATGTACCATAGTGACTTCCTGAAATAAGACAGTGGATAGATACCAAAACAGTGATGGATGAAAAACAAAGACGAGGCCACACCTTAGCGAAATGATTACAGCTTGGACCATGGAGCAGCAAAGTAACAGTCTACAGTCCACAGATCAGAAAAACAGAGTCTGGGTAAAGAAGTTAAAAACTTCCACAAAGCAAATTAGTTGCTGCAGATCAAATTCATCTTACCAAGCAAGAAGACTATTCTAAGCAACTCTTTTAAGCTCCTACAATTAGCAGAGAGCCACGGCTGCAGAGACAGTTTGCCCCACATGCTTCTGGAGGTGGCTTTCCTCCTTTCCACTGACCAGCAGTGGTTGGGTTGATGGCTGAAGTTACATGAAGTCAGTCTGGCACAGCAAGGAAATGAATCTTAACTTTTTTTTCTAAGCTCTAATCAGTAATTACAAAGGTTGTAAAAGCCCTCCGAAGAATAGAGAGATATTTAATTACTTTTTGCTTTAGACAGATTTCCAGAAATAAATTTGTATTTTCTTCTGTTTGTTCTCAGATTAGCATGGGAATAGTTTTAATTGGGCACAGTGGGGAAGTTAATATCCTTGGGTGAAATTATGCAGAGACTTAGATCCTTGGCCACCCTACAGACATTGCATGTGGCATAAATTAGCACAACATCTTTCCTCTTAATGAACAATGAGCAATTTTTTTTTCAGTATTTTTTTAAATGTTAATCCATACAGAATTTCTTTAGGCATCTCAAGAAATTATCCACAAAATAAAATCAAGAGACTTTTCCACAGGCTTTACTTCTCACGTGAAGAGAGCCCTGTTTGGTTTATCTTCGTTACACACATGTACACACTGCTTTTAAATGCAGCAAGTTTTTGTGGGTGCAAACTCCAAACTATTTTAGACGTGGTCAGAAATTTTCTGACACAACTTTATTCCCCCTAGGCTGACATACATATTCAGGGTTATTAAAGAATTTCACAGGTCAGTTCTGGATGGATCGACTATCACCCCAGCTGCCTGCTAATCTCTGTGTATGCTCGGGTTTATACTATCCCTTAATAAAGACAGATGCCGCAAAACATTGATCGAATGTTGATCAAAACTTCTTATCTCCCAGACCTATTTCTAAGTCTTCCTAAATAAATTATTTTGTATTAGTATTATTTTTACCACTTACATCTACTCAAGAAGTTTCCTTTCTTTCTTTTTTTGGTGTTTTTTTTTAGCTCTGAAACAGAACTTCCTAGAAAGGAAGTAAAAAACCCACAGATTTGTGATCAACTTTAACTATACGTATTTCACAAACAAATATGTGTTATGTGAATTTGCATGAAGGAACACTGTGGATGCAGTATATCAAATATAAGGGAAAATTATCTTTCTGGGTATCACGCTTTTTCCTACTTTTCCGTAACAAGCTAACCGTGCGTTTTGCAAAATGAAAAATCTGGGAAGGCTCAAAAATTTCTGGGAAAGCCTACAGGTTTCCAAACATGCCTCCCTCTAGTTTCTAGGTACTCGCCATAGCAATATCAGCAGGCACATCTGCTGCAGGGCTCTCTTTATAGCAAAGAGCTGAATACTTTAACATGTTCTTCTTACCAGCCTAGTTTTCAAGCCTGTAGATAGTTGGCTATAACCCCATCTCTTTGATACAAGTTGAAACAAAAAATGTGTAAATATAGGTCCAGAGGGGGAAAAAGCTACATTTGCATTGTCCTAAAAAAAAAAGGAAGAAACTAGATTTCTTTTTTTCCTGTATTTCCCACTACTTCCATTACACTGTCAGTACCAGTCTCCTTAACAAACATGACATGTGAGCTCGCTCCAAAAACAAAAAAAAGAGGGAGTGAGTGGAAAAACCTCTAAAGGAGGAAGGTTTCTTTAGAAAGCTATAATTTTAAAAGCATTTATCTTGAATCATGGTCAAAATGAAAACGACAGCTGCTGCAGCTGTAGTCTATTTCAGCTACTGTTCCTTTGCTGTTCTTCAGCAGATGTGCATTGAAGATGAAACACAAAATCATATTTGCTATGGATATACCCAAAAGCACAGCAAGTCTTCTCACAAGCCAAGCAGAATAGAAAATAGAGCTGCAGCAGATATTTTAACCTGGAGCAATGAAAGATTCAAACTTTTGGTCTCTGAGCTTCAGGCATACACACATACGCACACCTGACCTGACAGAAACAGAAATCAAACAAATAGTTTCTATCCCAGCGACATGCCCAGATGGACCAAGATTTACCACCTCTGAAGCAATGCCCCTGATATTTTTAGTGTGATCACATTCTCCTGATACTTTCCTGTGATTTATGAACAATAACTTTCTTTACAAAAAACGGATAGACTAAACAATTTGATAAGCAGGAAAGAAAGTATGAAATCCTGCAGTAATCACTTCCAGAGCAGTCATTCATTACAGCAAAGAGGATTATGACTGCAGCTTGTTGGATAAGCAGATGAGCTCTTATAAATTAAGGATGCTATTTCCTTGGCAATGTGAAGGCCAAATGCTGATATTAAAAGGAGAAAAGTACCACAGACAGTAGGGCCCAATTCAGCTATTTGCAAAATGTCTCAACTAATAATTAATACACAGCTAAACTTTGCTGTCTTATTCCAAGAATTTATTCTGTTTAATACTTCTAAACAACAAGTAATACCAAAGCAAAAAGACATAATCAGCCCCTTTGCAAGATCTTTAAGTTTTCCAGCAGCTGGTTATCACTTCAGCTGACTAGGATCAGGACAGGTTTAGGTCTGCAGAGCACTGCTGGGCCATGGATTGTGGCCCCATTGGATTGTGGAAGCTCTCCTGCACTCCTGCCTTCTTCCAGCAGGATCTGTACATCTGTACATGAAGACTTGGAAGCTGCTTTCACCCGCTATTCTCTCTCTGTTAGCAACGAGCTGAACACAAATAATATTGCTTTCAGACGTAAGAATCCCCTAAAACAGCAGTTTTGAAATATTCCAAAGCACAGATCCTTCAAAACATTTTACATATGAATAGGGCACTGTCAGCTCCCTCAGACCCAGGCTGCACTTCAGCACACAGAAGAGTAAAATACACATTAGCACTATAAAACTTCATCTCAATTAGCATAATCTGTATTTCCATTATAGAGCCCAGCTTTACAGCCAACCTTGGGTTATGTACTGAGCACTCTGGATCTGTCTTTCTCTAAGGAGAAATTCCCCAGACAAGAAGACCATTCAGAGTGGTGAATATGAGCTTTCAGTGTCGGCTTATCTTTCAGAGGCTCTGCTCCCTTCCCCTGCCTTCTTCTATTGCTCCCAACACTTCAATAAGTTCAATTAAAACCTTCTGATGCATTTTGTCTACAGCAAGGAAATGCAGTCATGCTTCACATGTACCCGAGTAGACAGGACAAGCACACAAACTCCACATCCAAGAGGAAAAAGGAGTGAATGAGGAAAGATCTTTCTGTGACTTCATTTCCAATGAGAACATTTAAAGGAGAACCAAACCAGGTGACAGTCACAAAAGACACTTATTTTGGTATCACTACCAAATAAGACGCTGGACAGGCTAAAAAGTTTAAATTGACTGAGCCTCTTCTTCTGATTGTGGATATGTTATATAGCATGGGATCATAATATACATATATGAGGCCACTACGCAAGTAGGTTTCCTTTGCATTACACAGCAATGAAGAAATTGCACAGTATTTCACGGTTCAGTTACTGAAGCTCCAGGATACTGGATATGACCTTTATTGCTAATAATAATACTTCATAATTAGCATGCAAAATAGTAAGCTTTGTTTTCAGTAGCTTGCCAAGCACATTGTGAAAATTCTAGGAATGTTGCAGTTGGTTACTGCTAAGTATCCAAAAGACAGGATCACTCCTACTGTGTGACTCTGAAGGAGACAGATAACAAAACTGCTAGACTAAAGCATGAACATTTTTTAGGTTGGAAGGGACCTTAAACATCATCCAGTTGCAACCCCCCTGCAATGGGCAGGGGCACATCCCACTAGATCAGGCTGCCCAAATCCCCATCCAACCTGGCCTTGAACACTTCCAGGGAGAGGGTCATCCACAGCTTCCCTGGACAACCTCTGCCAGTGCCTCACCACTCTCACCATGAAGCATTTTTTCCCAATGTCCAACCTAAGCCTTCCCCCTTTGAATTTAAAGTCATTCCCCTTGTCCTATCACAACATGCTTTTGTAAGAAGTCCCTCCCCAGCTTTCCTGTCACTCCTTCAGGTACTGGAAGGCTGCTATAAGGTCCCCCTGGAACCTCCTCTTCTCCAGACTGAACATTCCCAATTCTCTCAACCTATCCTCATAGCAAAGGTGCTCCCGCCCTCTGACCATCTTTGTGGCCTTCCTCTGGACCTGTCCTGAATCTGTTGGAACCCATTCTGGAAACTAATACTGTTCTCACGCTTGTGAGGTCTCATGTAGAGAGGGTAAAAAATGGGGAGAGAGATAAAAAAAGAAAAGCAACCTTTCCAGAAGACTTCCCTAAAAAACTACCCAATTAAGCTGTAGTTCATATTTCAGAAAGACAACTCATCTTCTTTCAAAATTTGCCAGTAGCAGAAAATCCATCTTAAGAAACTGATTTGATGTCAAACCCTCCCCCCAAAACATCCTCTTATGCTAAGCTAAATTGAGCTATCCTAACCTTGCAGCTACTGGATCTTGCGGTGCATCTGTCTGCTTCTCAAAGAAGGCGGCTACGGTTCTGCTTTCTCTACAGGAACCTACACATCATGATCAAGGTACTTCTTAACTTTCCATCATTCTATGGCAAGTTTTCTAAGCAATTCTTCATTTCTTTTACTTTCTTCTAAACATCTTCAAAGGCAAGACCACAGTTTTCTGAAACCAGGATGCCTCCATATGCTAACACATCACCACAGCAAAGGCCACAGCAGCACCCTTATGATGAGCAAGAACAACCTCCCCTCTCTCCAACCCAATACTTCACTTGTACATGTGTCTGGGCAACATTAGCTTTCTATTGGTGCAGGGAGCAGCCAGGGCAGCTGGTGAACAGTCACCTTCAAATCCTTTTCAGAGTTTCCTTTCAACAGAAGAGGGTTCTTTACTCAGTAAGCACCACCTAGAATTTATTCTTTAGACATTCACCCGTACTAAAATTACTAAGTTACTAGGTATTCACAACTCGTATTAAAAACTTGCTATTTTCTCCCTCTCCATTTGTCACTGCCCTAACTTTGGCATTCTCTGTAAGCCTGAGCAACAAATTACTATGTTTTGTTCTGGATCATATATTAGAATATTTAAGTTATTTCCGCCCAAAATCTGGTCCCCCAAGGATCCCATGAGAAATATATATGCTTAGCAATGATTTCCCACTTAGAGCTATTTTTACAAACTGTCAAACATCTTTTAAATCTTTATTATGTGTGCCAGGTTGATCTACATGTGCTTACTAATTTAACTTTTGGGTTATTCATTTCCATATGCACCTGTATAGGAATAATTCTGACATTCAAATATTATATCAGTAAAACAGAGAGAGTCATCAACTTGGAGAACTCATTTTAAAACTTGTTATTTGTCTGTCTTTAACCTTCCGAGGCTGCAGGGAAGGTTTCTGTGCTGTATTACATTCTTAGGCTGCTCTCAACTCTGCGTGGGTTAATTTTGTCACAAGTTCTTGAAAGCTGAAACAGCTAAACTGCATTTTAATTAACAACATTTTACACTTTCAGCTTAAAAATACAAATCAGAATAAAACTTACAGTTTAAGTAATGCTTTCTCAAGCCACAGAGTTGAATGACAAATAGGACTGACTTGGAGGGAGCAATCTCAGAATGCTCCTTCTTTTCGGGGTAATCCTTACTTTAATTCCTTACATTAATCCTTCATTAAATTTTAATCAGCCATTACCATGAAGGGATATATATAAAAGCTGTGTTAAATAACAAAACCCAAGAAGTNCAAAAGACAGGATCACTCCTACTGTGTGACTCTGAAGGAGACAGATAACAAAACTGCTAGACTAAAGCATGAACATTTTTTAGGTTGGAAGGGACCTTAAACATCATCCAGTTGCAACCCCCCTGCAATGGGCAGGGGCACATCCCACTAGATCAGGCTGCCCAAATCCCCATCCAACCTGGCCTTGAACACTTCCAGGGAGAGGGTCATCCACAGCTTCCCTGGACAACCTCTGCCAGTGCCTCACCACTCTCACCATGAAGCATTTCTTCCCAATGTCCAACCTAAGCCTTTCCCCTTTGAATTTAAAGTCATTCCCCCTTGTCCTATCACAACACGCTTTTGTAAGAAGTCCCTCCCCAGCTTTCCTGTCGCCCCTTCAGGTACTGGAAGGCTGCTATAAGGTCCCCCTGGAACCTCCTCTTCTCCAGACTGAACATTCCCAATTCTCTCAACCTATCCTCATAGCAGAGGTGCTCCCGCCCTCTGACCATCTTTGTGGCCTTCCTCTGGACCTGTCCTGAATCTGTTGGAACCCATTCTGGAAACTAATACTGTTCTCACGCTTGTGAGGTCTCATGTAGAGAGGGTAAAAAATCGGGAGAGAGATAAAAAAAGAAAAGCAACCTTTCCAGATGACTTCACTAAAAAACCACCCAATTAAGCTGTAGTTCATATTTCAGAAAGACAACTCATCTTCTTTCAAAATTTGCCAGTAGCAGAAAATCCATCTTAGGAAACTGATTTGATGTCAAACCCTTCCCCCGAAACATCCTCTTATGCTAAGCTGAATTGAGCTATCCTAACCTTGCAGCTACTGGATCTTGCGGTGCATCTGTCTGCTTCTCAAAGAAGGCGGCTACGGTTCTGCTTTCTCTACAGGAACCTACACATCATGATCAAGGTACTTCTTAACTTTCCATCATTCTATGGCAAGTTTTCTAAGCAATTCTTCATTTCTTTTACTTTCTTCTAAACATCTTCAAAGGCAAGACCACAGTTTTCTGAAACCAGGATGCCTCCATATGCTAACACATCACCACAACAAAGGCCACAGCAGGACCCTTATAATGAGCAAGAACAACCTCCCCTCTCTCCAACCCAATACTCCACTTGTACACATGTCTGGGCAACATTAGCTTTCTATCAGCCCAGGGAGCAGCCAGGGCAGCTGGTGAACAGTCACCTTCAAATCCTTTTCAGAGTTTCCTTTCAACAGAAGAGGGTTCTTTACTCAGTAAGCACCACCTAGAATTTATTCTTTAGACATTCACCCATACTAAAATGACTAAGTTACTAGGTATTCACAACTCGTATTAAAAACTTGCTATTTTCTCCCTCTCCATTTGTCACTGCCCTAACTTTGGCATTCTCTGTAAGCCTGAGCAACAAATTACTATGTTTTGTTCTGGATCATATATTAGAATATTTAAGTTATTTCCGCCCAAAATCTGGTCCCCCAAGGATCCCATGAGAAATATATATGCTTAGCAATGATTTCCCACTTAGAGCTATTTTTACAAACTGTCAAACATCTTTTAAATCTTTATTATGTGTGCCAGGTTGATCTACATGTGCTTACTAATTTAACTTTTGGGTTATTCATTTCCATATGCACCTGTATAGGAATAATTCTGACATTCAAATATTATATCAGTAAAACAGAGAGAGTCATCAACTTGGAGAACTCATTTTAAAACTTGTTATTTGTCTGTCTTTAACCTTCCGAGGCTGCAGGGAAGGTTTCTGTGCTGTATTACATTCTTAGGCAGCTCTCAACTCTGCGTGGGTTAATTTTGTCACAAGTTCTTGAAAGCTGAAACAGCTAAACTGCATTTTAATTAACAACATTTTACACTTTCAGCTTAAAAATACAAATCAGAATAAAACTTACAGTTTAAGTAATGCTTTCTCAAGCCACAGAGTTGAATGACAAATAGGACTGACTTGGAGGGAGCAATCTCAGAATGCTCCTTCTTTTCGGGGTAATCCTTACTTTAATTCCTTACATTAATCCTTCATTAAATTTTAATCAGCCATTACCATGAAGGGATATATATAAAAGCTGTGTTAAATAACAAAACCCAAGAAGTGAAAAAAAAAAAAAGATTTGATTTCACACTTACAATAAGGAGTTGTCACAAATTACCCCTTTCTAAGCTGAGATAAATCATCTTCAGCTGCATGAACTCAAACAGATCTCTGTCCTTCTACATGGCTGAGAATTGCACCTGAACTGTCTACTGTGAAAGGAAGATTTACTGAGATTGACTGCTTGAGCCCTCAGCAGGCAAAGCAGTCAAAGCATTTTATTCAGCTGGGAAGGACACCACTTCCATGCATATGTACAGCTATTCATGCAGGTATGATATGAGTAACCATGTTACATCCATAGATGAGTGAACATATTAATGCATTATTGATGTTGACATATCACACCAGTGTTTTATGCACCACCAGATGCTGAAATGTATTTATTTTGTAATTATTTCATTTTCAAGAGTTGTAACATGCTGCATCATGTTTTACTGTTCAAATCCAGCAATTAAATGGCAGTTTATTTTGGGTTTTCCTTACCATTCTCTAGACCTTGCTCCAATCTATCTCAGTAAAGGTCTCCTGGCTGAAAGCTTAAGCAATATTCAGAAAAAAGAGCAACGTGAATTTTTCATCTAATAGCAGTCTCTTATTTAATAACCATCCTTTTCAAGAACACACTGCTTTTCAACTCTTCTATTAATCACACTCTTGATGTAATATTTTCCTGTCAAAATCTATTCTATTCTTCAGAAATCTTCATCCTCTTTTCTCTGATCTTTTTCTTTTTTCCTTCACACCAGGCTATTCTCTTTGGCACTCTGCTGCTGTCCCTACACACCCCTACCAGATTCTGAGGTGCTGCTAACCATTTTCTTCTCTTCCCTTACTACTTCTAGTCTTGTACCACCATTCAGATCCCTTCCACTACGCTCCCAAAGCAATGAGCCAAGAAAAAACCCAACTTGCTCCTTAAGCCAGCCACTACACTGGGAATCTGGGTCTGTCTCAACCCAGAGGATGGGTTGGCACAGGACGCAGAGGAGAAAGCAAAGGGCGGTTGGAAAGAGTTGATGCTGAAGGTGTGGGGACTCAGTTGCTCAAGAGGAACCAGAAAATAGCCCTCTCCCATGTGTCCCCCTAGGTTTCCAGAGCTTCAATCCCATCCCTGAGCTAGGCTCCCTTTTCCCATCATCTCAGCACCCTACAGTTTAGCGCTGTCACTCCAGGAGCAACCCTTCTCTGTTCCCAGGATACCCTGTCCACTTAGTGGTCCTACATTACCTAAAAAAGATTAGGCACAGAAGAATGAACAAAAGGCTTGAGAGATAAGGCAAATTACAAGGCTGGGAGGCACGCATGGTTTTATTTAAAGTTTTTACTCAGTGCTGTGTTTTTCCTGCAGTTAAAGCAGTTAAGAAAGATGAGAGCATTGTCACAGGCATACAAATCACAATCAGACAAGAGGTTCTGCAGCAATGTTGTTGAGCGCTTTTCTGTTTCTAAACAGTGTTTTTCCTTTCTATTTTATATACTCACTTTCAATTCTCTGCATTTCAATTCTCCTAAATGTTTGAACAAGGAGCAGTCTTCCCTTCAAACAATTAAAGGCTGTGAATATGGAAAATAGTACAAGATTTTATGTTACTTTTTGACAGGATGCACAAGAAAAGTACTCTTCCCTTCAAGACTGCAATCCAGCTAAAATCAGTGTCAGAAAAACAAAGAGTCCAGGCAAATACAAACAGCCTTACAAATGATGATGACTTCTACCTTTAGCTCAGCTATGAATGTTTTCTTTAAATGAGAGCCCTGAATAGAAAAAGAAAATGAGAGGACACCAGGATGACAGCCCCATTATAATTAACCTTGTGGAAAACCTGTTTGTTACACTGCATTTATGGCTTCCACCAAATATTTGCTAATTTCAAATAAGAGCTGAATATGCATATTTAAAAAAAGAAAACAGATCCAAACCGCTACTACCAACTAATTTTGTTGCTCAAGACCTTAGCTATATTCTTGTTTGTTATTTTTTTTATCATCCACAAAATAACGACGGTTACAAAGGCTGTAGGTGAAGAATTGTGAACTTGAAACATCAGACCTTCTAATCACCCAGAGGTAACTGCAATATATGAAAAAAAAGTGCAGGGTGAAGGTAACCAGTGATTTTATTTAGATCCTCCCACATGAACAGGATTAATTCCATGCTCTGCAGATCACAGAATCATAGAATAACCAGGTTGGAAGAGACACACTGGATTGAGTCCAACCATACCTATCAAACATTAAATCATTAACCTTAGCACCTTGTCCACCCATGCCTTAAATGCCTCCAGGGAAGGTGAATCAACCACCTCCCTGGGCAGCCTGTTCCAGTGACCCTTTCTGTGAAATGTTTTTTCGTAGTGTCCAGCCTAAATCTCCCATGGTGGAGCTTGAGGCCATTCCCTCTTGTCCTGTCCCCTGTCACTTGGGAGAAGAGGCCAGCACCCTCCTCTCCACAACCTCCTTTCACATAGTTGTAAAGAGCAATGAGGTCTCCTCTCAGCCTCCTCCAGGCTAAACAACTCCAGCTCTCTCAGCCGTTCTTCATAAGGCCTGTTCTCCAGCACCTTCACCACTTTCATTGCTCTTCTCTGGA
>WAAB01002663.1:0-10409 GCA_013389865.1 Piaya cayana
TTTTATGATTCTATGAAAGCTTTGGTCTCAAAACACACAGACCTACACACAAGGGAACTCATGCAGGGATCGCTACAGGAGAGCCCACATCATGATTCATCTGGTGTTTCCCTCCTGGTTCTCAGATACTGGAGATGTGTGACTCTCCTCATGGGTGCTCTGAGCAACAGGCACACCTGTCCCGGGGCAGGGCTCCCCTCTCTTTGCCCTTCTTTCTTACCTAAAGGTAAGAGGGTTTCAGGGTTTCTTCAGAGTGGTTCTTCTCTGATATTTCAGGCTCTGATCAAGTTCAAAAGCTACCTGTACTTCGAAGAAAAGGACTTTGTGGACAAAGCAGAGAAGAGCCTGAAGCCAGCCCCAGGGAGCGAGGTAAGTTAGGTGTTTGTAGGTGGGAGGGTGCGGAACTTGGGGAAGAGCAGAGAGCCTGACAAGACTTGCATTAGTTCTTCATCCAAAACAAGAAATGCTTTCATTAAAGCAAATAAACACAGACTGAGCAAGCCAGTTGCACCCTTTGCTTGCCAGCTTATAGCGTCTGGCAGCAGGTGCAGGGGAGCGTGGGTGCTGTGAGCCCCCTCCCGAGGCTTTGTAGTTAAGCACTGATGGGAAAAAAAACCCTCTTATGTTTTTATTTTCAGATCATATTCTTCAAGAATGGTGCCAGCCAAGGGGTTGCCTTTAAAGACATTTTTGAGGGGGTTTATTTTCCTGCTATTTCTTTGTACAAAGGCTGCACGGTAAGTAACGTATCGGATGGAGAATTCCCGAGTCTGTTGTGGTTTTAGTAGTGCAGGAGGCTCAGGAGCAGGGGGGGTGAGGGCTGGGAACTAAAGAATCTTTCGCGTTTTGTGGTGCCTAACGGCAAATCTCTCTTCGACAGGTTTCTATAAACTTTGGGCCCTATTTCAAGTACCCACCTCGAGACGTCACCTACCGGCCTGTAAGTAACAGCAGGAGCATTTTGCCTCCCGTCTTTGTGATGGCCTCACAGGGTTTAAACCAAAGGTGGCTGTGGTGGGAGTTGGTTTGTACTGAAGCCTCTCTCTGTCCTCTTCAGCCTTTGTGCTTGGAAAGAGGAGCCAAGGGGGGTATATTTAAAAATATTTAAGGGCAGAACCTAACAAATAACTTGGCTAAACTTTAGTTTAATGGTAGGTACCATCTTGTTCTCCTGACTGGTTAAGGAGTCCCTGTTCCTGCCTGTATCAGACTCCTTATCAGGGAGGGGGGTGGGTTCTTGTTTAAGGAAACCTTGAAAATTTGCCCCTCATGTTTTTGGGAGGGGAACAGCCCTGGGGTGCGGGGCCAGTTGCCCTTGGGCCCGAGCCTGTGTGCCCCTGACCGAACTGTCTCTCTCCCTGTCCCTTCGCAGATGAGTGACATGGGCTGGGGAGCCGTGGTGGAGCACACGCTGGCAGACGTGCTCTATCATGTCGAGACGGAGGTGGACGGCAGACGGAGCCCCCCCTGGGAGCCGTAACCGGAGCTAACACAAGAGAGACAGTGGGGATCCAGTCAGGTGGTTTTTATTCTAGAGGAACACGCGTCACTGGGAACCATCGGCCAAGGAGCAGATGAGCTGAAGGCCTCAGTGGCTGGCGTTACCTCCGGAAGATTCGCGCTCTGCCCCTGCGCTGGGGTCTGAGCGAGTGCAGTTCTGGTCACAATTGTGCTGTTTGTGGGCATCTCCTGGACTCCTCAGGAACCGGAGAGGCGAGCGCTGTGCCGAGGCAACACCTCGTGTGGCAGAGCCGGGCTCTAATGGCCGATTGGCACGATGGGGCTCTGGTTGAGCAACGCCAACACTTCTGCTCGAGGGCCGGTCGTGACCACAGCCTCCAGCCAGGAGGAGGGGGTTGTGACGAGACTACTGCATGTAGGACTGAAACCTGGGCTTCCGTCCAAACTGTTGGGTTTCCCCCCACCCACAAACTGGAAACCAGTTTAAAAATAAAGGCTTTACCTCTTACTTGCAGTTGTTTTTTTTTTGTCTCGCTATGAATGAGATTTAAACTCCCAAGAAGCTGCATCAGCTTTAGGCCATCCTGCTCCCTGCATTGACAGGAGAGACAGGGCCTCCTGCCAGCGTTCGCTGCTGTGGAGCCTGGAGTGAATAAATAATTTGACGTTTTGTCTGTCTGTACAGGAAAAATAAATTAGAGCCGCTTCACAGGGGGAGAGGGAATAAAATCTTAAGGGAAATGGGTGGGTTTGCGTTGGGGAAAGGGGGGAAGTGAAGCTTGAGGTTGTGTCCTGTGTTCGCCCCACAGAGCATCTACTGGTCCTGCCTTCCCAGTCCGGTGTCTGGGACCTCCTCAACAACTAATTAGCCAAGGCCTTTAATAGTATGAACTGCTCATTAAAGCTTTATTTATATCAAAGCTCATTAGTGCAGGAGGCCGCAGAGGCCTCGCTGGGCCAGCACTTGTTCAAGTGGGCGAACGCAGGGCTCGGCTCCATTTTTTGGTTCTGCATTTCACCGTGAGCACGCACGGGCCCAGTCAGTCTCTGCAACCTCCTTAGCTAATTGATTTCAATAAATAAAGCTTCATTCATTAGTAATGTCTGCTATTAGAGGCCTTGGCTAATTAGCAGAGGCTGTAGTTAATTGCCCTGTTAAAAGGCTCCCTGCTTTTCCCCATGCAGGAGGTGGTGCAGGCCGGCTCGGTGCTGTCAGCAGGCCATGGCCGTGGTGCGGGCCAGGCGACCCCGGAGGTGGTTGGCGAAGTCGACCTGCGTCTGCGACAGGACCTGATTGATGATGGTCTTTGGCAGCCACCCCTGCGGAGAGCAGAGCGCAGTGCGTCAGCGGGTCCTGTCCCCGAGGCAGAGCCCGCTCCTACCCCAAAACTGCTGCCAAACTCACCTTCAGGTCGATGCTGAGCAGCCACGTCAGCTTGGTCTGCAAGGGGCTGCCAGCCAGTGGGCGCAGGACCATGCAGGTGGGACCGTTCTCGGCTCTGTAAGAGGACAGGGGTGCGGAGTTGGAAAAGCAGCGTTGGACCCAGCTTCAACGTTCCTGCAGAGCAAACCTGATTGCTCTGAGCCCACACTGACCTCCAGCACAGGACTCCGGCTCCCTGAACACCGGAGAAGGGAAGGCCAAGGGCGATTTACCTTATAAACCCATCCTGCTCCGGCATGGAGCTGTACTTGGTGGCCATGCCGGCCAGGACGCAGGTGGAGCCGCGCCTCTTGGAGCACCGGACGCTCACAAAGTCCCGTGGCCCAACAATGTTGCCGGGGGTAGCGGCCGCCTTCTCGTGGGTGATCACCGTGTCCTTTCCGATCTTCTGGAGGATCTGGAGGGTTCGGAATCAACCCATTAATTTGAAGCATTTACTGCACACACGGCTAGAAGCTGGCACCGATTGTGTGGGGTCAAACAGTTTCGCTTAAAAAACCACGGGGCCTAGAGGGAGAGAAATAGTCAAGCCCTGCTTCATTCCAGAGCGTAGGATGTGAGTTTTCAACACCCGGAAAGGGCAGGTGCTTCTCTTACTCCAGACAGGGTGTGGAGTGGCAAAATGCTCTTCCCTGTGCATGGGGGCACTGCTACCTCTCCACTAACAGGACGAATTTAACCACGGGCTGGCCCAGCCCCTTCCAAGCACCTTCCCTACAAGAGTAAGTACCACGCCGGCTGAGGCAGGTCCAACGCGCTTCCTACCTTGACTTCCTTGACATTGGGGTTCCAGTCTCCCATCTGCTCCATGTTGTCCACCAGCTCGCTGTACACGGCGTCCAGGGGCTGGTCCACCACCACCTCGAGCCGGAACACCTTGCCCACGTCCGGAAGCACCTTGCTCAGCACTTTGTCCCCGTTACCCTGCAGAGGGGAAGGCAGATTTAACGTCACGGGCGGCTCCAGGAGGGCCCCGTGCCAGCCGCCTGCAAAGCGGAGCACCCACCGCCACCGTCTCCGTCTTCCAGCCGTCCTGGTCCCCGAGGATGCTGAGTGATTTCTGGAGGGCTTCCTCTCCTTGCTTGATATAAGACATTTCCATCTCGCTGAAGGGGTTCTCCTCCAGCCTGGAGCCTGCACGGCATCAGGTAAAAGCAGGAGTGAATGGAAGAACATCGAGCAGTCGACTAACACATCACCACACCAGCACTTCGAGCCCTGTGCTCAGTTTGGGGGCACCCACTACAAGAAGGACATTGAGGGGCTGGAGCGCATCCAGAGAAGGGAAGAGAGCTGGGGTAGGGGCTGGANGGCTTCAAAGAACGTGCAGATGTGGCACTGGGGCACATGGTTTAGCAGGCACAGTGGGGTTGGGTTGAGAGTCAGACCGGATGATTCTATAAGCTTTACCAACATCAAATTACCTTCTCGGTGCCCAGGAGCAAGGGAAATAATTCCACCACCTGCCAACCTGTGAGCAGGTTGCCCTCCAACTGCTCTGTGAGCCCTGACCCGTGACGATCACCCAGCAGAAAGGGCTGGATCCCACCATCCGCCGGTCACTTACTGAGCAAAGAGCTTCTCCTGCGGACCTGGTTGATCCACGTGCCGGGTCCTGCCCTGTGGCAGGCGAGCTTGCTCAGCTCCTGGCTGATGGCCACCGCAGCTTGTCTTCTCAGCCCTGGGAGCAGAGAGAGATCATAGAATCATAGAATCACCAGGTTGGAAGAGACCCACCAGATCATCGAGTCCAACCGTTCCTATCAAAATCACTCACTGGTTCTTTATTTTTAACCATACAACATTGCAAAAGTCTTTTCTTAGCTCCTTTTACCTTCCCCAAAGTTCCTATGGGCTCCGCAAGGCGCTGGGTGCCGGGGTGCGGCTCAGGGACAGAGTTGTCCCACACAGCCTGGGCTTTGGCCCGGGTCAGAGCAGGCAACAACCAAAAAAATACCTGGAGCTGCCCAGGAAAGGCTTTTGGAGTGGAGCAGAGGAATATAACAGCCTCGCAGGCAGCGGGAAGGTCGCCTGTAGCTACACCCCATGCTCAACAGCGGCACAGAGCAACCCCCCTCACACCCCAGCAATGGGGCTGGGGCAAAAGGGGTGGAAAAAAAATAGGAGACGGCAAAAAAAATGAGAGCAGAGAGCAACAGGGCACGGGGAGACGAGAGCGTCCAGCCCCCTCCCGCTCCACCAGCAGCTCCCCCAGCCTCCCAGTCCCTCACCAGTCATGTTGCGCAGGTGCTGGTAGGAGATGGCAGCGCAGAGCTTGAAGGTGGCGGGTAGCATCGTGGTGGCGAGGCGGGAGCCGTGGGATGCAGGTGATGGTCTCTGCGGCGAGCGCTCCTCTGCTTCTCCGCTCCCGGGCGCTCGGCCTTAAATGCGCGGGCTGAAGGATGCTGGCTTGTCAGCGAGGAGATAAGAACCATCACTTACCGAGGGGCCAAGGACAGACCCCAGCTCCTCGCGCATCTGCCGGGGCCACGGGGGCACCGCGTGCAGCCGGCGCCGAGACGCACGCAGACAGCACCCACCTGCCATCCCGGAGCTCCAAATCGAGGAGAACGTGGGAGACCCACGCACGACACGGCTTGTACGGAGCTTTGCGTCGATCCTGTACCAGGGACAAACCTCACTGCGCAGAGACCTGGGGTTCGTCCTGTCCCGCACGGATCGTCAGCCATGGGTAACCACGTATAGTGATTAAATGCGATGGGTAACAACAGATATGGGTGGATAACAATGGATATTAATGGGTAACAACATGTTGCAGCACAACCAGCCTGGAAGAAAGGGGCTCCAGGGAAACAGGGAGGGCAGGGGTAGGATGAGGGGAACAGGTTTGAACTGAAAGAGGGGAGATTGAGATGAGATCTTAGGCAAAAATGTTTTGCTGAGGGTGGGGAGGCCCTGGCCCAGGTTGCCCAGAGCAGGGGTGGCTGCCCCATCCCTGGAGGGGTTCAAGGCCAGGTTGGATGGGGCTTGGAGCCCCTGATCCAGTGGGAGGTGTTGGAACTGTGTGGGTTTTGGGGTCCCTCCTGATCCAACCCATTCCATGGATGTTGTGTGCACGCTGCATGGACAAGGGTGTTTTGCAGGGTGCCCAGACCTCCCCCTATCCCCACGCTGACAGATCGGGTGTCTCAGCCCGTATAAAGCTGAATATTTAGTATTTCAAGCTGGGTAGAGGAGCTGGGAGTGAGGGGAGCTCCGTGTCCCCACAGAGGCTGGTTTATCTGCCACGGGGCTGGGAGCGGTGGGCAGCACAGAGCAGCGATAAGGCTCAAGGATGAGATGACATTTGTTGGATGAGTTACGGCTCCGGAGAGCAGCGCTCCCAAGAACCCGTGAATCACCAGCTGCTCCCTTTGACGTCAGCCCCTGCGCCCTCCTGCGAGGATCCTGACCTTCCTCCCCGCTNGCGTCGATCCTGTACCAGGGACAAACCTCACTGCGCAGAGACCTGGGGTTCGTCCTGTCCCGCACGGATCGTCAGCCATGGGTAACCACGTATAGTGATTAAATGCGATGGGTAACAACAGATATGGGTGGATAACAATGGATATTAATGGGTAACAACATGTCGCAGCACAACCAGCCTGGAAGAAAGGGGCTCCAGGGAAGCAGGGAGGGCAGGGGTAGGATGAGGGGAGAAGGTTTGAGCTGAAAGAGGGGAGATTGAGATGAGATCTCATGCAGGAATGTTTTCCTGTGAGGGTGGGGAGGCCCTGGCCCAGGTTGCCCAGAGCAGGGGTGGCTGCCCCATCCCTGGAGGGGTTCAAGGCCAGGTTGGATGGGGTTTGGAGCCCCCTGATCCAGCAGGAGGTGTTGGAACTGGGTGGGTTTTGGGGTCCCTTCTAATCCAACCCATTCCATGGATGTTGTGTGCACGCTGCATGGACAAGGGTGTTTTGCAGGGTGCCCACACCTCCCCCTATCCCCACGCTGACAGATCGGGTGTCTCAGCCCGTATAAAGCTGAATATTTAGTATTTCAAGCTGGGTAGAGGAGCTGGGAGTGAGGGGAGCTCCGTGTCCCCACAGAGGCTGGTTTATCTGCCACGGGGCTGGGAGCGGTGGGCAGCACAGAGCAGCGATAAGGCTCAAGGATGAGATGACATTTGTTGGATGAGTTACGGCTCCGGAGAGCAGCGCTCCCAAGAACCCGTGAATCACCAGCTGCTCCCTTTGACGTCAGCCCCTGCGCCCTCCTGCGAGGATCCTGACCTTCCTCCCCGCTGTTGCAACAACTTGGCCAACGGGGAGGTCACCGGCTCGCTGCTCGGGGAGCCCCCTCCCCCAGCCCCCAGAGGTGATTTGGGTCCCACCTGCCAGCCGGGAAGGCTCCTGCTGCTCTGCAGGACGCTCGTCTCCATCACCGGGGCTGCTGTTCTCCTCCAAGACATCTTGCATCCGCACCAGTGATGCACAAGGAGGAGGAGATGCCGGTGGGAGCCAGAAGCTGCACCATCCCCTTCCCAAGCGCTTTCTGGGACATGATGATCCGGTAGGTCTCTTCCAACCTGGTGATTCTGTGACCCTCGCCGCAGCCGCCGCTCCTGCTCCAGAGGCAGAATCCCTGAGCTGCTGCTGGGAGCTCCCAGCACAGAGCTGGTATCGAACACAAGAAGAGCACCCACAGACACGAAGAGGTCAGATAAGACCCTCGGCACGGTGCAGGGATCCCCGACTGGGGAAGTTGGGGGGCAGGGAGACACCCCCCACAGCTGCGCCCCAAGCAGCTCCGCTGTTATCCCAGCTGGAGCAGCTGCTCCCAGNCAGATCCCCAGCCGGGGAAGGGGGGGCAGGGAGACACCCCCCCAGCTGCGCCCCGAGCGGCTCTGCTGTTATCCCAGCTGGAGCAGCTGCTCCCAGGCACAAGGCCTCGACACAAGGACACGCGGATGTTTGGGAGAAGAACCAAAACAGCTCGCGCACAGCCAGCCCGCTGGCTCCAGGCTGGGCGGTTGGAAGGGTGTGAGCCACCCTGCACCCCTCAGGAAGGGAGACGGGGACCGGTGCACCCCACAATGGTGCCATATGCACACGGAGAAGCCCAAGTGGCACACCAGGACCCCCAGGAGGGGCTGGTTAACTGGGCCACCCCTCCCACCAAGACCCTCATCAGCTCCTGATGTGACCTCGGCACCTCCTCCACACAGCTCTCAGGGTTCTACACTGTTACTGTGTCACTGGGATGCCCGACCCACCCTCCAAACCTGCAAGGAGAAGGGCTGGCAGCACTGCCAGGGCACCATCAGCAGCAGGAACCATGAGAATCAGGGACGGGATGGGGTCCCAGCACTTTCCTCAGGCACAGGGAAGGGACCTCTCCATCACCCAGCCCACATGCACTGCCCCTTACCCCCCCTTCACCAGCCCAGGGATGAGGCTGGTGCACCCCAAAGCTGCTCTGTGAGGATGGAGGGAGCCCTGCCTGCTCATCCACGTTGGAGAAAATTCCCTTTCCTGAGCCCAATTCACCTTGGGGTGGCTGGAGCAGGAGCAGGGAGGCTTTATCCCCCCACCCTTGGGGAAGGGACTCTGTCAGGGTGACCCCATCCCTCCTCCTGCAGGGACCCTGCAGCACAGCCGGGGGGATCAGGGGCACCCGAGCCCCAAGGCTGCCCTGGTTTCTATTTGGAGAGCACAGATAAACCAGAGCAGCCCTTGTGCACCAAGCTGGTGATAAGATAACGGGCTCAAACGCAGCAAAATCAGGTCCCGGCCCTGTCCCCTTCACCTGGCAGTGGTTGGGGGGTGGTCCTGCAGCAACACCCACCCCAGAACAGGATGGACACACTGTGGGGTTGGGGGAACAGGGACCAGGGAGCTGCCAGGGCTGGGGGCAGGCAGACCCTGCCCCTCCATCACCCCCAGCGTGCACATCAGCCTGTGCCAGCAGCCCAGCACCAGCTCCTTGCATCTCCCCCGGGGGTGGATGTTCCAAGCCAAGAATCCCCAGCAGCTGAGGAAGAGCAGCCTTCCTCCTCCTCCCTCTCCTCTACACCTGGGATGCTGCAAGGCTGAGCCCAGGAGCAGCCCCTGCCCTCACCTGTGGATGAGAGTTGGCACGAGGGTAGTTGACCCAAGAGCGGAGAAGGCTTTGGGTCCCAAACAGGGGTGAAAACATCGCTGTTGAGATCAGGGATTTATTTACACGGCAAGGAAAACTCTCACTGAGAGTCACACGAGGAGGAAAAAGCAACCAAACCCAAAGGGCCAAGCACTCGCCTCCTGAACACAAACGCTTGCACTCCCCAGTGCATTTGGCCACCTCGCACGGTGGCCCCGCTCCTCCTCTCCTCCTCCACGAGGAGAAATTACAGACATGATTCTTTTACAGTTATCTGTGCCGCAGAAAACACAATCTGAATGTAAAAACCGCCTTTCCAAGGAGATCCCTTCAGGCACAGGCGGATCCCAGAGCGCCCCTCGCTCTGCCCCGGAGGAGAGGTCCGAGGGGCAGCACCTCTAATACTCGTCCAGGGTGTCTGCCCGTGGGACCGAGAGGCCCCGCTCCTTCAGCGCCTGCACCTTCAGCTTCTCCGACTCCTGCTTGGCCTGCAGCTCCACACGCTGCTCCTCCAGGATCTCCTCGATGGAGACCTGCTGCAGAGGGGTGTCGCTCTCCTTCTCCAGGTCCTGCGAGGGAGACGACAGCCCGCTCAGCGCCGCGAGGCAGCATCGGGGGATGCTCCGGGCACCGCTCCGCCACAGAACGTGCCCACATCACTTCTACCAAGTGTCCCCGAGCGGCTGGGGCGGCACCGGGCTGGAGCGGCCAAGAGCCAGTGGGACAGCAAAAGCCCAGGGCGGATCTGCACTCCTGTCCCACCAGGATATTAACACCTCCCCTCTCATATGCGTGGGCTTCAGTGACATCCGAGCACTTCCTACAAGATGGACAGACACCCAGCTCTGGTGTCAGCGCTGCCTGGAGTCACGTCATCACCCACCGCCAGCTCAGCCCGCGCCAGGGAGAGGGGAAAGGGCTGGGGGTGCCGCTTACTTACAATTTCCCCCAGCAGAACCACGTTCTCGCCTCTCACGACGAAGATGCCTCGAGGGATGTCCCCATACTTCTTGCCCACATGGATGCGCTCCACAGTCTGGTGCAACACCAAGTTTGCTGTAGCAATCGAGACAGAGAAAATAACCTGTATTTTGCTGCGTTTTCAAGCTATGAAGAGCGTCGCGTCCCAGCCAGGCAGAGAACCCACAGCAGCGATGGCACCTGCACTTTCATGCCTCTTGGCTGCTCCTAAGCTGGATCACCAGCCATCTCCTGGCTGAAACTCAGTGGTTCAGCGACAGACAGGGCACATCGCGAGGCAGCTGCTGCCCTCCAGCTCCCACAGGCAGGACCACAATCCTGGACCAGCAGGGCCCAAGCTCACCCCAGCACCATGTGCCAGCGATGCCATCGCTGGTGCTGCAGGCTCTGGGCAAGGGGCTTCGTTGTGAGCACAAACATCACCCAAAATAGAATCACAGAA
>WAAB01002664.1:0-17058 GCA_013389865.1 Piaya cayana
TCTATGATTCTATGATGCCATTTCAGTGCAGAAAAATGACCATTTGTCTATGGATAAAGTACATATGAGGTCTCAAGTTTGAGATTTGATGACACAATATACCTTGAGAAAACTGGGATCTCCAATTTCAAGATAACCTTATTAATGTGAATTTGCAGTACATCCAATTTTAAATACAGTTTTTATACAGAGAGTTCATACCTTTCACTAGATTAACTAGCATAGTTGGGAAAAAATCACAGGGTTTTGAGCATAAATCCTTTTTTGCATCCAAAATTGGTTGAAAAGTTCAAAGCTAAGTGCAAGCTGAGAACAACTGCTCTGAATTTAATTAGCAGTATTAATCAGTTTGACCACATGAAAGAAAAGGTTACTGGTATCTATAGAGTAAAGCAAAAGGTGATAAGGTGGTTTCTCTTGAGAATAAAAGACAAGCAGGCCATTTATTACCTGTAGAGCTCTGAAGAATTAGTGAGAGAGAGGAATAATAATGGTCCAAAGAAACAGGCATATCTGATGTCAATGACTTTGCTACTCAATAGATCTAGGAATTATAATTCCCAGAACTGAAAAGTCAAAGGGGAAGTGTCCTTGTAAAGAGATATTCCCATACAGGTAATGAATGTTTCTATCCTTTCCTTGGTGTCTCAGGGTGCTCCATGTATGGTGGTTCTTGGTTACTTAAACGTCATACTGCAATAAAAATTAAATCTGTTAGAATGCAGAAGAATATCTTTGTGTAGCACAGACCAGTACCAGTATTTCCCGGGAACAATAACCACACTCTGGTTCTTTGAGCTGTTCAGTGTGAGTAGGAAGTGCCGGAGGAATTCTCAGCAGAACCTGAAAGAAACAAAATTAAAAAAGGACTTTGCTTCTGACTTCAGGAAATGAATGCAGGCTCCCTGTGAAGGCAGGGGATGGAAGACTGGCCAGTGATACAAACTGTGGGGGAAAAATACACTGTCACTTGTGCTCTCTGCAGCTCCCCACACTTCCAGGCATATATTTTGTTTACTAATTGAAAAAAATACACATCTTTAAAGATGCATAGGTTTCACTTCTCCTATCGAATATGCTAGCTTGTTTATCAAATGTTGGTACCCATATTTCTTACCTCCATGCTCCAAGGGATCCCTGGATTAAGATGAGATTTGCAGACAGTGCTGTCTGAAACAGCACCAGGGACAGAAAGAGGGATAGTCACTGGCAGAGGGGTGAAAGAGGGCCCAGCTGAGATGACTGGAGAAAAGGAGATTGTTAGGAGTGTCCTAGAGCACTCTTCCCAGACGTCTAGACCTATTTTGACCCTCTATGCCTATCACAGCCACATATGAGTGCATCCTTCTGCATTTTTCCACACAAAGGCTTCCTTATGCTTTTTTTTCTGCAATGTCATTGAATAGACCTAACGAATACTCACATTTACTTTGAAAAAGAATATGTTGCTCTGTCTAGCTAATTTCTAAAAGAATCTTTTCTAATATAAGTTCCTGAATTTGGATTTTCATCTCTCATTCATATTCTACCACTTTATTTGTATATAGCTCCCTAAAAAGAGATGAGAATGCAAATGGAAAATATTCTTCCACCTCCAATATTTCCATGAGCATTCTGCCAAGATGACTATATTTCTCTTTTAAGTTTGCAAAATAGCTCCATGTTGCCAATGCTCCACAAAATATATAATCTTAAAATTCTATAATGCTGAAGTTAACTTAGATGTAGAGAAGCCAAATATATTTTAGGAACAGCTGAGATCAGCGCAATAATCCACTCTGATCTCCTTTGTCATCCAGGCCACATAATCAAAATCACAAGCAGCTTCATCAAGTTGCAAATCCTTAATGAGAAGTGTCTACCCTTGACTGAAGTCCGTAAGGGGTAGAGAATCCAGAAAATTGTCCCAATAGTATTCACCCTCACTACTAAAAACATTTCATCTTTCTCCTGGCATGTTACTGAATTTTCCTCTAATGCAAATAATCAATATATATTTACCCAGAAATTGTTTTAAGGTTTTGTCACTCATCTTGTACCATATTGATCTTGGATCAATTAATGACATTCCCTGAAATTTCCTTCACTGTTCCTGTACTGAACAATGTTATATAAATGAACATTTAGAGTAAAAGGTTAAAATCCCCTTATAGTAATGCAATTCAAGTGTACATCCTTTTGCATCCATCAGATGTGAAATTGCACACAATGGATTTCAGCTGAAAAACTCTACTTCTCCTATCTCTGATGAAGTGCAAGGTTTATCAGCTGAGGCAGATATTTAATTAGTTATGTTGCAAACTTAAGGCTAAACTTCGTCCACTACAAGGAATGAAGAGAAAGTTGCTGACCATAACTACAAGGTGGGAATAATGTCATTGAAATCTGTGACAATTGCATAAAAGAAAGTTAGCTCAGAGTCTTACCTAACATCTGGTTTTAACACATTACAGGCCAGATTCTGCCATTCTTGTTAGTGATAAATAATCCTTTTCAGAGGCAAATTATGTAGGAAATAGCTCTTTAAAGTATACTAATATCAGTGCTAATGAATAGAAGTGAATGAAGAAGAACCCAAATGAAAGTTTGGAAGTTATGGTAAATGTCTTTTCTGTTCTACTTCTCTACGGAAAGTGCCAAGGTCCTTAGTTGAAGTGCTCAAATGGCAGATCAGCTTTTACCAGCCTTTTTACTTCAGGCACTGATTAGAGCTATAAGCCTTTGATAAACTCTATGGAATGGGAAATTAGGCTCATTTGACTTTCTAATTCTAATTTTCCTAGGCTGCTGCTGTTTTGAAAAATAACCTGGTGGTATTTTTATTACTAGAAATAAACAGGAACCTCTAGTTTCCTTCCCACTTCAATAGCTAGATTATAAAAACCAATTTTAAATTGAAAGTAAATAATGCAATATATGTAGCTCCACATGCTAGGCAGCATGGAGCCGAGCCTGTTTGCCCTCCCAGTTGGTTGCATGGTCCTGAAATTAGAGGTTGCTGACCAAAGAATAACAACAGCCCTCAGTCCTACTTCTGCTGCTGAAATGTTAGCAAATAGGGGGCACATTTGCAAAGAAAAAGTATGTTATGAAGGATTTCTTAAATTGCAGTTACTTCTGAAAACTGAATTTATGATTAAACTGAATTCTATGATTAAAAGTTGAATTTGAAATCTTTTCTATCCTAAATAGGATACCCCATTTTAAAGTGTAGAGCCCGAATCTATAATTACTTCTTTTTTAATTTAAAGTCAAAGAGTTGAAAATGATCATTCAACTTAATTTCTGCATGAAAAAGGTTGAATACCACTGATAATTTCTGCTGCAACCAGAAATATCTAACATGCCTAGAAAATTTTTTTGGAAAGGAGTTCAGTCTTGAGCGTAAGATTCAATTAATGGTGATTTTAATACCCTGTTAGCCAGTATTTCATTGGTCAATTGAGCATGAAGAGAAAAATACCACACTTTGCGTTTTTATACCTTTAATATTTGATTAGTAGATCAAAATCAGATTTACAGAAAAGTTTTCAAACATTTACTTCATAAACTGCAAACTGCAGTCCTTATATGAATGATCAGATGCTGACTCCTGCTAGATTACAGGTGTGTAGCATCTCTGAGTTGAGACTTATCTTAACTTGCTTTTCATGTGACTTACTTCAACCATTATTCTTTTAAAGATTCCCCTCTCCAACAGTCTCAGAGCAGAGTACAGTCCAGACTTTATCTCAGCCTGGTAATACTCTTCAAGGAATTTTACAGCATTATTTTCATGTCCAATCTCAAGACCTGGAAGAACTTTTCTTTAGAAACAAAATAAATCTCATTTTCTTGTTCCTTCTTAACATTTTTTTTTAACTTCCATTTCCCAAAATCTCACTGGAACAATGTATGTTACCTACCTTAATGTCTTTTTAGAATTGCAGTCTCTAGAACACAATCTTCTAGGCTGAATTTGCCCTTCTCATTTTTTATGTTCATAACCTCCCTGAAAGCACAATGCTGTACGTGTGTAAATCCACTCAGGTAATTTTTGGAGCCAGATTTTTCTTTTCATTACACATTTATACTTCATGCATAAATTCTGTTGTTTTGCTCGGGAACCTCAGTGGTGCCTAATATTTCCCTCAGGCCAAGCTAACTGTCTGGCTGTTTAAAAGACAGAGGTAAGCACAATACATCCTCATCCAGGTCTCTTTGTTTCTAAATGTCCCTTATGTCCCTTTGTTGAAGAAAGCTCCTCTCTTATGTGTCCACTTGAAAATATTTTTAAGATTCCACTATGATTATGTTTGACCTTTTATTAAAGCATGTATCAGAAACGGAGTGACCAGCAGGTCCAGGGAGGTTATTCTTCCTCTGTACTCAGCACTGGTGAGACCGCTCCTTGACTCCTGTGTTCAGTTCTGGGCCCCTCACCACAAGAAGGATGTTGAGNTGAAGATCATGGTTTAGTGATAGACAGCGATTCTATAATTCTATGACTCTTCTAAGCCATCAATTTCTAATGCTCCCTTGAGTGACTGTTCAGCAGAGGCTTAAGGATGCAACAGCAAAACTGATAACCCCTGATTCTGTTTTATTTATTTTTTGAGGTAAAAAATAGAAAATCCAATCAGTAAAATTATCTAAATTACTCCATAATGCCACAAAACAATAGTTTTTTGAATAAAAGCTGTAACAGTAAGATCCAGAGTTTCCTGAAGCACCAAACTAGCCTTTAAAGAGGAGTTAGGGAGGAAATTTAAAGAAGGAGCTAATATATTTCTTCTAAAATAAAAGTTTTGTTTACCCATGAAGTCAATGAAAAGAGTAGCTAGGATATTTCTGAAGATCAGGAACAGTAGCAGCTGTTTCCCTTAAAAAAAAATATTCTCCTTCACTGACCTTTCAGGGAACTGGTAGGAATTGGTAGGAATTTTTATTAAAGAGTTACAACCCAGTATTTTCTATCCCTTTGCTGAGCAATAAGTTGCTGAGGAGCAAAGCTAGTTCATTTTAAAAGGTGACAGAAGCAACACCAGTGACCTCCTAATCTCCATGACCACACACTTTGCACAAAGCAGAACACTAACACAGGCAACATGGGAAGGGCTTTAGTAACTATCAGGACTGTACAAAAACTACCACAGCAAATGCCATAATGTGCTCTCCCACTTTTCTGAGCCTTTATTTAACCAACAATAAGAACAGAAAAGAACTTTCATTCAGGAAAGGGTGTTAAAAAAGGGAATTAAATCTGAAGTCCTATCAATACTTTTACAGTTGTTTATAGGAAATTATAACTATTGTTTTCATATAAATGTAAGAAGGAATCTAGTTGGTTTTACAGCTGTTTGCTCTCTTGTGGCTAAACCTATTCAGTCATATAAACATAAAACAAAAGGCAGCTATGACATTGATTCTTGTTCTAAAATTTAGGTTACTTGTTAACCAGTGAAGGCTGCAGATATCTCTTAACAATGTAATTTGGACAACCTTTGTCAGTACATTTGGGAGAGTGTTTTTTGTTTGTAAGTGCACAAGCAAGTGAAAAGTCCATCTGGACAGAGAAAATTCATAAACTTATGCATATATTTATAAACAAGAAACAGGTTTTCTTAAGTGACAGAAATTGGCAGCTTTCCCATTCTTTCCTAAAAGTATAATATTAACATGATGACAAATTAGTAAGAGGATGAATCATAAATAGGATGCTGACCCATGCTTTGACTCTGTCAAGCACTGATGCTACTCAAGTATTTCAGATTTCAATGTTGTGAATTGCCATGTACCCTATGTATTATTATAGTTACCAGCAGTCTCTGAACAGCTTAATGTAGATGAAAAACATTGATTTTATGTTCACACAGGAGGTTACTTTGCTCTCACGTAAGAACTGGTGTCTTGTCCAGAAACTGTTGACATGGCACCTCTTCACTCCTGATCACTGTTGCTCCAACAGGATCAAAGAACATGTCATTTAGATTAGGAGTGGCCTCAGGAGGCTTCTAGTTCAACATCTTGCTAAAAATTGGATCAGTTCTGCAGTCAACCCAGGCTGGCCAAGACTTTGTTCAGTTGGGGCTTTAAAATCTCCAGAGATGGAGACTGCACAACCTCCCTGGAAGCCCGTCCTTTTGGTTAACTGCCTTCTCAGGGAAAAAATGTTGTTTCCTTATACCCAGTCTGACCGTCTCTTAATTTACCTTAACTCGACTCTGATCCTCCCATGATGCACACCAGTGAAAAGCCTGACTCTATTCTCTTCCTTGTAGGTGTGGGAAGATTCCTGTTAGGCTTCCTGAAGTTGTGTCTTCTGGGGGCTGAACAAGCCCTAGCCCTTAGTCTCTTCTCAGAGCAGGTGCTTCAGCCCCATTGCCATCCCACAGTTTCTCTGCTGAACTTGCTGTAGTTTATGGATGTCTTGTTCTGGGGTATGAAGGCTGGACACAATGTGGTATCGTGAGTGCTGAATAGTGGGTGATGACCGCTTCCTTCAATCTACTGGCTCTGTTCCTGCTCATACAGCCTGGATGCTGTTGTCTCTGCTGCCAGGGCTGGCTTATGCTCACCTTGCTGCTCACCAGGATCCTTCCGTTGGCAGAGCTGCTCCTGACCAGTAAGTTTCCTCCTTCCCAGGTGCAGGACTTTGCATCTCTCTGTACTTAATTTCACAGGGTGCCTGTTGTCTCATTCCATCTGGAAACACTGGAAATAGCCCTTCTTCACAGTATCAGTAATTTTTAGTCCTAGTCAGACATTGCCCACAACTCCTGATATCCATTCCACTTCAGTTTACACTGTAAAATGGCCAAGTATTACTAGGAGTAAACTTGTTAACTGTGATATCTGTCCAGTTCTGAGACTTGTTGTTTTTTTCAATAAAGCTCTGTATATCTATCTTCGGAAATGCAGGCAGCATATAGGTGCAGGTAAAGAGCACTTCTATTGAAGCAGAAAGTTATTTCCCGAATAAAAAGTGTGAGATTGTTTTAAAGGCTGTGCTATGGAGCGCGAGATTAGTCACTTGCCAAGATAATAGGTCTGATTCTCTTTGGTGCTACTCCAGTTGCATTTCTTCCTGTGCATACCCATTGTAACATTGCTTAAAATTGAAGTCATACACTGGTGAATCAGACTGGAAAGTTTAAGAAGTAAGAAATACAGGTGTGGTGGGAGGTTAATTTCCCTCCTACAATACTTTGCAACAGTGAAAGCAACAAAACTACATTTTTTAATTTAAACTGAAAGAAATCTAGCTCTCAACTTACCACACATGGTAGAAGTCCTATTGTTCACCAGTTTCTTGTGAAACAGTCCTTGGTTGTAGCACAGAATATTTTCTTCTGATTTCTTTTCAATGCAATGATCATTGTCTAAATAAACTATTAAAATATTGGAAAATGCATGGATGGAATATGTGAAGAGGAGAAATAAGAGAAGAAAAAGAGGAAAATAAATATTCTATAAAGTGCATATTTCAAAGCACCCAGAATTTGAAAAAAAATCAGATGCAAAGTTTGTTGAATGTTTGTACAATAAAAAGAAATTGTCTTATTCTTCCTAAACTGACCTGACAGCAGTGCTATTTTAGGAGCTAGGGTACAATTTGAACACTTGCAGTTCAGTAAAGTGACAAATAATATCTAATCTACTTCCTTTTAAATAAGGAAGTTGATTTTTTTTAAACTAATGTAGAAGAAAAAAAACCTGTTTAAAAGAAGCTGTTAGTTTAGTTGCTTTGTTTCTTCCTACCTTTCTGTCTTAACCCTGTCTTTCATGATCAATATATGACAATGTTACAGTAAATACCTTATATTAAAGCCAGAAGTTCCTAGTAAACTATTTATTTGTGCTAATCCCTAGGAAAAAAAAGATGTACTACTAAGGAGCTACTCTTTGTTTCAAATATACCAAACTAAGATCAGAATAAAAAGACTTTTAATATTTTTCTTTTAGTTTAGAAGAAATAGGGTTTAGACATTAGGAGATCTATTTGGTATTTGGGGAATTAAAACTTCTCTACATTTCCAGAACATTAGTCTCAATAATATTATAACAGTAATTTCTCTACTGCATTGTCAAGTTATCCCACTTTAGTAAAAAGAAATGCAGTATGAAACTGGTGAAAAAAGCTTTGTAATAGTTTGATATCTCTGTAATTGAGTTTCCCGAATCTGCACTCAAATGCTAAAGTACAACTCTGTCTAATTTGCGAGAGTAAGAGCCACGCATATCTGAACAAAAATCAGCACTTGCTGTTTAATTCCTTCACAAATCTGCTTAGTACATTAAGATCATTATTCCATTACTCTGTTATCACTCTTTGCTGGGCCAGTTTTCCCTGACACAACTTTCCCCTAAAGGGTTTAGCTTTCCTGACATAAAAAGGAGTCCAGACTCAAGATGCAATTTTAATCTTTATTTCTGTGTTTTGCAAGAGAAGATACAGTTGTGGCAGCAATACCAGAAGCAAAAGAGTGAACTGTCTGTGATTTGCCCTCCAGTAAAGCAAACCTGTTTCTTTGCTTTTGTCATTAGCAGTCAAATTTATTGTCATTCAGTTTAATGCTATCCAAGAATAGGTCTCTAGAGCACTTTATGAACATACATTGAAGGTGATCATTGCCTCAGAGAACTTTCATTTAAAACCATTCAGATGGGAAATGGGAGAACAACCATCTGCCAACAGCGTCAAGGAATACTACAATATTTCAGCTGTCAGGGACTTTTGGTTAGAGGAGGCAGAGAGAGAGAATGCAAAGGGGTCTAAGGAGGGAATTGGCTTAGGGGAAAGGAATGGAGGAGTGGTGGTAAGGACATTTTCAGGAAGAAATAAATAATAGAGGGTGGAAGCCAACTTCCATAACATAGAGAGGAGCCCATCAGTGCTCAGAACATCAGTTAGAACATCTGAAATCTCCTAATGTCTGACTCCTGATTTCACAAACTGGGATCTTTCATCAGTTATTCTGCACCTTCTGATCTGTGCCTCCCAGACAGCAATGACCCCCTTCCCTTTCTGATACCAGTTTTCCTCTCCAGGAGCCCATGCTCAGTTGCCCTCATCCATTGGTGGAGCTCCCACAAGGTCACTTAACACCACCAGTGCAGTACAGTATTGAGACTGCTGCAGCAATATGAAATATGTAATCCCTTGATAGCTGTGTTCCCTTCCTAAGAGAAAGATAATTTTCTAGAGTTTTGTCATTCATGGCACATCCCTGAGCCAGCCTCCACAGAATAGGTATGGGAAAAAAAGAGGAGACTTAAAAAGATAAGGGTGTACCATAAGGATAAGGGCAGTTAAGTGTACCACCAGGGCAAGCCTTTCAGAGTTTCTGTGAATTAGTCTGCAGTGAGGGGAAAAAAAAAAAGGCGTGCCTTCTCACTCACTGCAGATCTGCATTTGATAAGCCCTGTTATGTTGGAGCAAGCACATTGCCAGGCATGAGGTACCCTAGGAAAGGGAAAACATCTGCAAAGCAAGTAAATGCAGCAGATCTGTCTACATCACTCACTAACATAGGCCCCAACCATTTCCTCTATAGGCTTTTTAAAGAATTATTCTGAAAGACAAAAAAGTAGCCATGCCAAAGCATACTTAAAGATTTCCCTCTGGTTCATGCACATGGTTTTGTTTAAAGAATAAACCTTTCTGTGAAGGAATATGAGTAGCAAGTCCTATGTCTCATATTACTACAAATTTTATGTATTACTTAACTGAATGCAAATGAATTTGTCAGCCTCTGATCTGTATATTAGAAATAGAGGAAGCTACAGCTGCATGAGGCCACTGCAGCATGAATCTGTGACTGGCAATGATAATATGGGATGAAGTATTTTCCGACAAACATCAGAATAAATTAAGGTATTGCATAGCCATGCTGTATCATAAATTTTTCACTACAATGCCTATTAATCATGTCTTAACAAGAATTGTCTTTTAAAACTACTTCTTGATGACAAAGTTTGGGTCAGACTCTGCTGAGCTCACCTAGAATGGGGATTCCTGACTTTGGTGAGAGTGGGCATGGTCAGTGCTGAAGAATGCTACTATCTCATCTCATACTTCTTATTGAGTCTTGACATCCAGAGAACGTCCCAAGCAAAAGTAAATTGAAGATTTACTTTTATTCAAAAGAAATAAAATGAAACCATGTATCAGGAATTGCATTCTTCCCTTCTTATGTCCCAGCTAAAGTAGGAGTAAGTATAATAGCTGAAATTTCTAAAAGGCTCTTTCAACATCATACACAGCCTTGGTGTCAGTGCGGTGTTGTAACCAGATAAATGGCAGGACCACATGCATCATTTTTTCTGCCATTTTTGCCCTCAAATGCTTAATCAATTTACTTTATACAAACTGACTGACTGAGGTTACATTACTCTTTTCGTTCTTTAGTGAATAAAGATGTCTTCTTCTCAAGCATCACCCATTAGCTCTCCTTGTATTGTACTTCATAGATGCTTAATTACCTCATCTCAGGTAGCCTGACAGAATTCAGAAGTTGCTGCCAACACAAACCTCCTTGACTGTGCTCCTCGAGGGACATCCCTTGGAGGTGAAGATGGGGATGTTACTATGGAGACAAGCAGAGTCAGCATTCACTCATGTCCCACTTGTGCACAGTGACATTTCTGGATCTCTATAGTAACAAAGGAGTTTCTTGGTCTATCTACCCATCTGCAGGGTGGAAGATGAGCCCCAAGGACTGAGATGCAAAGAGTGATTTCAGGTGAGTGTAATTAGATTGCACAAACATCTAAATACATGGTTGTTTTCCCTTAGTTCACAGTACAGTATTTCTGCTGCTTGGCAGCACACTGACATATGGACTTGAAAGTGAAGTTGGGTTCCAATGAAAGATAAGAAAGAACCTATGGTTTAGGAAGACATGACTTTACAAAATTGATGTATAGTAGAGAATACAGACTTGCCTCTGTCCTTTCATGTTTATACATATTTATTGTTTTCACACTGTGATTTTTTACAGTGACTAGTCCATGCTTAAGAAGTTGAGTTTGATTTACACCAGGCATGTAAAAAACTAATTTTCTCCATTTTTTTTTCATACTGTGAAAAAATTTTAACGGAACTCAAACAATGTTTAGAAATGCTTAACTTAGAGAACTGTTAGCAGATGTTGTTATTGGAAGTTGTTGTCCAGGTAAAGAGACTGAGTAATTGTAACTGTAGCCAGGAGTTACAGCTGGTTCTCACTCTTACTTGGAAAGATTTGAAATGCTTCCTGAATTGCAAGTAATTATAAATTTCCCGGTGAACAGAAATGCTTCAGGGTAATGGAAGGTTGTGCAGATGTATTTGCACCCAAACATGGAAATTTTGTGTAATCAATTAGCATGTGTATTATTTGCATAACCTGGGTAATCACATAGCAAGCTGAAGTCCCCAGAAGCAGGCATGATATCTTCTGTATCCATCTTTATTTTTATAGTAGAATCAATATGGGAATCATGCAGAATGGAGCAGGGAATAATGTTACATTTACAGTGGGTATTTCTGATCTTTTGGTGGCAGAAGATAAAGTTCTTTTACTGGTTTTTTTTGCTAACATTTTTATGGCTCTCCTTCAGTAAGAACCAGAGGTCCAGGCCTCACTACCAGCAGTTCTAATGAGGGCAGCCCCTTACCTCAGTTTCCTTTCAGTTTACCTTCCCAAATATCTGAGCAAAACTCACCAAATGATTCTGTGTGATAAAATAAATTGAGACAGACATTAAGGACACAGCAAAAGTTAAAGAATACAAAAGATCCAAAATGAACCTCTGAACAGCTGCTCAGTATTTTTTAAAAAATGCTATGATTGCCCATAGAGTATGGAAATGAATAGGGCAGGAAAAACAAGCTATGCATCACTCAAGTGTCAAGTAAAACAGTAAAGCAAATCACAGAGTCAGAGGTTAAGCTGAAACTCAGTAAAGAACAATTATAAAAGATTAGCCAAAAAGGCAGAAGAATCAGGCAAAAAGACATGACAGGAAGCACACAGATGTTTGTAAGCAAAGGCAATACTTTCTGTAGAGTTTCCTTCATTGACTTTTGCATTGTGGGTTGAGAGCATGATCCACCTTGAAGAAGGTTTGGATTTGAGATGTTCTTATCAAACATTCATCAAAGGCTCTAGTAAATAGGGGCATTGACTGTGCTTCCTCAGAGAAAGTGGGGAGATTTCAGATTCAGTAAGACAACTGGGAAAAGTGGGAGCTGCAACATGACCAGAATTAACAGGACCTTTCTGGGTACAGACAGGGAATAGGAAAAGCAGAAAATGGGATATTTCCTTCTTTACATTAAAAAGACACAAAATTGCCAGCATAATTGTTCAAGTGTTGTCAGTTGTTTTATGGACATCTAGTGAATAATAAAAATAAGGCCTGAAAGAAGAGAACATTAAAAAGATTGAAGCTTGGAACTCTGTTCCTATCTCCTGGTTGATAAAATTGCCAACTGACAAGCAGTAACTCACAGCAATCACAAAAAATTGTGCAAAGCATTAGACACTATTCTTCCTGACTGGAAAACAAGTCTTATGAAGAGGGGCTGTGGGAGCTGGAGTTGTTTAGCTCTGAGAGGAGGAGTCTGAGGGGAGACCATATTGCTCTCTACTATTACCTGAAAGGAGGTTGTAGAGAGGAGGGTGCTGACCTCTTCTCCCATGGGACAGGACAAGGCGGAATGGCCTCAAGATGCACCAGGGGAGGTTCAGGCTAGATACCAGGAAAAAAAATTTCACAGAAAGGGCCATTGGGCACTGGAACAGGCTGCCTAGGGAGGTGGTTCAGTCACCATCCTTGGGGGTATTTAGAAGATGAGTAGACAATGTGCTGAGAGGCATGGTTTAGTGGCATATAGGAATGACTGGACTCGATGATCCCAGAGGTCTTTTCCAACCTAGTGATTCTATGATTCCTTGATTCTATGATGTTTCATTTCAAGAGGGACCACCCTCTTTTTATCTAAGATATACTTCTTAAGAACTTATGACTTTCTGTGCTGCTAGCGATATAATCCCATCCCTAAATCTCTTTTCATGTTCTTAGGCTCTGAAAAGCCTATTTGTCACCATTTGTTTCAAAAAGAGGTATTTTTTCAGTCTATCACTTAACTCAATTAATGTCTCATTTTTCTTTGACAGCACAATGTGTGTTATCATTGTGATTATCATAATCTACTTAGGAACTCAAAACAGTTCATTTTAATTTTCTTTCTCTCACAAGTGCTCCTCTTTGCAAAAGCCTAAATTCATTAGGCCTAAATTAGGAGCTTAGTCACTTACAGAATATGATTCAGCCCACCTCACATCTAAGCTGACCCTTCAAAGTACCTTGATTTTGAAGGAAACCTAAAGCAATCAGGTTTATGATGTAGGTGTATCAGTTATGTGTATGAATTTAAGTGGGAAGGACCATAGCCTTTTACTTCTTATGGCAAAATCATAATTATTTGCTCTTGTTCATAATGGCAGTTAATTTACTTTGACTTCAATTTCAGTTAATTCCATTTGCTTTCTTTTTTTTTTTTTAAAGTATATCCCAAGTAGCATGATGATTGACATATCATTTTGGGAATCAGCTGTTCAAGCTAAAAGTATGGTTTGCAGTGTCAGATCCCATAAAGCAAAAGCTTATAATATGTATAATTTCACTAATTTGCAGTGGCATGGAACTAGTAAAAGAGTAAAAATGTCTAATGTATAAGCAAGTATGTACAGATCAAGATCACAAAGCTGGGCCCTTATCTACTGACCTCTGGCTAAACATAGGCAAAATATCCAGTATAAACTGCTTGTAGGAGCTCTTGTTTAGCAGTGCCTCAATGTGTTTTGAGAGAGAAATAACTAAAAATCAGGTAACTTACTTTCAAGGAGCTCTGTAGTAATTATAACAAACATATTTTGCCCAGTGACAAATTTTTCTCTTTGATTCTCATCCTGACTCTTCACTACTGCAAAACAAACTCCATTTCCTCTTGCTGCTCTGATCTTTGTCACCTGACTTTAAAAATTACCCAAATTGCATTGCGTGTGCTAAATAATCAGAGTGGCAGAAAAGGCTCATTCAGAAATTTTCAGTAAGGTGAATCAGACTTCAGTCACTGCACAGTACAACTAAAAGTTGTTTGGAAGAGATGAGTGAAGGAGTAGGAGAGATGCAAGTTACCTATAGAATGGCACCAGAACAACTCTCTTCTAGTTGCACTGATGCAATAAATATTTCCTTGCTTTTGGTTTACCAATTCATTTGAACCTTTCCAACTCCTCATGCAGTTAATTTAAAATAGATTTTATTGTACTCAAGAAAGTCTCTGTTTTCTTCCATCATTCTTGTCCCACACCATCATTTCTCCTTCACACTGCCAGCAAACCTGGGAGCCCATCACTGAGAAATATCTCTCGAGAAATAAGTTTGCCCATCCTTTACTCAGGATTAAAAGGCAACAGGAAACCAGAGTTTCATGAAAGGATGAAAATACAATGAAAAATAATCTCCCCTCCCCATGCGTGATTCCAGTAAAACCTTACAAATCATGTCATCTTCTAAGGCACCTTGTCCTTTCCTAATAACATTTATCACTCAAAATAGTTGGCTAACATGACCTACTAAAATGACACAATGGTTAAAGAAAGCTCTTCAAGAAGTGAATGAAGTCAAATGAACTCACATACCAAGTTCCACAAAGTTTATGTTTTGTTCTACAGTTCACATGTGATCTTACTTTTTCTGTTTCTCAGAATGAAAACAAAAATGGCAACTCTCCATTATTGAAAAACATAATGACGCAGAATGGAGAATATGAGCTAATGGATATTTGGTGTCGTCTTATCTCCTTATGCTCCTTTGGGAACAAGATCAACATTTTTCTGCTGTTGCATAAGTGATGCAATCTGAATCAGTGATTCTGCATCTCTCTGGATCCTCATGTCCATATGCCAGATGTAGTTGCATCTGCTCTGTGGGTTGATGAAGGAGGAGAGCATCCACAGCAGTGACACAGTGTGTGTGCCCACACTAACATGTAACCCAAATGAGGGAATGGGAAAGAGACACATTGGTGATTGACTCCTCATGTTAGGGAGAAGAAGGGATGTGTGTCACTGTAAGCATGGTGGCTGATGACAAGCAGAAACGTATGCACAGTCATATCTCAAAAAGTATTAGACAGATTTATGATCTAATGTTTAAGGGAATAATTAACTATTTATCCTTCTAACTTTCCTAATCCGATGAGTGTGAATGCTGGGAGGACTATTGATAGTTTGGTCAGCAGACAATGGGGCAGGCTCTCATAGTCTCCTTAAACAGCATTACCTAAAGCAATTTTCAGAGACAGAATGCAGAGATAGCTGAAGCACATATCAGGCCAGTTAAAGCATTCTGAATACTCCTAAAACTGATATGAATATATGTCCAAGCAGATATCAGTGCCTTGTGCACTCCTAGAACTCATTGTCCATAGGTCCTTGTTCACCTCCAAGAAGTACCAACTCATGGCAGTTGGAACAGGCAGAGCAAGAAGGCAGGGAGCAGAGAGGACCCGGAGACCAGAGAGAAGACAGCAAAGACACTGGCAGAAGATTAAAGCTGCTCTGTGTGCTGCAGCAAGCAGGATGGATGCTGCCACCCAGACAGAGCCACAGGGGGTGCATGCAGCTACCCAGACCATGAGCTGCAGGCAGTGCCCCACTCCCAAACTCCCATGCCTCTGTTACTGGCTCCACTTCTGAAAGCTGTGCTTGAGTGGGGAACTTCTTTGTATGGTGGAGGAGTTAAGGCAGGAGGTGAAGAGGCTGAGGACCATCAGGGAGTGTGAGAGGGAGATAGACCTGTGGAGTAGTGCCCTCTCACTAACTCAGCAGCCTGCTGGACCTGGTATGTCCAAACACCATCCACCTGCAACTGCAAGGTTGGGGTTACAAGAGATGGGGAATGGCAGCAAGTTCCTTCCAGACGAAAGAACCCAAGGGTATTGAAGGAGCTGGCAGATGTGCTGGCCAAACCCCTTTCCATCATCTTCCAACAGCCCTGGAAGACTGGGGAAGTTCCACAGGACTGGAGGCTGGCTGATGTTGCGCCCATCTACAAGAAGGGTCACAGGGAGGATCCAGGGAACTACAGGCCTGTCAGTTTGACCTCAGTACCAGGGAAAGTCATGGAACAGGTGATCTTGAGTGTTATCATGAAGCACATGCAAGAGAACCGGGTGATCAGGCCCAGTCAACACAGGTTCACAAAAGGCAGGTCTTGCCAAACTAACCTGATCACCTTCTGTGACAAAGTGACTCAGCTGCTGGATGAGGGAAAGGATGTGGTCTTCCTGGACTTCAGCAAAGCCTTTGACACAGTTTCTCACAGCATTCTGCTGTCCTGGACATGACCTGGACAGGCACACACATGATGTGCCTTCAGGTGACACCTTCAGCCACCTTTGGAAATTTGCATCACCCTGAAGCTGCATTGGACCCTAGCGAGCCTTCTTACCGCCTCTGCCACCAGGCCCTTCTCCACCAGGTGAGGTTCCCTCTGCATCCCCCTCGGATCACCACCCCAGCACCCTGCAGCACCGGAATGTGCTCAGGTGGGGAGTGCGGTACCCGCTGCACCAGGTTGAGCCATGTGGCGTGCAGCAGCGGTGATGGGACAGAGTCACCCACCACTTGAGGACATGATGTCTGGCCTGGACAGGTGCACACTCTCCTGGGTGGAGGACTGGTTGTATGGCCAGGCCCAGAGAGTGGTGGTAAATGGTGTTAAATCCAGCTGGAGGCCAGTCACAAGTGGGGTTCCCCAGGGCTCAGCCCTGTTCAATGTCTATCAAGGACCTGGATGAAGGCATTGAGTGCACCCTTAGCAAGTTAGCAGATGACACTAAGCTGGGTGTATCAGAAACGGAGTGACCAGCACGTCCAGGGAGGTTATTCTCCCTCTGGACTTGGCACTGGTGAGAACACTCTTTGAATCCTGCGTTCAGTTCTGGGCCCCTCACCACAAGAAGGATGTTGAGACTCTGGAGTGAGTCCAGAGAAGAGCAATGAAGCTGGTAAAGGGGTT
>WAAB01002664.1:23953-62672 GCA_013389865.1 Piaya cayana
AGAGGAGTGTCTTCCTTGTTATTTGTAACCTGATTTACGTAGAAAATTGCATGGAATACTGGGAGATGTAGTTCTTTCTCAGCTACAACCTGGTTGGTCTAAAAATCAAAACCATCACAGCATGGAGAGAGTTGACTGTTAGACAACCTTGTATACTCCTAGCAAGTTAGACTTGGATGTGGCTTTCCCTCACCCAGTTTCAGACCTGTCTCTGCCAAGAGGGAAACCACATCTAGCACATCAAAACTCAGTTGTGCACTGCCAGACTCCAAGTACAAGAGCACACCAAACTTGTCGCAAAATTATGTCCTCTAGAGCTCTAAATTATGAATATAATAATGAAATCCTTCTTGTTAGTGTGAACTGCGTACCACGCCAATTAACTTTTTCAATAACAGGGTCTTGTACTTCAGGTATTAACATTCTTTTATTTAAGTTTTTTAAACCATAGCAAAATCAGTTCTCTTGAGATTGATCATGTGACATACTAGTTGCAGTAGAATGCAGATTTATACGGTCACATTTCTCTTTTGAGCATTTTGAGATTTAGCACCGTAATGTTGGAGTAACTCCAACAATATCCATTGTGTAGCTCTGGTTATACATAATTAAAACCAAAATCAAAGTTAATTATCTATAACCGTACAGATCCAGCAAATTTATTGTTCTCCAAAACTCCTTGCCAATCAACTGTGTTCAGTTACTCCACGTCAACTAATGTATAAATCCATTGCAATGAAAGTGATTGAGACAACATACCTTTTAAATAGCATTTGGAGTAGATCAAAATGTTAATCAGAAATCTACTCATCTCTGCATTGCCCACATTGTTACCTGAAGATCATCTTGCTTCTTCCTCACCATTTCCAGGTGTAAATGAGCTGGATAAACCATTGACATGTGGTTGAAGCTATGACTACATGTGGTGTGAAGCTGGGTTTTCTTAGGAAAACCAAAGTGTTCTGATATTACTCCCCTGACACCTAGCATGGTATAAAGTAGATTCATCATGCTCATCACTTCTGTGAAATTCAAGTTTATAGAATGATATTTTGCCTCACTTAAAACACAGACTCAGCTTTACAGCAGAAAAAAGACCTCACCTTGACTGTTAAGAATAAGATCTAAATATTAGTGAGACAGAAAATCAAATTGCTCTTGGAAAAATATTTCTTCAAGATAAAAAATCTTCAAGAGATCATGTTTTTTCTCTAGTGACTCAGGTTTCCATTTTTCTCATCTCTAAGTGTATTTGGTAGTCATTCACTTTTCATTTGGAATTACTATTTTTCTTTCTTACCTAGCAACTTTAAGTTACTTAAAACGTGTGCCACAACAAAACAATTTCAGTTATGTATAACCTAGATATATTGATGAATTAATTTGTATCATGCTAATAATCATGGATGACATATGGGTAAAATCAGTTATGTAGGCACTATATTCAGACAATCTTTGATAAAGACAGCAGGATAGAAAAAATTGCCTCTAATGGCATTGCTTTAAGCTCTTAGATTATGTCTACACTTGACTGCCTTGTCAGTCATTTGGCTCTTCAAAATGTTTGTAGTAATAATAATGTGAAGGAAAACATCACTGCAGTGCAATTTCATAATGCCAAAACATTGAGGTTGTCCTACTGCAAGTCATGCTGGCTATGTCTATATTGCTGTTACTGGCTGTACTTGAAGCAGGTTGAAAAGAGAGTGATTAGGGCTAGTTGCATCTGTTTAGCTTGTAGCAGCAAGGTTGGATTGCATCTGACTTTTCTTGGTGGAGAGTATGTTAAGCATGAGCGTAATGCAATCTGTAGTTGATAAAGGGATCACTTATTTCTCTTCCTGCCAATATCTCCGCCACACACAAGTAGAATCTATCCTTTATTTCAGGTGATGCAAACAATTAGTGTTTACATCTGAGAGTGTCGTTTTTTATTTCAGGCCAGAAGAAGAACTCATGTGCCCAAACCCGGGTGTATTTTTCACTTGTATCAATTGGTCTAATAAAAAATATGACCTCTTCTTGTCATATTATGTTCTTTGATCATAACAGTGACAGCAGCACTACCAATACAGTAAAAATCAGCCAGTGGAGAAGGTCCTAAGCATGGCCACCATAATCGTAAAAAGCCTCAAGAGAACACTCTCCATCTATTTTATGAAGGTCACATTTCATCAGTTTTTAAATTATAATCATTTTAGTCAATTTTAGATTAATACCAGTCACAATCCTACCTGCTTTTGTTTTTTTAATAATAAACTTCCAATGCAAACAGTACGTTCACAAAGGCAAAACATCAAAGAGTAAATCACTAAGTATTTTATTATTTCATACGCCTGCTTCAAGCTTTTTCAAAACCTGCATTGAGTTTATTGCATAAAAGATTTTTAGTTATACAATACATAATGCATTTTAATGCATAAATGTTTATAATCATATGCTATTTTCCACAATGTTCTAGAACATCAATTTAAAATATATCCCTTAAAAATGCACAAAGAGTATTTACATTAGCTGCAGTATCAGGATTGCCAATTTGCAGTATATAGCTCAGTTCTAGGAGCCATTAACCTTTATTATCCTTCTTTGTCAGTTACCTTCAGACTATTATTTGAGTGAAACTTGGTTGGAATAATTTCTCAGTTTTTGTTTGTGACATTCACCCCTGTTCAGCAGTATAGGATCTTGGAGCTAAAGTTCTGAAGAATATAATTTTTTTCTTTGAATTTTAAATATAGGAGTGAAGTTTTTCTTGTAGTGATTTGATTCATGCTTTGTTTAGCTCTAACTTCCTATTTCTTCTGATGAATCAGTACATTTTTAATTCATTTTCTTAATTGATTGTCTCTCAAACACTTCCATTCTGTCCTTTAAAAATATTAACATTTGAAATTCTTCAGCTCAGAAACTGGGAAAGTCACATATGCAATGAGGGACAGGGCAGTGAATAAATAACATACTAAAACCCTGAAGGATTTCTCAGGAAAAGGGAGAATCCTAAACATAATTAGATTAAGAAAATACTTTCTAATAATAATTTTATTGAAAGCTCTGAAAATAAAAGAAAATGAGATAAAGTTCAGTTATCCCAAAATGAATATATTTTTCAAAGAGAGAAATTGAGGTCTCTGATCGCCAACACCAACATCTCCAGAGGAGACAGAAAATACATCTCTGAAAAATCTAGGTCAGTGGAGATAAGACAAGAGGGTCCATTTTCACTGTTTTTGTTTAATTATGATTGGCTCTACAGGAACACTTTTCAGAGATTTAGAAAATAACATAACAATCTTCCAGCAACATGATGAAGAAACATATGAAAGTAAATAATGCATACAATCTAAAGTAGAGTCTTAAATCTCCTTGTTAGTACAGAGAAGTTTTAATTTACAGGAGCCAAGATGAATTCTGGAAACTCAAACAAATGGTGTCCTCAGTTTGAAAGACGTATACAGAGTGACGGGGCAGTGGAAGAGAGGATGAGATCACATATTCCTGCAAGAACAAATTGGAGGAGAAGAATCTGGGCCACTGCAGGTTTATAGTTGCCCACAGCCTGTTCACATTACAATTCAGCTGTAACCACAGTCCAAGCAAGCATTCTTGTGCAGGATTTAGTACAGCAAACTTGGGCAGCAACGTAAGAGAGGGCATGACAAGCACAGAAAGCAGCCCAAGCTGATACTCAGAGACCTCAACAGTTTTCTGTAGTCTGAGAAGGAAGAGAAGGTGTCTCTGCTCATGGCAGGGGTGGAATAAAATGATCTTTAAGATCCCTTCAAAATGAAACCATGCTATGATTCTATGATTATTTTAAAATCTCTGCTTTCTATGTTGCAAGTGCACATCATGATATCCTCTTTAAGGCTGATCTCAATCCATTCTCCATCCAGCCTGTAATTGTGCTTGAGATTGTCCCCAGGTACAAGACCTTGCGCTTGGCCTTGTTGGACTTCATGAGGTACACACAGCCACATCTCTCAAGCCTGTCAGTGTCCTCCTGGATAGTATTCCTTCCCTCCAGCATGACAACTGTGATGGGCAGCACTGGTCCCAGTATCAGCCCCTCGGGAAAGCCACTCATCACCAGTCTACACTTGGACATTGAGCCATTGATCACAACTCTTTGAATGCAACCATCCAGCCAATTCCTCATCCACTGAGCGGTCCATCCATCAAATCTGTGTCCCTCCAATTTAAAGAGACAGTGTCTAGTGTTTTGTGGAAGTCCAGGTAGGTGAAGTCAGTGACTCATCCCTTATGCACCAAAGCTGTAGCCCCATTTTAGAAGGCCACCAAATTAAACAGGCATGATTTCCCCTAAGTGAAGCCATGCTGGCTGTCACAATTTATCTTCTTATTTTCCATGTACCTCAGTAAAATTTCCAGGAGGATCTGTTCTATGTTCTTGCCAGGCACAAAGGTGAGACTGATCAGCCTGGTGTTACCCATGTCTTCCTTTTTTAAAAATGGGAATTATGTTTTCTGTTTTCTTGTCAGTGGGAAATTCACTGTGTTACCATTTCTTTTCAAATATGATGGATAGTGGCTAGCAACTTCACCCACTAGTAATCTTGGGCCCCACAGGTACTTCTCATCAGGTTCTATGGACTTGGGCACCTTCAGGTTCCTTTGGAGACTCTGTGACACTGTGTGACAATGGGGATGCTGTGAGTATCTATGCAGGAAAACGGGAAAATCTGGCCTTATGGAGATACAAACATGTCATGGCAGCACCACATCTAAATTACAAATATTGTTAACATGTATTTGCGTCTTAGAATCTCATCTACATGGGTACATCCTAGAAGAAAGACTCAAGGGCACATGACATCCATGGATATATGCCTTGGGAAATGTAACATCAGTGCACAGTTCCCTCTTTTACAACACATGGCAGGGTCTATTACTCAGTTTTTCTCCTGTATCTTCTGATGAGGATGCTGTTCTGCATGGCTTACAGCAAATGAATTCTTTGATGTCAGTATTACTCTAATTGGGAATTCTTGATACGATACTACTCCCTCTAACACTCACACGGTGTTAGGATCACACTTCCTGCCATGCCTTTGCTGATCCTATAACAATCTAGTTGCTTGTGTAATACCAAGATACAAAACTTGTTTGAGGTCATTAAAGCAGCCACAGCAGATGCAGTTTGGTACAGTGTTTTGAGGCTTTCTTCTCTGATTTGTATTTGAATTTGTATTTAGCAGCAGTGTCCTAGAAAGAAGACTGAAGGCTCTTGCAAAGGGCTGAAAATTTAGCCTGTGAATTTTATTAATTTATGAATCTAGCTCTCATCCACTTATATAGGTACAAAGGAGAACATAGCTCTTTAGCCTCTTTAGGTATTTATAAGTCGATTTTGCTTCAGAGTACAAAACCTGTTAATGTTGGCTTGCACACAAGTAGGCTTTGCATGTCTGAAATGTATCTTTGGCTGAACACAGTATTGAGTGATTTTGGCTGTGGTGCTGAATTACAAGACTTGTGAAGCTTTTCCAGTGTGTGCTCGTAGTGTTGAAATGTGAATTAGAAGTGGGGATATCACCTATCAAAAGAAGTAATACAGAAACTTTGGCATCCCGTGCACCCTCTCCTACCCATTTCCACCCTGGAAAATGCTAGAAAGCCTTTCTCAACAGTCATCCTCATATGACAGCATATATTGGCTCAGTTCAAGCACTGGATGTGTCAGCTGTACAGATGTGAGCTGCAAACATATCCGAAGCTCATGGGGTTTTTTAAGGATGATAACATTTATACAAATGTAGCAGAATGTTTTTGGAAAATATTTACACTTCACATGCTTTCTGAAAGCATCTCTTAGATTGGTAAGATCCAAAAATTAAAAATCACTGGGTTTTGTTGTGGTAAGGAGAGATAATAGGAATGACTAGGCTGTCTCCAAATAAAGTCTGGAGTTCATTCAGAGTTAGAAAACCACAAGAGTACTGAGGTATGGAAAGAATGGTACTGAAAACACTTCAAAAATTGAATGCAGTAACTTCCTTGCCACCAAACCCAGAATTAATTTGGTCTGCCTAATACCATACATGCTTTCTGACCTGCTGTGTAGTACCTGTGATATCTTGACTCTTTCTGATTAACTCTTTCTACTGGGTGGATTTGTGTAGCGCAAGTTCACTAGGTTCTTTCCACTGACCTGCCCACAAGAAGCCTGTTTGGGTAGAAACACACTTTCAGGGAAACATTATAATCCTGCACATTTTCTCACATCTTTTGCTCCAAATGCAGTCTAATCTTACTGAAAGTACATTGCTCTTAAGTACCTCTGACAATAAAGGCAGCAATTCTTCAACATGGACACGGTACCATCCTCTTTTAGTGTCTCCTGTCCCTTTTTTCCCAAGCCTACTTATGTATATATTGGATAATACCAAAGAAGACAGAGAAATACATAGATTTGAATGGTACTGTTTTGTTCCATAACAAGAGTAAACATGCAAAAATATATGAGAAACTAAGACTTTACACGGAGAACACAGCATCACTTTGTATGTCATAGAGTTTTGGTTTTGTTGTGGCTGAGAGGCAGAGGTAATTCACAACCTCCCTCTCAGAGCCTGTGCTAAGTGTACTCTTTACAGCATGGCAAAGTAAACCTGGCAAATTTCCAAAAGCACTGTGTAAATCAAGAAGGATTAGAAACAGGTGACTGCCAAGAGGCTACAACAGAAAGCCCCTATATGCAAACAAGAAAATTATCTCCTGCCTTAAGAAAGAAAAAGAGCTTTAAAGAAAATTAAAGTGTAAATACTCTTGAGATAAGTTTGAAAACTTTAGAAATTACAATGTGAGGAAGAGAAGGCTGATGCTGCCACTGTTTTTTCACTCAGACTGAATTTCCCAGAGTCAAATGCTACTTTATTAACCATGACACCAAGACAGAAGCATGATTTGGTTGCCGTCTTCTGCCAATCTCCTTGCCAGTCACTGCAGCTGTTAAAATGCCAGAAAGAAAGGAGCTGCAGAAATCAAGTACATATTGGACAGAGTCTACATATTGTGTTTAACACCCTCCAAGAATTGTACTTGATTTGTTCATTTCAGAGAATGCTTGTTTCTGATACTTATGGCTGAACATCTGTTTTATAATCTCTGGAGAATGCTGTGCAGAATGAATTCACTGCCATTAAATACAGAGCAGCACTGATCTGTTCTACTCCCCAGTCCAGAATATTGCTGTTATTTAAGGGTTTGAATTGTTTTTCTTCATGGCTAATTGATCATGATCTGTGTGCCAGTTCCTTCTCTTCAAACTGGATATATCACTAATGGATTCTTTGCCTTACTTAAAGGCTGTGTCTTTATCTTAAAAGTTGGTTGTTCTCATCTAGGCAGTGGTTTTGAATGAGTTAAAAGTAAGGTGGAACCAGGATTAAAACACAGCTGAAACACAGGCTGCTCTGACAACCCAGAAATCTGATGTCAGGTATCATCTACCCTGTCATAAAACCCAAGGATAAGGAAGCCAGTCTGCCCCAATCAAATTTGAAGAACAAAAAGTATCTGTTCACTGGACAATGTGAGTTATGCCACCATCATGACACCAATGACAGACAGTTGCACATAGAATCGTAGAATCATAGAATCACCAGGTTGGAAGAGACCCATCGGATCATCGAGTCCAACCATTCCTATTAAACACTAAACCATGTCCTTCAGGACCTTGTGTACTCGTGCCTTAAACACCTCCAGGGAAGGCAAATCAACCACCTCCCTGGGCAGCCTATTCCAATACCTAATGACCCTTTCTGTAAAAAACTTCCTCCTAATCATAAATCCTAAAACATGTCCTAAACATGTCCTTTAATCCTAAAACATGTCGCTTCTGCTGGGAGACCATGTGAAGCACGCAAAGTGTCACATTTCCCACTGCACAGTTTCCAAGCTCTTGGAAAACCAGTTACCATCTTCATTTACAAGCCAGCAGATGCATTACAAATTCACTGGTGAAAAAGCAACTCTCTCAGCCAGACATGTCATTACCCATCACTACACTACACAGCACATTCCTGCTTGTATTCGATGCTTTTACATAGTGTCCATATCCACCTCACTCAGTTCCTGCCTCTCCAGCAGTAAACCTGTCAAAAGCTGATAGGCTTTGCTTTTTTCCATTATTCAAAAGGATACCAGGGATAACAAGATCTTTTAAATTGCTTTGGTCTTTTCTCTTTCAAGGTCTGATTCTCTTCCTCATCCCTATGCCCTACATCCTTTTGTGGACTCTGCTTGCAGCTGTGATTAGAATAATCTGGCTATATCATGGTTCTGATCAAAACTGATTACAGCAGCCAAAGATGAGGTTTCTGAGAGGTAACAACTTCACAAGATCCACAGAACAACATAAAAAAATTGTATAGGTTTTTCAGGAAACTGAGCATCCTGGTTTTCATTACATTTTAATGAGGATGAGGGNGCCCCTATATGCAAACAAGAAAATTATCTCCTGCCTTAAGAAAGAAAAAGAGCTTTAAAGAAAATTAAAGTGTAAATACTCTTGAGATAAGTTTGAAAACTTTAGAAATTACAATGTGAGGAAGAGAAGGCTGATGCTGCCACTGTTTTATTAGAAACAGGTGACTGCCAAGAGGCTACAACAGAAAGCCCCTATATGCAAACAAGAAAATTATCTCCTGCCTTAAGAAAGAAAAAGAGCTTTAAAGAAAATTAAAGTCCTCCTACTCTTGAGATAAGTTTGAAAACTTTAGAAATTACAATGTGAGGAAGAGAAGGCTGATGCTGCCACTGTTTTTTCACTCAGACTGAATTTCCCAGAGTCAAATGCTACTTTATTAACCATGACACCAAGACAGAAGCATGATTTGGTTGCCGTCTTCTGCCAATCTCCTTGCCAGTCACTGCAGCTGTTAAAATGCCAGAAAGAAAAGAGCTGCAGAAATCAAGTACATATTGGACAGAGTCTACATATTGTGTTTAACACCCTCCAAGAATTGTACTTGATTTGTTCATTTCAGAGAATGCTTGTTTCTGATACTTATGGCTGAACATCTGTTTTATAATCTCTGGAGAATGCTGTGCAGAATGAATTCACTGCCATTAAATACAGAGCAGCACTGATCTGTTCTACTCCCCAGTCCAGAATATTGCTGTTATTTAAGGGTTTGAATTGTTTTTCTTCATGGCTAATTGATCATGATCTGTGTGCCAGTTCCTCCTCTTCAAACTGGATATATCACTAATGGATTCTTTGCCTTACTTAAAGGCTGTGTCTTTATCTTAAAAGTTGGTTGTTCTCATCTAGGCAGTGGTTTTGAATGAGTTAAAAGTAAGGTGGAACCAGGATTAAAACACAGCTGAAACACAGGCTGCTCTGACAACCCAGAAATCTGATGTCAGGTATCATCTACCCTGTCATAAAACCCAAGGATAAGGAAGCCAGTCTGCCCCAATCAAATTTGAAGAACAAAAAGTATCTGCTCACTGGACAATGTAAGTTATGCCACCATCATGACACCAATGACAGACAGTTGCACATAGAATCGTAGAATCATAGAATCACCAGGTTGGAAGAGACCCATCGGATCATCGAGTCCAACCATTCCTATTAAACACTAAACCATGTCCTTCAGGACCTTGTCTACTCGTGCCTTAAACACCTCCAGGGAAGGCAAATCAACCACCTCCCTGGGCAGCCTATTCCAATGCCTAATGACCCTTTCTGTAAAAAACTTCCTCCTAATCATAAATCCTAAAACATGTCCTAAACATGTCCTTTAATCCTAAAACATGTCGCTTCTGCTGGGAGACCATGTGAAGCACGCAAAGTGTCACATTTCCCACTGCACAGTTTCCAAGCTCTTGGAAAACCAGTTACCATCTTCATTTACAAGCCAGCAGATGCATTACAAATTCACTGGTGAAAAAGCAACTCTCTCAGCCAGACATGTCATTACCCATCACTACACTACACAGCACATTCCTGCTTGTATTCGATGCTTTTACATAGTGTCCATATCCACCTCACTCAGTTCCTGCCTCTCCAGCAGTAAACCTGTCAAAAGCTGATAGGCTTTGCTTTTTTCCATTATTCAAAAGGATACCAGGGATAACAAGATCTTTTAAATTGCTTTGGTCTTTTCTCTTTCAAGGCCTGATTCTCTTCCTCATCCCTATGCCCTACATCCTTTTGTGGACTCTGCTTGCAGTTGTGATTAGAATAATCTGGCTATATCATGGTTCTGATCAAAACTGATTACAGCGGCCAAAGATGAGGTTTCTGAGAGGTAACAACTTCACAAGATCCACAGAACAACATAAAAAAAAATGTATAGGTTTTTCAGGAAACTGAGCATCCTGGTTTTCATTACATTTTAATGAGGATGAGGGTCATGCACTGAGCTCATGACCCAGGACTGAGTTTGTGTCTAGGAGAAAGAATACAAACTGAAAACACCACCATTATATCTTTAGGTTATCTCCCTCCCTCCCTCCCTCCCTTCCTTCCTTCCTTCCTTCCTTCCTTCCTTCCTTCCTTCCTTCCTTCCTTCCTTCCTTCCTTCCTTCCTTCCTTCCTTCCTTCCTTCCCAGTTGCTGTAACTGCATTTTCTGGCATGTTAAATTGCTATTTTTTAAAATAATTCTTTATTTATTAATCCATACTTCTGAACTAAAACTGTTTTATACTGACAAGAAATTATTTTATGCACAATTTCTTTAAAAAAAAAAGTTGAGCAGAAACCAAATGCGAAGATGGCAGGGTAATTTGAAGAAAGTCTCCTTTGGGTTTGGAGGCAGGAGGCCTGAACTGTCACATTGACTCACCGTTAAGCTCAGAAGTCACATAAAGGAACAGCTTAAAATATGTTTACGGTTTTGGGGCACCTAGCCTGGAACAATAGATCCTGAGGCTTCCAAAGCCTATTTCCCATGTATTTTCCCTGACAGTGTTGTCTTGCCCAAAACAAGACAGACTATATGTCTACATATTCTGCCCAAGATTTGTTGTAATGAAAATTTAAAAAATTTAAATGCATCACAGATTTTTCTATATCACCAATGACAAGGATAAGAGGGAGCATACAACAATATTTTGCTGCCTAAGAGGACCTCTTGTTTGTGAGCTAATAACTACTTGAGTAGAAATTACTACAGACAAACTGACGTGCATACCAGAGTGACAGAGAGTGGTCTGTAAATGAAACAACTTTACTTCTGTGCTAAATTATATCCTGCAAGTGGTTTCATCATTAAGAAATATAGCTGGAACAGGGGCTTTTAAAACAGCTGCATATGTATTGAGTGTGTTTGGTGCAGGACTGCAGCCTCCTTTGTGTTCACCACTACTGCAGGAAGGAAAACTAAATGAGGAAATTACCATGCTGTGCTCAAGGCTGGGATGATCAGATAAATTTCTACTACTGCACTGCAAAATGAGACCAGCTCGGGCAGTTCATTATCCCTGTACAATGTTACTCTTTTTAACAGTCTTTCCTTACTCTAAGTAAACTGCTTCCTGGGCAACCCTTAGAACTGCAAGGCTGATTGCTTTCTCTTGAATCGGTAATCTGCAGTGGCTGTGCTCTGGCTTACTGCAAGGACTAACAATGTGAAAAGATAGCTGGAGACAGCTCCAAACTGCTGGTTGGTATTTTAATAGCAGCTTTTCTCCTAACATCTACATATTATGCCTGTACTTGCCAAGCCAGCTACACAATTAACAAGTACTAAGGAAACAGGACAGGATTGTTGCTAAATATTTTAGGGGGTTGAATAATATTATCTTTTTCCTTGTGAAGATTAATTCAACAATTTTTCAGTATCTTAGGGCCAATTTACTCCTATCCACATTTATTTTTTAGAAAATTTTAATCTGTCTATTTTGCCCTTAGAAAATTTTCTATCTCCTCCCAGATCTTTTTCTTGTGCACTCCTAGCTATCATGGATTCCCAAGGCACAATTTGAGGGCTATCTTAGTGAATGCTATGTGAAATAAGTGCCGTGGAAAGTAGGAGATAAAGGCAGCTTGGAGAGGAGGGTGGGATTAAAAAAAAAAATCTTAAACAAAAAACACTTAGGTGAACTAGTCTTTGTCCTAGAAAAGGCACTAGTTCATGCCCCTTCCAAATGAACATGGAGAAGAGAAATGCAGAAGGAACCCCTTTCATTATTAGCTGCTGGGTCCCCAGCCAGCCAGCACTCACTCACAAGTGTGCTTACACATCTGCATAAGCTTTGCTTCTGCAGGTACAGGCCTCCTTTTCCAGCTGATGCTGTACAAAGTTTGTGAGATCATAACAGCCAGACCAAAATGAACTGATCACAGCAATTTAATGAGGAGATGCTTGGGTTTGCCTTGTTCTGAGAGGAACCTTTTTCTTCCAAGTCTTCTAGGAACCCACAGATGAGATATGGCATGTTACTGAATAGTTATTTTCTCATGCTTTGCTATCCTTTTAAGTCTTTCATCCATAGCTGTTTCTGCAAGTTAAAAGCTTTCTGGTTTACCAGCTGACATTTCCCTCAGATCTGAAGCTTAGTGCTTGCCAGAAACCGTCTTCTACTACAAGGGAAGAAGCCAGGTGGAAATTCACATATTGAAGCTTTTCTACTTCATGCCTACAGCCTTTTTTTATACTGCCTGAGCATAGGCACTAAACTCATTGTCTCCAACTTTAAATGACCTCAGTGCAGACAACAGATCAAGGAATAACAGACTTTTTTGTTTTGAATCACTCTTTAGCCAACAGCTATCAGATTGTTGTATTTATTTATTAAAAAATAATTTTATCTGATATAGTGCACATGTAAGTGTTTTTAGAGCTCATGCCTTAAGGTTCGGAAATTAGCAAATACAGAGATGCTTGTTTGGTCCTCAGGTGTTATGCACATCTCAGCAGGATCTTTAATGGATTTTCCACATCATTTAATGTCTCACAAGATATAACAACATATTGTGTCATTTTTCAAAAGCAATTAAGCTCAAGTTAGGATTGGAGGGAAACCTCCTGCCACTTCATCAGAAAGCAATATGTTTTCTTTGCCAAAGTCTAGCCTTCAAAAAGGAAACTACTATAACATCTTTAAAAAGTAAAACTTAGGATCTGAAGAAGTGTTTGTAGAACAGCTCCCCTGAATGCTAAATGTCACATACATTAAAACAGACCCCAAAGTTTCTCTATCTGGTAGTATAAACTGTGTGGGCATAACCAGGTCTGATACAAAAGCAGCATAGCTCATGTATAAAGAAACATCTAATCCAGTAGCTCTACCTTGCTCTTCACCTCAGGGGAAGTATTAACACAGACACGTCTCCTAGGGCTGCCATCCTAGTTGGCCATAAGCAGAGGATCTGAAGCTTCTCTGAACCTGCCCATGGAGATGAATGCTGTGCCCACCCATCTCCTGTGAGAAGTGTCATGGAGCAGAGTCCACATTAACAAGTTTTACTGGTTATCACAAGTGTGCTAACACTTGTGGTGGTTTGGATGGTCAAAACAACAAGAAAGATGGAGGAAGGCAGGGTAGTGGCCAAGATCCAGAGGACAAGAAATAAACAGGAGTGGAAAAAAAATTAATATCAGGAGCTGCCTGGTAATAACTTCTTGTCCGAAATACTCCATGAAATAACTTTAAGCAGGTATATAAACTGCATGCCCATGATGAGGCAACTTACTGATTTACAGGCAGCAGTTATTGGTTTCACTGGGGGTAAGATTTCATTATAAGTCATTTTCAGTAGCTTATAATTCAGTAATTTCTTTTAATTTCATACTTTTTTATGCTCTCATCTATGCCAAAGCTGAAATATTTTGTAAAGCTGAATGGAAATCATCTCACAATTTCTGATCTGAGTTTAAAGCAAAAGCAATTTTACAAACCTAATTATACACATCTAGAAATGCTTAGAGCCTGGATAGGAACTGTTTTTGCCCTGGAGACCTTATGAGCTTATGAAAATCTGAAGATCAACAGAGGACAAAACCATCATGCTCATTTTGCACATTTCATTACATCTAAAGAATGAGCCAAATTTGTGGTGAGGAAGAATAGTGCAGGGCAGGAGGTCTAACTCATGGCCTTACAGCTATATACATTTGCAATGCAAATTTCTCGCATATGCTGTAAAGTTGCTAATACAATTTGAATAAGAGATGGTTTAAAAATATATGAACTGAACAGTTTATGAATAACTTCTTTCTGTAGCTTGTAATTAGTTCCGGTTCCAGTCCAGAGAGCAAGAAACCTCATCTCAGATGTTTGTAGGTCCTGAGAGGATTTCACCCTCTTGCTTCAAAATACAAAACAACCTACAACTGTGGAAAATGTAAAGAAACTTCCCAACACATAGAGGCTTTTGGCACTTGACTGACTGTGACTTTGTTCTTACACATGATGTAAGACATTGTAATAGGTCCTCTAAGAAAAAGGCACTGAACTAGAATCAGTGGGGCAATACTTCAATATTCTCTTTTCTATCCTATCTATTCTTCAGATCAGTTACTTATATTCCTAGCCTTCAAATATAAATATGTAGATTAATTCCAGGTTGATTTCAATGCTGTATGTTAATGGCAGTTCAACATACCAAGGTTAAGACATTTTGTATTTATCTATGTTCATTCTGCAAAAACTAATTTTACAAAAGCAAAGTAGAGTCTCTGAAGAAGTTCTCATATTCTGTTGTATTACAAAGAACTGCTCACGACCACGCTCACTCAACTGAAGTGGAAACCATCTATGTTTTCTTAAGTACAGACTAGTAAAAAAATTTATGTTGAAATCAGAGTGGAAACTCACTAGCAAAAATTATAGGGATTTGCCATTCCAACACTGAAAGACTGAAATATTTCTTTTTTTGGGCAGCCTGTGAGCCAGTACACCACTCCAGATACAAATGTGGTACCTTAAACACCAGCAGAGGGTAGCTGGCTGGTCCCTTGCTACCTTCACCACGTCAACAGAAGTCTTGGAAATTAACCGAGCATAGATGATGGGAGCAACTTCACAAGCTGAAGCACTGGCTGCAGCAATGATAGTTATTACAATGAAATAAAACGATTCTTTCCTAGCCCTACTGTAACTTATTTAATGTAATTCTGGTTGGCAACTCACTTCAAAACACCTGTCATAAGGACTGGAGACACCTTTAAGCACTGCTTTATTATTTGGCTTTCATCTGCTAAGAGGAACAAAAGAAATTAAGTTATTTTTCTAAGATAAAAAGAGAATTCTTATTGCTCCACATTGTATATATACTGATAATTCTAATATTCATTTAATTGGCGGGCTGTTCAGTGTAAAGGCACAATACAAATTGTTGAAGAGATATTTTCAATGGAACTTGCTTAAACTTTTATGTAAACCCTTACTTTTGAGAATGCATGTTTGTAGAACTAAAAGGCTGGAGATCACCATGCCTGGCAGTATTCTTGGGACATGAGAGCAATATTTTAGTAACAATAGGTTGATATTTCTGCAAAGAAATGAACAACATGATTGAAGGACAGCTCCGAAACAGTTTGTATTGAAATAATACTGCAGGCAGAAGTTGAAGCCAAGACTGAGGATAGATACTTGCTGTGTGTTAATGATGTTTCTGTAAATGTTTTTATAACACAGGAAGTAAGACAAATCTTGTGATCACATTAATGTTGAAGGAAATGATAATCCAGCTACATAAATGTGGGCACTATGGTCTATTTGCCTTGAACTCTAGAATACTTTAACCTTGGATGTCAAATATTCACATATTTTGTGAAAGCATCTTGAAAGTACCATGTGCCAGAAAGCTTTTTCTTTCTCTACTGGACTGATAGATAAAACCTGTTAAACCTCCCTACACTTTTTCTTGTTTTCCTGTGTTCTTAGACTATTATAGCTACAACACAAAATAGCTGTTATTATGTATTTGTAAGGCAATTTCTGAATTAATCAAACCAATTCATTACTGTGAAAATAAGGGGAATCTACTGCATTCCATCTTGTTTAGATTCTATCCAGTTTAGGTAAATGACACTCTTTGAACAGTCATAATGGGGAAAGTTTAGTAAAGTAATTGTCATGCACTGACCCAAAATTCATTGCAGGGAACTTATTACATGCTAGAATTCCTGTAAATTTATTTAGTTTGAGTCAATTTCCTACTCAAAGCAAGACTCAACAAGTAATTCCTTCTGTTTGTTTTAGCTACAGGACTTCCTTTCACTTTTGAGACTTGGAGTAAATAAGTTTAAGCTCTGAAAAAAACATTCAGAGCTCTGAAGAAAGTTCACAGACGACTTAGAACTACATGGGATTATATAGGAATATGTGTAGTAGTATAAGTGAATTTTTTAAAGAAAGATAGCATTAATTTTCTTCTCGGAGTAGGGTGTTGTAGACCACAGACAATATGTTCATTATTAAACATTTTTATTTTTGGTCTCTGTCATCACATTTTCTCTTGCCTTCTGACAACTGTCAGAATTTTGTAGAAGGAATATAAAGAAGTGAAGGTCTGTGGTATTTTTCTGGTTGCTACCTGTCTTTGACCTAATCTAGAATGCATAGACTGGCTTTTGCAAATATTTTCTATCTAGACCTATTCAAAAGATTTTCCAATGAGACTCTGTCATTTATGTGCTGTAATGTCAGAGGAAACCATCAAATCTTCCATACAGAAAATGTGTCTTCTGGAGGCTCTTCTTTCTGTAAAGGTTCTATAGGGTTGGTTGATTAGTTGTAGTTGGTATGGAAGCAAGAAGGATAAATAAAAGAAATACATGAGAAATAAAAGAGATTAATTATAAACTGGTTTAATGCCCTTTAAAAACTTATCTTTAAGAAATGTCTTGATGATTCAGATCACTATATAATAGTAGGTGTCTGCAAGACTTGCAGTCTTTCATCTCTCCTCCTCTTCTCTGTTTTCCATATTTGCTATATTTAATCTCTGATTAGATGTAAACGCTGGGAATCAGACAAAGGGTCACCTTGAGTTTCTAGAGCATGTAGTTCAAATGAGTCCTATTCTTAGCAGCAAAGTTATTACTGGATGTCCTAAGATCACCCTCAAATAGCCCTCCAAGAAATTGGTTTCATGGGTCCCAATCCTGCAAAGATTCTGCCAGAATTAAATGAACCATTGAAGGACCATGAAGAAAATAAGTACAAACAATTCTTTGAAGGATCACAGATGCGCATTGGAGAATATGAATATTCTCTGTTGCATTTCAGAGGCAGGAGTCGAAGTATATGGTGCAGGTAAACTGAACTTACATTATTTAGCATCTATAGAATGAACAACACTGAAAATACTGTGAAGATGTGTGGAGAAAACTAAAACTGGTTCATCACATTTTTCACAAAAAAAGTTGTTCAAGACAATGGAACTTGTTTAGTGCTAAAGACACAAGGTATGCTGTCTTTCTTTATTGAGCATCTAAGCTGAGTGGAAAAAAAGAAAATTTTAAAAAAATAACTTTCAGATAAGGGAATTATTCCTGGGTGTGGGTGTAGATAGAAAAATAAGGGTAGTGCTTAAGATTAAGTAAGGAGTAGGAGGAAATGTCTGTAGAAGGGAAAGTAGAATTTTATATCCTTAAAGTACAAAGTTAAAAGACATCTGAAATAAATCTGAAATATCATCAGAAATAACTTCAGTAAAGTGAATGCAAAATTATGATTCATACCTTGATCGTTTCTCAATAGGGGTCAAATGCAATTTCATTTTTTAACAGGCCAAAACTGAGACTCTGTTTTCCTTTGAAATTGCAAAAAAACCACAACAAAACACATTAACTCAAACAAAATCTTATCTTTTTTCTCTCTTTATTCTTTTATTTTTAAAATGCTTTATAAGAAAAACAGTCCAGAGAATCATTACTGTTGGAGGAGGAGTCATAGTCATCAGCACAAATGATTTTCAAAAGTTCTTAAGACACGTCTTGAATTTATTTCCCGTATCTGAGACTCAAAAGACTCAAGCAGCAGCTCCAGTAGGAAGCTGCTTGAAAGCAGCCTAAGCAAAATATCTTTTCAACAAGTGGTGAGACTGTTCCTGAGAAATTAGGAGACTATTCAACCCCTTCAGCTAGCTGGGTGGCACATATGGCAAAATATGGTACTGTGACGGGAACTTTCAGGTACGATTATATATTGGCATAACTAAGTAAACCAAAGTCAACCCAAGAAGATAATTCACCTATCACCATTTTGTTCATAGCTACCCAAAGCAGAAACTCATCTAACCCTCTGATGGGGAGTCAGATGGAGACAGTAGGGAATGCAGGACTGGGAAATGAATTGCCCAAGAGGAAGGTCCTGGCACATCACCTTCTCCCACCTCCTGTTCTGGCCAGGGAGAGCACTGACCGGGACTCATCTGTGCACTTGGCACTTTCGCTCTTCACTTCTCCAGCTCCTCCCACTGCAGGACCTCCTTCTCCCCTCCTCCTTTTCCTTCCAGTGTTTTCTGGTATCTACTTAGCCTGTCCAGCTGGTCCCTGAGGTTAGCCAAACAGTGGGCCAGGCCTTTTTTTGGCTGTCTTTGAAATACCAAAGCCCTGGATGCTTCCCAGAGGGGTATTTCAAGACATTGTGCTACAGCCAGACAAAGGCAGGATGGGCAGGAAAAACAGGAGCTATGATACAGCTTCTTGAAGGGATGGAATTGTCTTGGGAAATTGTAAGCAAAAAAAAGTAATTGTGTTACCTACTGAGTGTTTTGCCTTTGACTCTGGGCTGCCCTACAGTAGACTCATAATATATTTCCAAGATTAGGATTAAGTTTTTCTAATTTTACCCAATATCTGCACCACAGTTATACTTCCATAACTCTTTCCGTTTCTCTTCAGCAAAACGAGCTGTTGCCCACCAGTTCACCACATCTCAGTACTCAATTTGCAGAGCCAAAGGAAACAACACTTGTAAACTGACCTCTTACTGTGCTACCTTCACCTTTGGGGCAATCATTACAGAACACTTTCCATCAAAACTACGATATGAATGACTGGGCAGAGAAAGGCCATGAATTAAGGACTCTGATCCCAATCTTGCCAGGTCAATGGGTTTTTTTTTTAGGTGCGATGCTAAATTAATTCATGATAACAGACAGCTGTATGCAGTAACCTTCCTTCCACATATTACACAGCAACACAAATCCGACAAATAATTGAGAAAGAATTATTTGCAACATTCATAATCATACTTACTCACAAATACACCATGATATGATCCCAGGCTGGCAGTTTAATAGCTTTATGTCTGATTACTATTCCCATAAAAACCTCAGAGAAACAGAAGCGCCTGCTTTGGATGACAAAATCCCCAGCTATTTCAAAGACAACTAGATTTTTTTTTAAAAAAAGATGTTTTTATTGTTCTCTACAGTAAAATCATGACAGACTAAATAACGATAGTAGCATAAATTCAAGGAAAGCCTGTTTCTCTAGCAAATCCTGAGACAAGAATCATTAGCTTCAGGCATTAACTCAGTCAAGTATTCATAGCAGTCTTCATAGCATTTCTTATTTCAAAGAAAGAACAGTGTATGTTAAGATGAATTTGAGATTTTTTTTTCAGTTTCAATGTGTTTTTTCTTTCAGATATCAGAAGTGCTTGACATAGGGTTTTCAAAACAGTTTTCCATTCTCGGTGCATTCTTCACTCTGCACAGACATCCCCTGTCATGAAGCTTTCCTTTCATTCCGACGTTGCAACTTTGACCTCCGTCCCTTCCTAAGCTGGTGGGGTTTTTTTGTCTCCCTAGAGCCTATCACTTCATTTTCATACAGCATCTTAGCCTTTTCCATGCCAGAGAGAAGGTGAGGACTCTCAATAAGCTGTTGACACAGATCTGCACATCCAAATATACTCCTAGGATCTGGTAGAAGGCCACACTCCAAACACGCAACGATAGGACAGCCAAGAACAATTGCTGGATTTCATCTGCAGGGACAACAAGAAAAAGTTTCCTCCTGGTTTGTGTTTAGATTTAAGATCTGGCTATGATTTACGTGCCATGCAAGTTGAGAACTGCTGCAGGTTTCTTCATCAGACTTAGTGCTTTTATCAGTTACTGATCATAATAAGGGCCTCTACAAGTATGTCAGCCAGAAGAAGGTCAAAGAAAATGCTCCCCCCAACATTCACTTGATAAACACAAGTGGCAAACTGGTAACAACAGATGAGGAAAAGGCTGAGGTTTGAAATAATTTTTTTTCTTACTCTTCACTGGAAACCTCTCTTCCCACACCTCCCAAGTGGATGGACAATAAGGCAGAGATAGGAGTAGCAAAGTCCCCCTTACTGTAAAAGAAGATCATGTGTATGACCACCTGAGCAACATAAACACACATGGATTCCAATGAGATGCAACCCAGAGTCCTGAGAGATTGGCTGATGGAGTTGACAAGGCACTCTAAGATATATGGAACAGACATGGCAGTCAGATTGGTGACTGGGAAAAAGGGAAACATTTCACCCATCTTTAAAAGGGTAGAAAAGCGGACCCTGAGAACTACCAACTTGTCAGTTTCACCTCTGTTCCTGGAAAGATCATGGAACAGATCCATCTAGAAGCTATGCTAAGGCACATGGAAGACAGGGAGATGATTTGCGGCAGGCTTCAGAAAGAGTGAGTCCTGCTTGGCCAACCCAGTGGCCTCCTAGTATGGAGTCACTACTTTAGTGGACAAGGGAAGAGCTATGGATGGCATCTATGTGGACTCCTGTAAGGCTTTTGGCAGGATCCTCCACAACATCCTCCTCTCTAAATTGGAGAGAGATGGATTTGATGGGTGGACTGTTCATTGGATCAGGAATTGGTTGGATGGTCACATCCAGAGGGTGATGGTCAATGGCTCAGTGTACAGATGGAGATTGATAACAAGTAGCATCCCTCAGGAGTCCACATTTAATATCTCCATGAACGACATAGACAAGGGTATCAACTACACCACAAGCTTGCAGATAACAACAAGCTGAGTGATGCAATTGACACTTCTGGGGGAAAGGACTGAAAGCAGCCCTGAGGAAAAGGACTTGAAATAACTGCTGGATATAAAGCTGGATGTAAGCCACAAATGTGCAGTGCTCACAGCCCAGAAGCCCAATCATATCCTGGGCTGCATCGAAAGAAGTGTGGCCAGTAGGTCAAGGAAGGTGATTCTGCCTCTCTACTCCACTCCGCTCAGAACCCACCTGCAGAATTACATCCAGCTCTGGAATGCTCAGCACAGGAAAGACATAGACCTATTAGTGCATGTCCAGAAGAGGGCCAGAAAAATGATCCAAGGAACAAAAGAACTCTCCTATGAAGAAAGGCTGGGATAGTTGGGTTGTTCAGCCTAGAGAAGAGAAGGCTCTTATAATTGTAGCCTTTCAGGACATAAAGGGGCCCTGTAAGAAACATGAGAAGGAATATTTAGGAGGGCCTTGTGTGATGAGAGAAAGGGTAATGGTAAAAAAGGGTACATTCAGACCAGATATTGGGAAGAAATTTTTTACAATGAGTGATGAAACACTGGACCAGGTTCCCCAAACAGATGGTAGATACCCAGCCACTGGAAACATTCAAGGTCAGTTTGGATGAGGTCCAAGCAATCTGATCTGGTTGAAGATATCCCTGCTTAATTCAAGGGGGATGGACTAGATGACCTTTAAACGGCCCTTTCAACCCAAACCATCCTATGATTCTATGACTCTGTGATTCCAAGATCTTTAATTGCTGATGTTCAGGGAAGGTTTTCCAACTGGGCCGGAGTTTTGGCCAATCCTATATATCCAGAAAAGGACTGGGCACTTTTAGAGTGCCTATGGAAAACTGGTTAATATACTTGGTTTTCTCCATAGCTTATAAACACAGTTTGTAGAGTTAACTTAGCCTTCTGCTAAAGGGAAAAGAGGAGATGAATTCTTACCTTAATCATCAGCATTGTAGTTATAGTACAATAAGTCTGGAAAAAAACTAGAAAGAAAAGTGAGGAGAGATTTTTTTAAAGTAGTTATCTGACAATGGCTGTCCTTATTCCTCTTTAATTGCACATATTTGGGTTGAGTAGAGAATTATCATTAACAAAAAATAAGGGGAAAAATTTTCTTCCTAAATATAAACACACAGTGATCATGCAGTAGAGGTGCTTCTAAGGGGTCATGTCTATTCAGTCTGTCACCACAGAGCCAAAGGGCAAGTATGTCTATGGTGTCCACAATATTTGAAATTTCTTTAAACCATGTTGTTGAACCCAGTAAAATATCAATTATATTAGTCTAACATCCGCATAAGGCAATGTTATATCTGCAAATCACATTATTTTTCCATTTCCAGTCAAAGAAGTGTCACTAGAGGGATGGTTTTTTGTCATTGGGATTATATCTCCCCTGCCAAGAATCTAAAATGTTCTTACTGGTAAGGTTTTATCTACAGAGAGGAAACCACGATGCCTGAAGTGCATTGCGCATGAAAAAGGGCATATGGAACTAATCAGTGGTTGCAATTAAAGGGTTTGGAAGCAGAAATTCATCTCCCATGGGAAATTCTGACACTTGAAATGGTTTTCACTCTGAATTTGAGAAAAAGAAATATTTACAAAAAGCTTAAAATTAAAACAGAAGGAGAGTGATTCATAGCCAGGAAAAAAAATTGTTTCTATAAGATAAAGCCACAGAAAATGGAAGTTAAAATAATAACTTGAAACAACAATATAGAAAATATGTATTTTGCCAATGGGGTGAAATGAGCTGGAAAGAATCCTTTCAGCTGCCTTTTGTATGCAATTTCATCAAAATAGATACAGTCTTGTATGTCTTTTCAATTGCTTAAACTATCTTTTCTGATTTTTCCTGAATGATATTTCTCAGCAGCAATATCCTCTATCCAGTAGTTATTGAGCAGACCTATTTTAGGGGATTGTGCAAAAGGTAGTTAAAAGCTCCCAGGAGCGCTCTCATGTTGTTGGAGCTGGATTGATCTAAGAGTGCAAGTAAGGGCAGGTTTGTGGAGAGAGTCTACAGGTTTCCACAAGGCAGATGGGATAGTCACAAGCTTAGCTGAGGTATAAAGCCTTCTGCAGAGTGGAACTAAAAGCAGCAGTCTCCAAAGGTACCTTTGTGGACAGGTGCTCTAAGTTGAAGTTAGGCCACTTGAAAACAAAAGTACTTGGTAGGTCCATCCACAAGTGGAGTCCTCAGTGATTCAGAAAATCGTGATACGGAAAATTCAGCAAGTTTTTGTGGTTCAGTAGTGTTGAGTAAATAAAGAAGTAAACAGGTTTAGAATAAACAGGTTTAGAATAAAGCAAGACAAAGCCACTTCTCTGTCATATTTGATGGATACTTGCATTAATTTCCATTTAATATTTCTGTTAAGTATTTAGATGATGAAACACAGTGCTCTTACATATATTCTCAACCAGGGATGGCTGTGAACATTTGGGAGAAACATGTTCTGTTTCAATGTAGGCTTGCTAAGTTTCAAGAAATGGTGTGAAATCAACAGTAACCAATTGTCACAAAAAACTGAGAAAAAGAAATCAAGGATATGCATTAAAAATATGGATTTAAAATGTCTTAGGCAGCTTTCTGTCAGAAAAAGAACTAGAGGAACTGACACTGGGTCACAAAGTGAATATGAGTTAATGTGATACTCTTAATCTTTGGGGAATGTCTACATAAGAGCTGAAAGAGAATCAGTAATGATGTCTAATATATCCAGTTGTAACCAACACTATGCAAAGAGGTAGGCTGAAAGAGAGAGAACAACAAGAATCATTAGAAGTTTTGGAAGAAATCTATGAAGAAAAGTGGATGTTTAGCGTCTAAATGTTTTTACTAATGACAGTCATACAATATTCTTATCTATGTGTTTTATACTCATCTTAATTTCCAAAGTATTGTGCATTACCACCTTCCAACTGATTGTGGTGTTCTGTTTAATCTGTTAATGGCTGATTACAAGTCTTGACACAAGCTAATGAAACGGTTCTATTCTAAGAATTGTGCTTAATGCTGTGATCTCTTCATTCATACAATAAGTAAACAGAGAAACAAGTACATCTTAAAAAGGGGACGTGAGAAGGGAGCATCTGTCAATTTTCTGTATTTTCTCCCTATTCAGACATACAATAGTACTGGGCTTAGTCCCACATTACAGAGGAAGAGGAATAGGCAGATTGTTTTGTTTGAGGGTAAGACAAGAATTTCTGCAGTTTTATTTGCAACTTCTGACTGCAGGTTCCAGTGGCAGGAGATTTTCCTTTGATGCTAATACACCAATGACGAGTGAGTACTCTGATGGTGCTCAGTAAATTATTCTGCTTTGTATTGAGCCAGATATCAGCCAATGCAGAGATAAGATGGAGTTTTGCCAAGCAGACAAACCAGAGTCTCTGACTTTCACCATTTTTTTCCCTTTAAGGAGAAAAAGATAAACCAAAATGTATTTGTTGGCTAACTGACCTTATCTCAGTTACATAGTCATACCCTACAGCACTAATGCTGAGTACAATTAAACTTATTTCATATATATGATGCTGAAAGTGCTATCAGAAACAGTCTTGAAATTTGGGGCTATTCTCCTGTGTAATGAGACCAGAACAAAGACCTTCATGTATAGCACTTTTCTAAACAACTGACTGCACTAGTTGATGATTTGGAAGCATTTTATACTATTATATTACTTCAAAACTATTTTTGGCAACAATCCACCTTTTCAGAACAATAACCTGTAATTAGGGGCATGTAAAGTTTGTCTGTGGACATTTGACACATTTACTTAAGTGCACTGCTGTTTCTATTTCACAGCTGTGTTACATTTACAATTATCACTGTATCCTTTAATGCTAAACTTTGGCAGTGGTTGAAAGAATGCCTGCAGGTGTCAAACATGCCATAAGGACCAGATGGAAGCACCTGAGTGATCTGGCACTTTTAATGCTGACCTACATTATGGACAGCTGAGACCATCCCTTTGTAAAGGAGATATGTGAGACTAAAACATGAGAGTCGAAGCTCTAAAATGCTTGCATAATGTTCCATGATCTGGAACATATAATAAGTGACTCCTTTTCAAAAGGCTGAAAAGAATTTGGTCTGCTATGTAACAGCAACTAACAACTGCATTGCCAGTATTTTTACTACAGATTTTCTTTGCCGTATTATACTGAGAACAAAGATGCAGCAGGGGAGAAATCCACTCCGTTAGAAGCAGGCTTCATGCATAAATACCTGACAAAATCTTAATGAACTGAAATTATTTCTCCTCTGGTTGGTGCAGCACAGTCACCTTCTACATCTCCTGTAATATGTCTACATAGAACAATTTTTGTGTCTGTATCTCACAAATCAGGAATAACTCATTTGTCTGGTGTTTAATCGATCATGATTGTCAAATATATTGTATTACACAATGAGGCTGGGATCCAAATCTTGGATCTTTTACCATCCAGGGTGATATTTCTCAGCTTTCAGTTGCTTCATCCATAAAAACAGAATAGAAATGATACTTTAGAGAGGCACAATTGTATCAGCTCAACAAATATTCAGTGTTCTATACAAAGCTCTCAGAGAACCGTGTCTAGATATTATTTGTAGCACAGTTAAATACTAGGCATATTATCAGAGGATAGCAGGGCAGATGGGAAGTAGAGTTTTAAAAACAGACTTTGAAAAACTCTTATACCTCTCAATACTGAAACTCCATTGCTTTGCAATTAAGGGGTTAGGACCCAGACAACTTGCTCAGATATACTCAGAGTTTAATTTTTAAAAAGACATAAATCAATGTTAATGCTTCAAATTCTGATGAGTTAATTTAACTCTCCTGTCCCAAGTGCATTATGTGTGTAATGTCCCACATTTCCCTCCATGGAACTCTTAATCTTTTGGTCAATTATGTACCTACTGGGGACCTCCGTCACTAATATTTTAAAGAGCAGATTTAACATATTAATAGTACTAATATACTAAACAGCAAAAACTTATCCTCCTCCACTCAAAGCATATTTGCCACATCTGTAGAGAAATATAGAAACAACGAAACTGGTGAAGGGGCTCGAGAACAGGCCTTATGAGGAGTGGCTGAGAGAGCTGGGGTTGTTTAGCCTGGAGAAGAGGAGGCTGAGACCTCATTGCTCTCTACAAATACCTGNAGATGATATAACACAGCCTGGGGATTTCACACGAGTCCCATCTGACAGAGTCAATATCATCCCTGTGAAGCTTGCTCAAATATCAAAGTTAAAAGTTCTTAGTAGTCAGAATCTGTATAATCCTCTGGTGGTTAATTTATTTTTAAGATCTTCTATCTCTTCCAGATGTTATAAAATTTTCATCAAAAAACCACTTGGTCTGATTAGAAACTATTTTAATATTTGGACATTAAGGAAATTGTCATTATACTTCTGTATTTTTAACTGTACTGTTTAGCCCTTTTCTTGCTAAAACAAGATACAGTCGTCTCCTCTTGGATGGATCCTGCCCATTTCAGATTTTACTTGGAAATTTGACAGCACCTAAATAAGTGAGCTCCAGATAAAAAGTGATCTCATTTCCTCTGTCTTCCAAACCAAGACCAGATAACCTTAATTTTCATCTTTGATATGTAATTCCTAACTACAATAAAGACTTGCTCTTTTCCTCAGTTATCATGAACGTTTACAAATTAGACATTGACATCTCTCATGTTGTACTTACTGAAAATTAGGCTGTGATAGATGTTGATTTATTATTTGCTATAATATAAGGAGGGCATAGAATCTATAGGGTTAACAGATTAGTGACTTTATACTAAATGGACATAATTTGATCTGAAAGTACTGGCTAACATAAGTGGTGGTTTCCAAGTGGAATATATCAGCAGGTGTACTTCTGAAAGTAAATGCAAACAATGTTAATGTGCTTGCAGGTTTAGATAAGAAGCATCAGCAATGTTTTCTATCACATCTGTTTTATGGTTTTAATAACATCTGTTTCCAATTTGAAAGCAAAACTATTTTTTTAAAAATTTTCCAGTGTTCCCTTTGAAAAAAATACCTAACTCCAGGCTAAAGCTGCTAAAAACGTGTCTCAATAAGAAAAACAAACCAAAAAAAAAAGCTGAGGCATCTCCCTTTACTTCCCTAGTAAATAATAACTGTAGTTTTATACAGTAATGCTATGCCATAAAATACTGCCGTACCCTTATGGTCAGTACCCTTTCGGACACTCTTTGGTAATGCTCACCACATAACATATATTGAATGAACTCTCTGTTCAAACTGTACATAACAGGATTGAATTTCATAAGAATAAATCCTTAAGAAATTATAAAGAAACTTTACTCAGTCTTCTCTTCTGTCTTGCCAGTTTTATCTTGAATTTTCTGAGCCTGTAAACTCTGAAAGGGAAGATATACCTTCACCATGTTCAGTATTGAGAATACAGGTAATGCTTTGAAAAAGTATTAATTAATTGAGTGTTTGAGAAGAAACCCCAAGCCATTTGGGGTAAACAATATCCATCCCAGCAGCATAAGCAGAATATAAACACCCACACTCTCTACTTTAGCATTGATCCAGCCTGCCAGAGGCTTGCAAAGCTGACTGCCTGTGGAATTTCAGCATTAAAAAAATCATTTCACTGAATCCATGTGCTTTTGTACCACTGTGCCTTTGTTCAGTCACAAGGCACTTCAGTGGCCCAAGCTGTGCTGAGGGAGCACTGCTGGGCACAGTGCCCGAGGATGCCTTCTGCCTGCTTGCTCTGCAGCAGCTTCTCCATGTGTTAATAAAGGAGAGGTTTTCTTGAAGTTGACCTTTGTGCTTTCATAGTAGCTCTTATTACGAGCATGTAAGGCACCATCCTCATGCTGCACAGCAATTTTGAGGACATCTCATCTGAATATACTGTCTCAGTGCTACCTGTAATATTCAGTTCTTAATAGCCTCATGAATCACTAGAGAAGGGTTCAGTACAGTAATTCAAATACACTAATTGTCCCAAAAATAATAGCAAAGAAGTAGATATTAGGAAATAATCTAATTTAAATTGCCATAATCATAAATTAAATTATTTATTGCCCTAGTCTTAGTGGATTTGGAGAAAACTAATTATAGTTCAATTTACTAGATCTTCCAGCTGGGGAAACTAGATTTCCCACACTGCCTTCTGTGAATCTGATACACCTCATATGCAGCTTCAGAAACTGAGAATAGTGCTTCAGCGCTAAAACCTCTCAAAAGTGGTATCTTTCATTCCTTGAATGAATGAAGTACCTCCAAGTCAGAAGATGGAAAATAAGATCAGTGAATTTACTCTGAAACAAGATCTTATGTCTGGAAAAACACAACTGGAAGAAACAGGAGCCTTCCAACAGATAGTAAGCATAGAATACGAATGTTGACAGCTAGGAGTGAATGTGTTCTTCACTGCAGGATTCATGGACTCCTAAACTATTTCCAATTAACTGATGTATTACAAATAAATATCTTGCATGACCATTGCTATTGCCTAGTCATGAGTTACAATGCATGCTGAGGTCAAATAATCTTAATCAAGCTCATTGCACAGAATGATAAACTCTTCTTATTAGGGAGCTTCATCTTCAGGCTTTGTGAAAGGACCTAGAACATGCTCATTTTGGCAAGGAAACTTATCTTGTTAGTAACACTGTGCTGAGGGCCAGCTGACAAGCAAGTTTGCAAGCACAAAACAGTGCAGGTGTAGGCACAGTCCAAGGTCTACAGTGCTGTTAAGTGCATGTTGCACTGCAATGTTAAGTTCATGATGTTAGAAATATATCATGAATGAAAGATAACGATGGTTGGTCTAGGCATCAGTAGTAAGGATTAACATGTCAAGTGAGACAATTAAATATTGAACGATTCAAAACTGCATATGCCAAAAGGCAACGTAAATGCAGTTTGTTGCTGTTCTAAAAAAAAAGAAGGAAATCTAATGGAAAAGCCTCAGGGAGAGGACACAGTGTACAATGTCAAAGCAAAGGTGAATGGCATTGCTAAGTGGAAATATTTAGACTGTTCTGGTTAAAATGGATATTCTGTTAGCTTACGAACATCTATAGCTGCATTATGTATAGCAAGAAATTAACAGAAAAGCAAGTTTCCTGCCTAACAAGGCGAAGCTTACTCTCTTCAAAGATAAAGGTTAGGCAGAAAAAACCAGAAAAGCAGTAGTAAAAAACCCAGTTCTTTTGCAAAGGCTTGAAAACTGTTTGTAGGTCTAAAGTTAGGGATGTCAAGCCTCTTCTCAGCAGTGAGAGTCAAACATAGTTGACTGATGGTCAGCAAATGTCCAATTTAGTGGTGCAGATAAGAATCAGTTCTCGAAAATTTCAGTGATACGAACAATACTTCCTCTTCCCAAGCTGCATGCCTTGATAAGCCATTGTATTTCACTGTACTCACACCCTGCAAAAATCCTCATGAGACCAATAAGAAAACAGTTTCTGAAGGGCAATTGAGCTTTCCATGTGATTGAGACCTGACTGTTGCGATCCCTTTCTACAGCTGGGTAAATTCAGGCAAAATGTGCAGCAAAATAAAGACTTGAATGCATTCTGTGTCAGAGGAAAGCCTTTGAGGCTGTAAGTTATGAATATCTTTGGACACCTTTGCAAAAATCCTGCTGTTCAGATAGTTTTATGAATGCTGCTCACTAGCTTGGTGCCTCAGAGGCGAGGGTTCCTGATCACAGCAAACTACAACAGTTCTCTGTCAGTGCTACCAAGCAAGGCTGTGGTTGCTTCCTATTTCTCTTTTATCATAATTTCTGCACCAACATTTGTTATGCAGACACAATGGAAGAACCACATTCAGTAAGCAGACGGTGTTTTCACCGTGCAGAGACCTGATGCAAAATCAAAAGCTGTAGAGCAGCTGTCTTTACTGATTACTGGGCATTTTCACCCACTCCTTACAGACTGTATGACATGTTGTAGGTTTATAAGATCCAAATGCTAATCAGCTTGAAGTGACAATCAAAAAAATAAATTCAATACTACACCTTCCCTTACTGGAAATTGTGTTGAATTAATTGAGGGTGCTGACAACATAGTAGCCAGATCCTGTTACTCAGTAGCCCACTGTGCCAGAACACTGGGGTTGATGCTGGAGTCACATAAATTGCAGAAGCCAGCTTCAGGGGAGGTTAAGGCAATGTATCTGAAATGAAAAAAATGTACACCTTCTAGTAAAGTGAATGCATACAATGCAAGTGTCATCATTATTCTCTGTGAAAAAATACGATCACTACACCAAACATATACATGCCCTCTTGTTACATTTTTTTGCTGTTATCAGTTACTGAAAACTGTGCTATTGGTGTACTGAGGGCTTAGCATCTTCATCTGGGCATTTGGTACGTGTGCTGGGCAAAATGTTTTCCAAGGCTTTTTGTATGACCAACTAAAGTAGGGTACAGTTCTGAAAACCAGGTCAGAAGCATATCCTCATCTGGTATATGGAACTGCCTCTACGACATAGAAAACTACAAGTATAGACTATCTGCTATGGTAATATTGATTTTGTCTAAACATGTAAGCAAAAACAGTTTACAATACATGGTGCATGATGTAGTGGAGGACAGAGTGAATAGACGGGGTATTATGCATTTGGTGGTACTGCTAGCGGTTTGCATGGTAAAATAATCCTACTTACAAATCAGATTAAGTTTATCAACAAAAAGCCACAAAATTTACATTCTAATAATCTGAGTCAGAGGGAGACACCATGATTTCCCAGCACCAAGAGTAACTGTGGAGCAGATTCTGATATCCAATAATTCATGCAATTTCACAAAAAAATCATAAACCCCAAAACTCGGAAAGTTTTCCTGTGAGGAGGAAAGTTATTCACAGTTTAAGGATAGAAAATTTGGTATGTCTCTGTACCAAAGGTCTTCCCTGGAGTGTTGTCCCCATACTGCCATTCAAGAACATGTAGTAAGAGACATCTGTTGTTTAAAGGAAAAACTTTTGTAGCCCTTAAGTCTAAGTCACAAAAGTAAACATAAGTAGTTAAATCTTATACATGTAAATTGCAAATTTATGTAAGCATACATGGCACACTTGAACTGAGAAAGAAGATGCAAGCAAAATCTCGTTCTGGAGATAATTTTCAAACCAGATTGGGAGTGAAACATGAATATAGACACAGATCCTTGCAATAAAAACATATTCCTTCTGTCACTTAATATATGTAGCTTCTTTCAGGTATCTCAGAGTAACCTCTTGTCAATACAGACAGCTATTATCTTCTCCGTTAAAGCTGCAGACTTGGATGTAAGCTCATTCAAGGAACAGCTGTATTATTTTCTTTCTTATTTGAGATCATGTTAACTCTCACAAGGGGTTCTGAATTTTCTGTTTGTTTCTGGTTTGATGGGAATAATTCAAATATGGCAGAGATCTATAGTTCCTGAAGGGCTTAGCAGCTGGAGGAAGGTACAGTAAACATCCTTCAGACATGAAGGAAAGACTAAGATAATGGATTTCTCAGCTATATTTACTTAGCATTGTCTATTCCCTCTGCAGAAAACACAGGCTTCTGTTACTCTCCCTTTCAGAGTATTCAGTTAATAAACATTGGACATATTCCTTTGTTACGCACTAATAATACTTTTGACCCCCCAAAAAAGCAGTTTATAACAGCTTCTGCACTAAAGAGGAATAAATATTCATGGTTATTTCCTTGATACTTTTGATTATTTCACAGTATTTTCTTTTGCTCTCCTTTTTTTCCTATTGACAGTTCTCTTAATAAGAAGAATGTAGAAAAATGTAGGCTCTATGAATTCCTGGACTTCATAACATATTTTTTTAAGTAGAAGTGGTGTAAGGAAACCTATGAGGTATTTGGATTACCAGAGTATGGGATGTAAGTCTGAAGGATTCTTCCATTCTCTCCCATTGATCTAGAAACTTAACACTCCAGAATCCACATTTTACTCATGCCACCAGTTATCTATTGTGGCAGCCATAGCAAATTAAATTTGGAGGAAAAGATTTAATAGCCAAAAAAAGGACAAAATATTGCTGAAAGACTACATAAAACCTGAATAAGAAAGCAGCAGCTTTACTGAGAGAGAAAAGGAGCAGATGAAGATGAGAAAGAGGAGGTAAAGAAATAAGAGAATTTATTTCCTTCTCTCAGAGTGCCTTAAGCGTTGTCTGTGCCCAGTCTCATCAGCAGAATGAAAGGCATTTGTTCCCAGCTGTCAACATGTCTCTATTCATGTTTGTAAAGTTGATCCAATGAAAGAGGACTATTTAGACCTGTAAGGCTGGAAAAATCCAAGCACCTCAACATATCCAGAATCTGAAAGACAAGAAAGCTGGGGAGGGACTTTTTATAAAGGCATGTAGTGATAGGATTAAGGGGAATGGCTATAAAATGGAGAGGGACAGGTTTAGACTAGACATAAGGAAGAAACTTCACAATGAGTTTGGTGACACACTGGCACAGATTGCCCAGGGAAGCTGTGACTGCCCCATCCCTGGAGGTGTTCAGGGCCAGGCTGGATGAGACCTTGGGCAGCCTGATCCAGCGGGAAGTGTCCCTGCCCATGGCAGAGAGGCTGGAACTAGATGATCTTTAAAGTCCCTCCCAACTCAAATAATTCTGTGATTCTATGACAAACAAATGCCTTTTTCTCCAGTTTTGATCATTAAGGTATTATTCGGAACTAAATGTACATCCAAAGAACAAAGTCTGTTCATGGTGCCCAAGCATTTAGATGATTTACTGAATTTGTACTATTTCTTAAACAGGTTTACATGGCAAACCTGTGATGAAATATAAGGCCCTGTTGTAAAGACGCAATTCATGGTACAAGACAGAAAATCAGAACTGACTTCTCCAGCCCAAATGAATAACCATAATTCTGTACTCAGAATATCTGGTATTTTCAAGTATCTGGTATCTGATACTTCATTAATATACTATTGCAAAATCTTCACAGCCAAATACTGAACAAGCCTGAAAAAAATAAGCTGTTTGTATACAATCTGCATTAAACAAATAATGTGAATTTTACGTATTAACAGGAAACACCTACAGTATCTCAGAACTACATTCCTATGACTGTAAACACAGTTTACTGTAGAGTAAATAAATAAGGCAGTTCCCCAAAAGACTGATATTTTGCAGAAGAATAAGGGTTTCTACAATATCAAAATTGTTGAAGTAGATTCTGAGCTGGTAACAAGCACCTAAAGTGAGGTTTGAACAATATAATTACATCATTTCTCCGTGTGAAGTCAAACCGCACATTCACTCTGGAATGTCTGCTTTAATGAAGGTCATTCTGCCAGAGGTTGTTCCACCTTTGAAATAATTCTATATTTGTGATTAAGAAGTGCAATTCACAGTGCCATTTAGCCCCCCCATTACATGTATCCAGGACTGCAATGTCAATCTGTACAACTAAGTGCAGTATAATTGTTGATATTTGTTCAGTCTTAATGCCTCCTCAGTACCTCCATGGTACACTGATCAAATTTTCTCAAAACAACTAGCCATTAGACTATCATTATACCAAGAGTTTTAAAAGCAGGATATCAATTTAGACAAAAATGTGTTTTGAAAACAGTGGAGAAAGCTCTTTCACAGTGTTGAAATATCTTGTTTTGACATTTTCCACATAAGAAAGTAGGAACAGGAGCTCGCAAAGAAGGAACAGTGTTAAATGACTGTGCAGTTCCAGAATCTCTATTTTGATCATTTCAAAGCTCTGTTTACAGTAGCTATTTTTTTATGCCAGACTTCTGCAGTGAGGAAAATACCTCACTAGGAAATAGAAGTGGTTTTATATGGGCATAGAAAAAAAGAATAATCTTAACGTATCCATGCCTTAAAGAGTATTTTCAAGCTTGTAGAAAATCTACAGGTTTTGTCTGTTGTTTTCTTATTCAGTTTTCAGACATAGTAGAATTAATTCCAGTTTATATGCACAACTTTAAGTTACAGTAATAATTATTGACTCCTGTTCCTGGCATTCCTGTCAATGGTTCACTCACATTCATGCTGCACTCCCATTCCTGGACTATAGAGACCAATTTCATGTTGGACTTAGGGTGGCTGTCTGAGTTCAACAGGCATTTCAGGTCAGAATTCCACCTAGTGAGTTTAAAAATCTACCAATTCCTTCTTGGGAAAATCTACCAATTCCTTCTTTCTTTTTAGCAAACTGTGAGGAGAAACAAGTTCCTGGAGTGAAATTTCAGGGAAAAAGGCACTTATTTCAAGGCACAGAGTAGTTTTGTGCCTGTACTGCCAGTAAACCCCAATGCCATCCTATGACTCAGAGTGGACTTCAATCCAGGGTGTGAACAGTGTTAAAGAACAGAGTAGAGGCTGAGACAATTGGTAATGTGTACATAGATAGAATGGATAATGAAACAAGAGGTGAGAAGAGGAAAAACAGCTGTCCAAAGCGTGTAGTTCAGATCGCTCTTCTTTCCTTTAGTCTTTTAGTTCCTCTTAGTTTCTTTTTTTCTGAGTTCTTGTGCTGTAGCTTATCGCTCTATCAAATTTTGAATGGACTGTGCGATTTATGCCATGTGGGAAGTGAGACTTAAAAGGTCAAGCTTATATTGAACAAAAAATTATTAACAAATAGATTATGCTGTCAGATTAAGCTTCTAATTAGCGACAAGGTTTTGTAGAAAGGAGCCATTTGCCTTTGTGGATACAAGACTGTCCAAATTACAGTTCACAATAAACAAACGATATCAAGGCTATGTCAAGGTATGGTTGACAAGTTACTGTTCTGATGTGATAATGAGGAGAAACAGAGCAGTAAACAAATACATTTATTTTCTGCTAAAATTAAGGGCTGAAATAACTATTTATGTTCTGACACTGACAAAGTAATATACACACTTGAAAGAATATACACACTTATTTACAACTGAATTTGGTCTGTCATCTTGATGATGCCATAAGGGTTGCCTACAAATAAATTTTAAGAGATAAAAATAGCTAAGACCATTAAATGTATAATACAGAGTATTTTAAACAAAAAGGGGGGCATGTCAAAGGCAATATCACCTGTAAACTGGTTTAGAGCATCCAATTTGGCTCAATTCATTAGGGTTGTCTAGGAAGCCACATACCAAAGATCAAAGAGGGACACGACTCTTTGAAACTGTGGAAGTAACCTAATTTGAGCAATATAATTACCAGGTCTCTTTTGATTATTCACACTCAGCTGTGATCTACCAGCTGCCTTTTACACAGGCCTGGCCTAATACATCTGGAGCTGATTTTAGACAGTGTGTTTCTTGTACTCAGACAAGAAACTTTTGCACAAGTAACATAAGTGATTGGAGAGGAGCAGTACCAAGACCCAAATGCCCCATTTTATAATTCTTTGTGGGCTGAGCTCTGTATTTGAGCCTAGTATAACTCTATCAGCCATTCTTTTACCAGCTGAACAAACTTCTCACACTGCAGTTGGTTGAAAGGAGATTCAAGAAACTTCTAGGCCAAATCATTAAAGTTTTATGGGCTTAAATAAACACAGTAAGGAGGCTACTTAAAATGCTACCTGATATTTAATTATATTATTTTGTTGCTTATATTACAGCTCAGTAGACTTCAGCAGTCATTAAAAGGAGATGGTCTTGATTGCTGCTTGGAATCAAGTTAGGTGGGATCTCCTAGAAAATCTAAAACAGAGAGCTGTGCATGGACAGCTGAATGTCACTATAGCTGTCTTCCATTGTTTTCAATGAGGATCTAGTCACAGTCCAAGTCTAGAGAGTTTTTAGGCAGACCAAACAAATGTGTCTGACGTGTAGGGGTCTATGTTAAGACACAACAATTAGCTCTTCAGGCTCCACTGGCACCATTAAGCAGATCTCTGTCAACTATGATGTAGGTTTAGACAGCGAGCTCATGTGGATAGAATTATATGTAGACAGCTAGAGCTGGAGCTCAATCCTGCCTCGGGTAATTTATGGAAAATATTTAAATTTGTGCATGTTAATTTACTCTTTAGTATAGAGCAAGAACATAAAATACTCTGATTATTCTCAGAAAAGTTAGGAGCATGTGTTTTACTTCATAAGAAGGATGTTGAGGCTCTGGAGCGAGTCCAGAGAAGAGTGACAAGNTCTAAGGCACAGGTGGGCGAGGTGCTGAGGGACATGGTTTAGTGTTTGATAGGAATGGTTGGACTCGATGATCCGATGGGTCTCTTCCAACCTGGTGATTCTATGATTCTATGATTCTATTTGAAACAACATGTGGTATAAATGAGATCACTACATATAAAACCCAGAGTTGTCATGGAAAAAGAAACTGGTGACTAATTTCATTATTTTGGTGTAAATAGCCATGCATTAATATTTATGACATGACAGTCTAAATGTCCAGAACTCTGTTACATAAATCTTTGTTTAGCTCTTTAAACCCAATGAAGAGCAATAAAGCTGGTGAAGGGTCTAGAGAACAAGCCTTCTGTGGATTGTCTGAGGGATCTGGAGTTATTTAGTCTAGAGAAAAAGAGGCTGAGGGGAGACCTTATCACTCTCAACAACTACCTCAGAGGAGGTTGTAATGAGGTGCATATTAGTATTACCTTGTTTCCCAGGTGATAGGTGGTAGGATGAGAGGAAATGGCCTTGAGTTATGCCAGGGGAGGTTTATATTGGATATTAAGAAAAATTTCTTCTCCAAAAGGGTTATCATGCATGGGAACAGGCAGGCCAGGGAAATGCTTGAGTCATCACTCTTGGAGATATTTAAAAGACATATAGATGTGGTGTTTAGGGACATGGTTTGGCAGTGTTAGGTTTACAGTTGGACTTGATCATAAGAGTCTTTTCCAACCTAAATGACTCCATGATTCTATTCATAACAGCAAATTTCTGGGTTGCTCTAGTATCTACTGAGACATAAGAACTGAACCTGTCATATGTGTTATTACAAAAGGAAAAACCTCTGGAACCTCACTTTCTATTTCATATGCCTGAGAACAAGTCATTTACAATCCATTATATTTTGAAATTTGTATTGGACAACCGTGTTGCCATAGGATGACTATGACTCGCACAAGAAATGCAAAGACTTCAAGGAGGCAAAAAACCAGATCAGTGATGAAAGCACACTTATCTTTAAAGTTTCATCTTGAACAAAATGATTAGTGAGCATTAAGTGTCTTACAGAAAATGGTTGGATTTTTTAAAAGTCTATTGATAATTCAATGAGTCATTACAGTCTGAAAATATATTGAATTTCTATATGGGCAAACATTATGGAGCCTGTGCCAAATGACGTAGATGCAATTGCAAATCGCCATGATACAAATGTGTGTGATTGGGCATTTCTTTCAGAGCCGGTAAAACAGGACCAGAAAAGAAGTTGGAAAGTCGTTTACTTGTTATTTGCATCTTGGTAATCTATGTCTTTATCCTTGACCTGAGGAAGAATCTAGCAGAATCAGGTAACTCATGAAAGCTGTTTTTCTAACTCCTTGTAAGAGACGCTCCACTTTTCCCCTCCCAACACAATTTGTTCCTTTTCTGCACAGATATTATATTTGGAAACACTTTCCTAGTGCCTATTGTAAAAATTCCTAAAAAATCCCAGAGAAAAATTAAGCATTTTACTTTTTGCCCTGTCTGCAGTGAATAGGAATGAATAGTTTTCCTCCTCTCATAGCCGTTGATCAGAAACTATTACATGATGAGTCTAACTACTTCAGCTAAAAAGTAATAACTGGTTGCCTTAGCAGAAACAGAGTTATTGATGAAGAAAATTTATCACAAGGCCACAGCCTCTTGCTTTATGAGACATTCCGTTAATTTAGTATTAGGCAGCATCTGGAAAACATCATTTTTTGCTATTAATGTCATCCCTTTTCTAACTGACAAACAATAAAACCAGGGTTGAAATAGTGAGTTGTCACTGATTAAAAAACTCTCACTGTACTTTCTAGACTGATGTCAACCAATACCAAACTTGCTGATATCTTGTCTCAGTCTCTGTTCTAAAACATTTGAAGTTCTCTTTTTTTTTTCTCTTATTGTACCATAATGAGGATAAATAGCTGAGGTCGAAGATATTTCAACTATTTCATTTTCCAGCTTTACTTTCTAGTATTGCCAACCAATCTGCTTTATCATAGGCAGAAATACCTGTATTTGATTTATTAATCCCATTGTTAAGGTTTCATGTGCTTGGCACAAAGGCATGAGAATTAATCATAGAGGAAGGGTTGCATTGAAAGGGACCTTATAAAAGTCATGTAGCTCAAGTCCCTGCAATAAGCACAGACGTCTTCCACTAGATAAGGTTGATCAGAAGCCCATCCAACCTGACCCTGAATGTTTCCAGGGATGGGGCATCTAATACTTCTCTGGCAATGGAGTCGACTGTTTCACCAGACTCATGGTAAATTATTTCTTCCTTATATCTAGTCTAAATCTACCCTGCTATAGTTTAAAACCTCTATCCTCACTCTGTCACAACAGGTACTACTAAAAACTTTGTCCTCATCTTTCTCATAGGCCCCCTTTAAGTACTGAAAGGTCACATTAAGATCTCCCTGGGACCTTCTCTTCTCCAGCCTGAAGAACCTCAACTCTCTCAACTTTTCCTCATAAGACAAGTGTTGCATCTCTCTGGTCACTTCTGTAGCCCTCCTCTGGATGAGCTCCAACAGATTTTTCCTGTGTTGAAGATTCCAGAGCTGGACAAAGTACTGCAGGTGGAGTCTCTCCAAAGCAGAACAGAGAGGCAGAAT
>WAAB01002665.1:0-27797 GCA_013389865.1 Piaya cayana
TGTCCTCCTACTGCCACATCCACATGGGTCTTTTGAACACAGAATCCCCCAGAGAAAGGAATCCTACACTGATATTTGCTTCAGCCAGCAAACACAACGGAAGAGGCCACCCATGCTGCACCTGCCAGATGTTATGAGGTCACCCCAAAACTACACATAGATGTGTCACAGTCATAGAAGAGCACAGTCATAGAATCATAGGATCATAGAATAATTTGGGTTGGAAGGGACCTTAAAGATGATTGAGTTAAAAAAACACTGCTATGGGCAGGAACACATCACACTAGATCAGGTTGCTCCAAGCCCCATCCAATCTGGCCTTGAACACCTCCAGGGATGGTTCAGCCACAGGTTCCCTGGGCAGCCTGTTCCAGGGCATCCCCACTCCCATCATGAAGAAATTCCTCCTTATGTCTAGTCTAAATCTGCCCCTCTCCAGTTTATACCCATTCCCCCTCATCCTGTCACTAAAAGTGTTTGTGNTGGTTTCTGGGCTGCAAGTGCACATTGCCAGCTCATGTTAAGCTTCTCATAGACCATCACTCCAAGTCCTCTTCAGTGCTGCTCTTAATCACATCATTTCCCAGCCTATAATAAAATCAGGGATTGCCTCTACCTAGGTGCAGGACCTTGCCTTTGACCTTGTTGAACCTCATGAGGTTCGCACAGTAGCATGTACAAAAATACTTGTAGAGATATTTGACGGTTGCACAGTACAACTCAGAAGGTCAGAACAAGGTATGAAGTCTTTCAATTGCAGTCCTACATCTTTCATAAAGAGGTGACAGCTGAATCAAAAAAATCCACATGATCCACAGTACCAAAGTCTCTATGGCTGCCATGAAATTGTCTTTCATGCAGTTGTTTACAGGCTGTAAACTCTAATGGTATGCTGAATTAATCTCAGGGACTCACTGTGCTAAGACCCAAGCAAGATGCATGTCCTGAGTTCAGCTGGGATAGAGTTAATTTTACGCCCAGGAACTTCTGTGTTTTGTATTTAGTGTGAGAATAATGTTGGTAAGACACTGATGGTTTTAGTTGTTGACAAGAAACCAAGGGTTTTTACAACTGACCAAGCTCTGCTGGTAAGCAGGTGTACAAGAAGCTGAGGAGCACCATTGCTAGGCAGCTGGCCCAAGCAACCCAAAGTGATATTTGATACCTTATGGTATCATGTTCACTATATAAATGGAAAATTGGCTGGGGGCCAGGGTTCATTACTCAGGGATCACGGCTCACACACAGGCTGTATCAGTCATCAAGCGCTGAGTAGTTCGTTGCGCATCACTTGTTTTGAATGGTCTATTATTATTTTTATTTGTTTTATTTTTATTCTCTCGTCCTTTGTTGTCCTATCTTTATCTCAACCTATGAGTTTTACTTTTTTTTTTTCCTAAATTATTCTCCCCATCCCACCCGGAGGGTGGAGCAGGAAGTGAGACAATGGCTGTGTGGTCCTGTTTTCCAGCTGGGGTTACAACCACAACAATACGCAAAATCAAGGCAGCTCTTGTCTCTGAAAACTCAACTATGTAAGTTGTAACAAAACACATCAGCTGGATGACTCAGGCAGGCTGTCAGAATAACACGTTTCTCTCACTCTGCCACCAGCACAGCCACCCTTCACTCTGAGGTTGCTCCGAGGAGACCTTAGAGTGACCTTCCAGTATCTGAAGGGGCTACAAGAAATCTGGAGAGGTACTGTTCACAAACACTTGTAGTGATAGGATGAGGGAGAGCAGATATAAACTGGGGAGGGGCAGATTTAGAAGGTAGTGAAGACTCTTTGCTCCACAGAGCTAACATGCACCAACTATATTCAGTGACCTTCTAGGAGTCCCAGAAGATCAAAACAGAAGTGCTCCTGGCCTTCCACTTCACCAATACTCTGTCACTGCATGTTTTTAGAGCACCATTGAAACATAATTCTCACTATCCATAGCTTTCTTTCACTGTTTTGACTCCAGCTCTAGTCACTGCAGATGACTGAGAACTGCCTGGACTTAACGCTGAAAATGTGACGATACGACAGACCCTTCCTGACTTAACAGGGGTCCAGGCCATATGGAATGATGCCCCTTAATGCTGTTCAACAGAGCATCAGTTTCAGCACAGCCAATCCATCCACACACTCTGAACAGTCCCACTGCTCAGGATGCATCAGTGTCTCTGTGCATAACTCAGTTTCAGTCTTCCTGCTTCTTTCATTCCCTTGTGTCAGTACATTCCCACATATGCCATCTGCTACCAGACACACTAGATATTCAAGTAATTGTTTTAATAAAACTTGAAATGCATGGAAGGCTGCTGTGGGCAGTCTAGTAAAACATTACATACAGATGTCATTCTCTAGGCACATTGTTCAGACAATGGTTTTCCATGTTATTTTATTTCTAACCTGTAAAACTCAAGGTTTATTCTATGAAGCAAGTTTGTTCTCCTTTTATGACTGAGATTTTCCTGCTCAAAGATATGCAGGTCATCTCACTCATTAGCAATATGCACGTGTGTGTGTATGTATATATATATCTATACAGCCTGCAAGCTGATTCAGTTCTGGTTCTGTTAATTAAGAAAATCCAAAGTTCTGAAAAAGCTTTATCATTCACTTCTTGCAGCCTCCATTAGGCTTGTTTATTTTTCTGAAAATATTGCAACAATTAGGCTGTTTCTTGAGAGGTCAGAGAGTATAAAATTATCATGGGAATTAAAACCTCAGAATCTTGATAGAGAAGGCCCTGTTCACCTCTCATGTTTTATTAGAAAGTTATTCACCAGTTAAGACCTTAATTCAAAGCAGTCATGCACGTGCTTGGGGATGAGAACCCCATCACTATGGCTTAATTGATGTGCTCATGTGTTCAAGTGATTTAACAATTTGAAAAACCAAGTCAGGCTTCCTTCATCTTCACATAATAACAACATCTTTTCTTATCATACCTGATCTGCTGTTTGGCTCTAAGCATATTGTTTGATATAAAGATCTGTTTGGCTGTGTAGGTTAAAATAAGAATGTGTATTAAATATGAATGCTGTGCTGCAAGAGAAAGCTGAATAGCAATATCATGGTTTTGTTTTCAATGGTTTGCTGAGTTTTCAATTTGAATTACTTAGGCTTTTTTTTTTCCCTATTAGTTCTACCCCACCAGCAATCTCAAGGAATTTCACAGCTGCCATGAACTGTTAATTAATCCTGTTTGTTGTGCTGAGTACCAGAGTGAACACTAACTTTGTCTGACACAACTGTACAGCAGTAGATATTTTCATTTTGGGGGTAAGTATATTAAGAGAAGAAAATACTGCACAAGTGCACAGCTTCAAATGGAAGGTTAAATAATTTCCTTTCATTTTGGAAGAAAGAGTTGAGTCTTTCTGACAACCTCTCTCAGCCTAGAAAGACTTGTAACCACAGGACTTACACATGCGATCAGGCTTTGCAGGTTTGTTTGCTCCAAGGACGCTGGCTGGGTCAAATACAACCCCTCCCTCCTCTAAAAGGAGAGGCAGGGAAAGACCATGGGTTTTGTCAAGTTCAGGTTCAGGAATTAACACTGACTTACTCCATACCAAAAATACCAGAACCCTTCCATACAGGCCCCATTCTGCCCCATATCTGAAATATTCATAGGAATATTGCATGGAGGGAGGGACTGTTGATAGCTGACAAGCCAAGTTTCTTAGGAAGGTCATCTCTGCCTCTCAAAACCTGTGGGGCTTCACATGGAATTTAAGCCCTTGAATTCCCTTTTCTCTTGATCTGGTACCAAGTTTCTGTCTCCCATGCTTGAAGGCTTTGATTCAGCTGGGTAGTAAAATATAAAATATGAATACTTTATAACTCTGGACATATTCCTGAACTTAAGCACATGTCTCAAGGATGTGATGCCTCTACAACAGCCAGTTATAGTGAAATGGGTGTTCTTTTCATTCTTGCATGTTCTCTTCCCTTATCCTCTCCCCTCACTATCCAAAAATGCAATGTTGCAGTAATGAATCTGGATCCACTTGAGCTAATACTTGGACAACAATTTTCTAAATGCTGTTTTTGAAGGTCTTGTAGTCACTTTCTAAATATAACACAGACCACTCTGCCTAAGGCTTGTATCAGCTGAATAGCCAGCCGTTCTCATCAAGCAATGCTACTGAAATGACAAGAAATGAAAATCTGAATAATTACAGTCACAGAAGGGATAGCTATCCTCCACCCACACAGACATTTAGATGCTCAGTTACACTTGAGAAAAAACTTTGCAAGAATTGTTATGATAGCTATACAAACCTCGCATTTCTTTAACTCCCTTCATGGTCAGCATTGTATCACCAACACTACAAGACAAGATAAATTATCAGCATTGGCAAAATCCCTCAACTGTTAAGTAACAAGTAGATATAAAATCTAGTGTCTGGCTTGGGGACCCAGCTCTATTAGCAGCACTGATGTGCTTTTGGTCATAAAAGGGTAGACTTCTCTCTGGCTGTCTGAAGATCCAGACAAGTCCCTTAAAACATAGGGCTGTTTTCTCAATGCTTTTTAAGTCCCACATTTCAAGCCCTGCAGGTTTGGGGTTTTTTTATTTTGGAGCATGTTCACCTTAAATTACATCTTTCTAAAATGTTCTGCAGAACATGGCATTAGTTTTCAAATACTTTTATGTCTTCATTCCTTCCAATAGGCTGAGCCGATTAGCTCACCTCTCCCATGACACGCAGTCAGCGCGGGTGACTCCAATGTTGTACTACATCTCTTTGTCAGGAGTTGCTTGAGGTGTTTCAGAACTAAATTGGATAAAGTCCTTACTACTTAAAAGAGAAAGGGACACATGCTACAGCCTCTATAACTGTCCGTGATACTTTAAAAGAAAAACATAGTATGAAAAATGTTGAAACATAATGTTTCAGATGTAGGTAAAATTAAACTCCCAAACAAAACTCCCTATAAAATGTTTCAGTTCACGTTAAACTGACAAATGAAAGTACTGTGCTATTCAGTGAAATTGAAAACTTTGCACAGAAATTTATTTTCAAAATGAAAATATATTCCCATTGATGTTTTTTTTAGCTAGTAGTTTGCAGAAGGTCTTTATTACTGATTTCCTAGAAAACATTCATGAGATGCTGCTGACTCCCACGGTGATGCTGAAAATCTCATTGGAAATAATGGAAAAGTCATTTTGGTTTTACATATGTGTATACCTGGAAGAACTCCATATAACCCTAAGGACTGCATCCATTCTGATTACATTCAGTTAACTCTAAATGATGATTGAAGCTACTTTTAGCTGACACCATTTATCTACACATTCACTAGTCACTGTACCAAGTACTGATGATACGTTAACAGACATTAATAATTGTTTGGAAAATACCACTTCAGATCCAAGCTTTTCAAGATGATAGTGGAAGCTACGCTTGAGAAATGAGATATTTCCTTACGCCATTAGAGATTCATAAACCTCAGTGCTCATGAACTGTTAGATGCAGAAGTTCAATGGTTTTAGTTAATTTCTGATTTTTATAAGGTAGCAACATTCCCAAGTCCACAGTTGATATGTAGTGTATAAATGTCATCTTGATTCTCCTATTCCAGCAATAGCTCATAACCCAGTAGACTACTTCTGGCTTTTAAATCAAAGCTATCTTTTAGGGTTACCATCTTCCATTTTGCATCTCTCCTTGAGCATTTCATCAGAACAATACTCCATAAAAAGGATCAATTTCATTCTCTCTCCCCTGAACTGCCTCTAAAAGACCTGCCCCTGCTATGCGATCCCCTTTCCTTCAAATCAACAGGCTCCTCCATGACTAGCCAAAACTCCATCACTTTCTAAAGAACCCCCATAGATACTAAGCAATGAAGCATTTTAGTAAAAATAAATAGAATCAAATAAAAGCAGTAATAAGCCCCTATATTATTGTTTGCCAAGGAAGGATAGGTGGTCTCATTTAATATCATTGTATTTTAATTAGAAGATCTTGCATCAGCCAAAACATACTTTAATTCATTATTTGAGCTAACCACTGCTTTGCCATAAGATGACACAGGCATTATTTGTTCTTGTTGTCGTAAATTGACCGCAAACACATGGTATTCCCCCCTGAGTTTAAAATAAGTGTGTGCACTATGACTTAATGTAATTGATCCTACAGCTTAGGAAAAGCATAATTTTCTTTACATGCTTCCATTGCAATGTTTTTATCCTCAAAAAAAGAAGGAAAAAAAATTTAAACAGAACTTTCTAGCCCTTCCTGAATAAAAAATGCAATCAATAATTTATCCAATATATAATGAATTTTCAGGAACTAAGAGGAAATACAAATTGTTTTACAGATGATTATGATACACCTAGCCTTACTATTTCTTAAAATCTCTTCCATTACATTGTTCTGCTCTAACCTGAGAAAACCACAGAAGAGAAGGTAGAGGTTTGTGGCAAAGTTTGTGACTGAAAAAAATGTGACTTAAAAAAAAAATAACTGAAAGTGATGAATTTGCCATCAGAATAGTGCTAAACTGTCATCTGTGCTGGTCATGGCTGCCTGACTAATTAGGGAGACTTAATTGCCCCTTCCCATACACCAATATTTTGATCAAACACTTTGCTTTTGCTGCCAACTGCCTCTTACAGACTCGCAGGGTGGTTAGTTTGCAATATCTCTTAAGTCTCTTTAGATTCGAGAGGAAGTAATTGGTACTCAAATCAGTAATCCCAATGTGAATAAAATATTTTTAAAAGTAAAGTTGTTTGGTTTTAAACAACTAAGAGTTAATTAGAACATCTTGTTTTGTCTCAGATTTAAAAAAAAAAAAAATACCCAAATGCTTCCATCTTATTCATTTCAGAAACATATCATCCTGAGGTAGAAAACTTCTCTGTATATTTCCAGGATTAACAGAAAGAGAAGATCTGCAGTTGTTAAAGTCAAGATTATGACATGAAAGGACTACTTTCAACAAATGAGTTTCACCAAGCCCCTTCCTGAAGAGTCAACAGCATTTTGCTGTTCTAAGGAGCCTGAAAGACATTTGCTTTTTTGAGACTCACCCCCAAATATTCATGTGACAAGGAAGACTAGCATCCCAGAGGATGCATATGACTTAGAACTTAGCCTTGGTCTCTTTCACAACCATTTTCCATTCCCCTGACAGCTTTACCTCTTCTGCACACACAGATGCCAGACAGTGACATGAAGACCTTTATCTTTTGATCATTCTCCAGAAATAGCCTAGGGCAGAGTTCTTTAGATTTTTATTTAACCTCTCCTAATATGTTGTTGGGAAGATGGGGATGTAATTTGATTGCCTGTGTAACATAAGAGCCGTCTAGGATTCACAAAATTTTACAGCCTGAGAGAAGAAGTGAATGGGGAAAACCAGTTTCTGCTGGTTCCTTCCTCTCAACATATGCACACAGGGAGAATTATGTAAATGAAATCAATTTTATGACAAGGGTATTAATGTTACCTTGACTTGACAATGAAGTTTGTCCCAAATGGTAAGTCAAATTAAGCATCTTAAACTTCATGGTAAGTCAAATCGAGCAGCCTAAACAAGGAAAAGCCTGAGACATAATGATTTGTCCTCATCAGCTCCTCCAGTGGGAGAGTAAAATAATCAAATTTCAACTGTACTTGCTAAAGCTGCTACAGCATCCCATGTGCCTTGCATTTGACTCACCACCCAGCCTGGCATCAGCTGAAAATCTGGTGGAGAGTGCTTTCAGTCTGGTCACTGAGATCATTTATGAAGACACTGAATTGTGTGAGGCCCCATATTGGTCCCTGGCAGAACCCCACTTCTGACAGGTTGCCAGCCTGAGCAAAACACATTGATCACCATTTATCCTACCCATCTGTTTAAAGATGTACGTGACTCTCGTGGTGAGCCAAGATAGCACAAGCTGGGTTTTTAAATCCTTTTTATATTACTAACAACTTGTTGTTTGGGAAGAAGACAAGTTCTATGGGTGATTTTGGTAGTTACAGACTAGATGAAAGCTGTACAGCTGTAATGCAGCGGTGCATCAACACTGCAAAAATCACCTACGGAAACCCAGATTCTAAGGGACTTCTTCCCACTAGTTTGTAAACTGACTTCTCCAGATTTCCATGTCCCTGGTGGTGAAATGGTTTTATAGATGTTCACTTGCTTCACAAACTGCTCCCAGCAGATGGAAGGGGAATGCAAATTGTCATGTTAGCATGAATCACACTACAAGGTAAGCTTAGCACAGACACCCCCCTGCTGCACAGTCTATGTGTATCCTGCAAACTCTCCCGTGATCAGCTTTGCTCTGCATTAATTTTCCAAGACAAAGGTTTGCACAACATGTAACAATCACCGTGCAACAGAATAGCTCAAGGTCTGCTTCACACCTCTGGGTCACTAGACCAAAACAAGCTCACTCCAGGACAGGTATAATGCTATTTGGTAGGATGAGGAATAAACAGCACCAGGGACTGATCTACTGTACTGTCTGCAAGGCAGTGTCTGAGGTCAAGGCTATAAAAGTGCAGTGTCGAAGCAGGGGATGAAAACCTGTCCTGTTCTTCTCTTGACGGTGTTCATTCTCCAGGTGGATGTAAGGTTTCATCCCCCCTGCTTTAAAGAAGTGTTTTACCTTTTAGATAGTAGTTTCCCTTTTGACTTGTTTTCCTTGAGATTAAATATACCTCTTAAAGGTGAATGGATTGCTGCCTTTTTAATATGAGTTTTATAGAATCCAAGCTCAGTTTCCTTGTATAACTGGCAATTTGACCTTGCACATAGTGAAGCCTACATCATCTTCAGCTCTCAAACATTGCCAGATCATTTTTTGACAGAACTAGAGGGAATGGCCTCAAGTTCCGCCAGGGGAGGTTCAGGCTTGACATAAGGAAAAAATTCTTCACAGAAAGGGTCATTAGACACTGGAACAGGCTGCCCAGGAAGATGGTTGACTCACCTTCCATGGAGGTATTTAAGGTGTGGGTGGATGAGGTACTGAGGGGCATGGTTTAGAGACTGGTGGGAATGGTTGGACTCGATGATCTGGTGGGTCTCTTCCAACCTGGTGATTCTATGATTCTATGATTCTATGACATTAAACTTTTTACCTCATCCAAAGATACTTTTCATTTGACAAAATTACTCAACCAACCTTTCACAGAAGAGTAAATTATTTATAGTTAGTGCAATCCATAGGAAGCAAAAGTGTGTAGTTGTGGAAATAGATAATTATGGCATTCTCGAGATCCGTGGCATGTTTCTTCTCACCTCCGTATATGCCAGGGCATTTAAAGCTTAGTATTGGGGTACATGGCATGGTCATTCAGAAAATACTCCAGCCGGAGTCTGGAGAACAGCCCTGCAGAAAAGGATCTGGAGGTTCTGGTCAGTGGCAAATTGAACACAAAACAATGCCATGCCCTGGCAAACGGGAGGGCAACCGTGTCCTGGGGTGCTGGTCAGTTGAGGGAGGAGATTGTCCTGCTCTTCTCCACACTGGTGTGGCCCCACCTTAAGAACTGTGTGCATGTTAGGGTGCTGCAGTATAAAAAGGATCTAAGACTGCTGGTGAGTGTCCAGAGGAGGCCATAAAGTTGATGAAGGGTTTTGAGGGGAAGCTGAATGAGGAGCAGATAAAGTCACTTGGTCTATTCAGCCTGGAGGAGACTAAGGGGACACTTCACAGCAGTTTACTACTTCCTCAAAAGGGAAAGGAGGATGATCAGAAACTGATGTTTTCTCTCTGGTGACCAATAATAGGACCTGAGGGAATGGCAGGAGGACGCACCAGGGCAGGTTTAGGGTGGCTATTAGGAAAGGGCTCTTCACTCAGAGGGTGGTGGAGCACTGCAACAGCTCCCCAGGGAAGCAGCCACAGCTCCAATCACAGAATCACAGAATCACCAGGTTGGAAGAGACCTACTGGATCATCAAGTCCAACCATTCCTATCAAATACCAAACCATGCCCCTCAGCATCTCGTCCACCACATCAGAGGGGCGCGGCCATCAGAGGGACGCAGTCGTCAGAAGGGGCCGTGGCTTTGCATAGGGGCGTGGCCTGAAAGGGGCGTGGCTTCATAGAGGGCGGTGGCTTTTGCGTGGGGCGTGGCCTGCAGGGGACCTGGCATTGTATAGGGATGTGGTTTTGTATAGGGGTGTGGCCTGCAGGGGGGCATAGCCTACAGGGGGCATAGCCTGAAGTGGGGCGTGGCTTTGGATAGGGCCTGCAGGGGCGTGGTTTTGTTAGGGATGTGGCTTTGCATAGGAGGCGTCGCCTATAGGGGGCCTGGCCTTCAGGGGTCATGGTATTGTATAGGGGCGTGGCTTTGTATAAGGATAGGGGCGAGGCCTGCAGGGGCATGGCCTGCATAGGGCCGTGGCGTTACATGGGGCTGTGGCTTTGCACAGGGGGTGTGGCCTGCAGGGGGCGTGGCTTTTGTATAGAGATGTTACTTTTGTGTGTGGGTGTGGTCTGCAGGGGGCTTGGCCTACACTGGACGTGTCCTAAGGGGGCGTGGCTTTCCGTGGAGGTGTGACTTTGGATGGGGCGTGGCCTGCAGAGAACTGGCATTGTAATGGGGCCTGACTTTTGAATGGGGCGCGGCCTGAAAGGGGGCTCGATCAGGAAGGGGGCGTGGCTTCAGACAGGGGTGTGGCCTATATGGGGGTGTGGCCTAGAGGGGGCATGCCCTGCATGGGTCATGGCTTTCTATAGGAGTGACTTTGCATAGGGGCGTGGCTCTGTATAGGGACGTGGCTTTGTACAGAGCTGTAGTTTTGCATCGGGGCGCGGCCTTTTGGGGGCGTATCCAGCCCTCGGCGTGGGTTCGGTCGTTCCGGGGCTGCGGGCGATGCTGTGTACAGTCCGCGCTGCCGCCGCTCCGCTGCTGCTGCCGGCGGTGCTGCCACCTCGGGCTGCCGCCATGTCAACACTGCTGGTCAGCCAGCCGCGCTACGCCTGGCTGCGGGAGCTGGGGCTGAGCGAGGAGAATCCAGGCGTGTACAACGGGCGCTGGGGCGGCGCCGGGCAGGTGCGAGGCGCGGGGAGGAGGGGGTCGGGCCCGGTGCGAGGGGGAGCTGGGGGCGTCGTTACTCACCTCGCGCCCCCGGTCTCTGCTCTAGGTGGTCACCACGTATTGCCCCGCCAACAACGAGCCCATTGCCAGCGTGCGGCAGGTAAGAGAGCCGTGGGGGGCGCTGGAAAACGGGTTCTCTGGGCAGAAAACCGAGGCCTTTGGCTTCCCTCCCCGCCCCTCCCGCAAGCGTCCTTGGGAAGACCGAGGGCCTCCCGTTGTGGTGTGAGCGGGGGAGGGAGGCCTGGTCCGGTTGACCCTCGCGGCCCGTGCGGCAGTTGGAGCGCCCGGACCCTGCTTAGCCTTGGAGTCGTGGGGTCACTGAGTCCATAGGTGCACCAGGGTGGGAAAGAGCTCTTAGATAATCGAGTGTGACCATTTCTGCCCGACGATAAACCGTGCCCCTGGCTGGAAAAAGACCTTTGAGCTGGTGGTCTCTGTCTGTCCCTTTGTCCACTGCTAAACGGGAGCCCTGAGCGCCTCATCTGCCTGGCTTTTAAACCCCCAGGGATGGGGACGCCGCCATCTCGCTGGGCAGCGTCTGCCAGGGCCCCATGACCCTCTCAGCAAACAAATATTTCCAGCGTAAAGCTTTCCTGGCACAATGTGAGGCCATTTTCCCTCATCCCATCATTTTTTACTTAGGAGAAGAAGCCAGCACCCACCTCACTACAACCGCCTTTCAGGCAGTTGTAGAAAACCCTAAGGTCCCCTTGGCCTTCTCTCCTCAGGGCTAACTACTTCCACTTCACTCCGACGCCTCTCACAACACTTGTGCTCCAGCTCCTTCACCGCCTCTGTTGCCTTTCTCTGGACTTGCTCCGGAGCTGCAGTGTCCTTGTTGTGTGGGGCCCAGAACTGAGCACGGTGGTGGAGGTGCAGCCTCACCTGTGCTGGGTAGAGGGGCAGAATCACCTCCCTGGTCTGCACTGTTTTGTGAGACAGGGCAGGATGCCATCAGCCTTCTGTTAACACTGTTAGTATCTAAAGCAAAATAAGTTATATGAATATATGGTAAATACTTTCCATATAACTAAGCTTTTTCGGGCATCCTTTGTCACCTAAAGGTTTGGGTTTGTTTTTTTGTTAAGGCAGCACATATACTTTACCTCAAAAGCAGCTTCAAGCAATACACAATATTGGGACCAAACAATGGCAGGATATAGACTTCCCATGAAAGTAATGTTCTATAATGCAGGACAATCCACTAGAAATGCCTTGCATTGGATGCAGAAGCTTTCATGTGGAGTTTGCTTTGGGGTTTTGATTTTCCTAACTTTTTTCTTTAACATGATTTTCCATGAAGGCTAGTTTGGAGGATTATGAAGAAACGGTGAAGAAAGCTAAAGAGGCCTGGAAGGTCTGGGCTGATGTAAGTTAACAGAAACTTCAAATTTATAACATATCTGTGGTAGATAAAGGCCATTAAATTGCCCTGTCAGGTGGAGATGTGAAAACAAGTTCATATTGTGAATGTCACATTAAAGCAAAAATCTGCAGAGGACCTTAAGAAACAAACCCAGACAACTTGCACGTGTTAGCATTGAGGTACAAAGATGAGGACATTGCCTTGTGGAAAGTGTTTGCTTTGAAAATCCTAGCAAATTTACCCAGGTTTGTGCATGTAAGCCACTGCCAACCAAAGTTCAGAAACCTTGTAGCAAGCAAATTTTCCCTTGGGATCTGTCCTGCTGCCCCATGCTTTCTTCTGTTAGAACTATGCAGAATATTTGGATACCTTGTGGTGATAATCTTGCCCTCCTGCAGTGAGGNTGGCACAATGTGAGGCCATTTTCACTCATCCCATCATTTTTTACTTAGGAGAAGAAGCCAGCACCCACCTCACTACAACCGCCTTTCAGGCAGTTGTAGAAAACCCTAAGGTCCCCTTGGCCTTCTCTCCTCAGGGCTAACTACTTCCACTTCACTCCGACGCCTCTCACAACACTTGTGCTCCAGCTCCTTCACCGCCTCTGTTGCCTTTCTCTGGACTTGCTCCGGAGCTGCAGTGTCCTTGTTGTGTGGGGCCCAGAACTGAGCACGGTGGTGGAGGTGCAGCCTCACCTGTGCTGGGTAGAGGGGCAGAATCACCTCCCTGGTCTGCACTGTTTTGTGAGACAGGGCAGGATGCCATCAGCCTTCTGTTAACACTGTTAGTATCTAAAGCAAAATAAGTTATATGAATATATGGTAAATACTTTCCATATAACTAAGCTTTTTCGGGCATCCTTTGTCACCTAAAGGTTTGGGTTTGTTTTTTTGTTAAGGCAGCACATATACTTTACCTCAAAAGCAGCTTCAAGCAATACACAATATTGGGACCAAACAATGGCAGGATATAGACTTCCCATGAAAGTAATGTTCTATAATGCAGGACAATCCACTAGAAATGCCTTGCATTGGATGCAGAAGCTTTCATGTGGAGTTTGCTTTGGGGTTTTGATTTTCCTAACTTTTTTCTTTAACATGATTTTCCATGAAGGCTAGTTTGGAGGATTATGAAGAAACGGTGAAGAAAGCTAAAGAGGCCTGGAAGGTCTGGGCTGATGTAAGTTAACAGAAACTTCAAATTTATAACATATCTGTGGTAGATAAAGGCCATTAAATTGCCCTGTCAGGTGGAGATGTGAAAACAAGTTCATATTGTGAATGTCACATTAAAGCAAAAATCTGCAGAGGACCTTAAGAAACAAACCCAGACAACTTGCACGTGTTAGCATTGAGGTACAAAGATGAGGACATTGCCTTGTGGAAAGTGTTTGCTTTGAAAATCCTAGCAAATTTACCCAGGTTTGTGCATGTAAGCCACTGCCAACCAAAGTTCAGAAACCTTGTAGCAAGCAAATTTTCCCTTGGGATCTGTCCTGCTGCCCCATGCTTTCTTCTGTTAGAACTATGCAGAATATTTGGATACCTTGTGGTGATAATCTTGCCCTCCTGCAGTGAGGAAGACTACTGGTTTTAAATGTGCTTTTTTGCTCACCAGCTGTCCTTGTATTCCACAAAAAAGCTATTTGATTCCTAAACTTTAGTGTTATGCTGCTCTGTCAGACAATATCTGAGCTATTTTTCCTCAGCAAGCTGTAGTTCTTGGTGTCCCTGTACAAGCTATGTCCAACCAGCATAATTCTCTTGCTGGATGTGCCAGGAATAGTTTTTATAGCTACTTGCCATTTCTTTGACACAAGCTGAAATCGGAATTTCTTAAGGTATCTGCCATTCTGCGTTTTATCCAGCCAAGTAGTTTGCCTTGCCTGAGGAGAACAAGATTTAGGACAAACACAGCAGCTTCCTCAGCTTCCTTAAGCTATGTTAGTGTGTGTTATTTTGTTACAATTTGTGAATATAATGTTGGTGAGTGCATACCAGCCCCTAATGTGCTCAGAAATAATCTGTAAATGATGTTAGCAGGTAGCAAACAATCAACAGATCAAATGCTTTGAAGCCTCATCTCAAAGCTGATTGCTTTTAGTTTCTGGCTTTTGTTGGGTTTAATGAGCTTATCTGAAAAATTTTGCCTGTCAGGAGTTATGCTTGCATGGTTTGTGTATTCATCACTTCTATCTTTCTAGCTGCCTCTTTGTCAGCTATTTCTAGTTCTGTAAACCTTGTCGTGTGTGTATGGTTTATTATTGATCCTAGCTATTGATTATTGTCCAAGGTACTGATGACAGTTTAAAAATGTATTAGTATTTGGTATAAGCATTTAGTTTTTCCATTATTTAAGTTTATATATCTCAGTGTCTGCTAACAAAATAAATGTCAGCAGCCATTGTCATTAAAAAAACCTGCAAAAAACCCCATTTGGAAATGTGATGTGAAGTGTACCTCAAAAGCTCAGAAACCAGTGTGTGCTCTTTATAAAAAAAAATGCTTGTTTCTTGAAGTGCAGCTAGTTGTTTCAGGGCATTGTGGATGATGTAGCTGAATAGATGTAGTAGAACTAATAATGTGAATGTTTCTGGGAATGTTGAATGGAATTGAAGTTTTGAATGGACAGAAATGACATTATGCACAGCACAGCTATTGATGGTTTTCTTGCCGCAAGGGTAGAAAACTAGCAGTGTGTAAGCAACAAAAGTCACAAATGTTCTCAAATAGATCCTTCTGTTTTCGTGGATTTTGGTTTTGGTTTGTTTTTTTTTTTTTTTTTCACTAGATCCCTGCACCTAAGCGTGGAGATATAGTGCGACAGATTGGTGATGCCCTGAGACAAAAAATCACAGTTCTAGGAAGCTTGGTAAGGTGGCTTGAGAAGCAGCGCGACAGGGGTTGGATGGGGTGTGGGAGCATGTCAGAACTATTCTAGCTTCTTAAATACCACACTGCGATACTAACCTTAATAATTGTTAAAAGGTTGCTAGTTCTGTTAGCTTGCCAAAAGAAATTTTAATGAAGAAAAAAAGGAAAAAGGAAAATAAAAAGTAAGACTGCATTCTGGCATCCTACCCTGAAAGTTATATGTATAACAGGAAAAGAAAGTATAATACATTCTCAGCCTGTATTCTGGCTGGGAGGGGTCTTACAACTGTTGCTCTGCTGTTTTCCCAGTTGCTAGCAGGTAGGGTGCTGTCTGATACTAAGTGTCCTGAAAAAGACCTTCCTCTAATACAGAGCTTTTAACCTTGAGGTCTTTCTGGTAATCTGCAGGATTTTGTGAACTGACTTGTGGAAATGTAAGGCTTCAGAAGGCAAGGTAGTTTGAAAGAGATATTCTTGCAGAGCTGTGCAGGACATAAAGGCTGAAGGGACTGCTCCTTTAAAACACTTGCTAGTTGCTAGGGAAGAAAAGGAGAGAAGTGGAGAACTCAACACTTTCTTTTTATGGGGCCTGCCTCTGTGCTGCTATTCAGGAACAGCTGTCAGTGAATAACTCCATGTGTAGCCAAGCCCATATTGTTAACCTACAAAACTTTGTTCAGCTGTTTCCCTTGGTCTTGTGTCCTCAGCAGAGTTTCTGTGGTGGAATTAGAGTGATAGTGTACTTGTATATTCAAAAACAGAACAGCTTCTCTGGTGAGTCTGGGCAGACAGAAGTTTGCTGCATGTTCCCTGGACAAAATTATTGCTTGTTGCCTGAGCAATTTTCTAGTTTCCCCAGATAGTATGTTTAGCTCTTTCAGGACACAGAGTGAACTTCAGGATGAAAGCTGTGTAGTAGATATCCATATTTTAGTACTTTTTCTAGCTTTTGAATATGCCAAAAGGAATGGTATAACAACTTGGTTTTTATGTGGTGTTGGAAATTTCCTGCCATGCCTCACAAAATCCTTGTCAAGTATCCAGATGCATCTATACTGCACTCACAGATTCGCTGCCGTGTTTCTCAGTCTGATGTCCCTCCATTTCTCATCACAGATAGTAACTATTCCTTCTGCCTCAAGATGACCACAGGCATCATAGAAATACCTAGATAAACATTTAGTCACCTTTATTTTAACCTTTGCATGGGGAATAAAATCTTGAGGCAATCACTTGAAACCAGTTTCCTCACTCTTCAGCTTTGTCACCGTACAGTCATCAGTCTAAAATGGTAGGTGATATCTGCATGAACATCACACCTAGATACCAGAGCATGACTATAAAATTAAGTAGGAATAACTTCTCAGTTCATAAGTTAATGAAATTTCTCACTTTTAGAGGAAAATGTTTTAAAATACCAGCTTGTTTGCACTGATAATCTATGTCTGCTCTGTACACATATGATTTTAACAGAAGGACATAGTTTAGGATTTACTTCATCTTAAAGAAACAACTCATAAACATCCCAGATTATGGAAGTACTAAAAATGGGTAGATATTTTCAGCAGTGTCTGAAAATGGAATCTCTCAAACTCACTTTAAGATGTTGTAAAATGAGTAGTTTGCTTATGAAGAGTGTAAATGGCGATTTTCTTTTGCTGGAGCAGAGCAGTCCTTCTTTTCCAATGTATTCCATGCCTGAATTTCCATCAGGAGGCTTGCATGCACTGTGGACCAGGTGTTTCCTTTTAAAAGGAAATACAGCAATGAACCTCATTACTCTTGGATGTTCCTTTCAGTAGATTACTTCTACCTTCCTGCAGCTCCTCTCCAGTTGTCTACTGTGTTCGTTCTTTAAGCTCTGAATGACTCAGGAAGACGTGAATCTCTTCCAATCTAAAAAATGTGTATTAAACTTTTACGTGGTGTACAGATGTACCTGAAATTCATGGGAGGCAAAATGTGTTAGGGATGCAAAGCAATTTGAAAAAAAAAAAAAAAAATTGGTTTGCTTGTAATTTTTTCAGGTCTCTCTAGAAATGGGGAAGATTTTTGTTGAGGGTGTTGGGGAAGTGCAGGAGTATGTTGATGTCTGTGACTATGCTGTGGGATTATCCCGAATGATTGGTGGACCTATTTTGCCTTCGGAAAGTAAGTATGTATGTATAAATATATTGTTATTGGATTGGGGTATTTTTGGAGGAGTTTTTTGTACAAATGAAGAGATAGAGATGAATCTTAGTGATGTAGCACAGCAGATTCTCTGTACTGTGTGATATTTAGGGACCATGTTTTCTAGAAATAAACAAGCTGGTATGCAGTAGCACCACCTAATGAATGATCTAAACAAGAAAGGTAATAGGTTTTGCCTCCACTCTTCAAAGAGTTAGTTTTTTTTTTATTTCTTTGTTGATGAAAGTGCTGGAGGAAAGTATGTAAAAAGTTCAGGAACATACTTGGAGGTAAGAGATCTTTTGTTAGCCATTGGTTAGAAAGCAATCACTGTTCTGTTAAGCGAGTAGTTAAAATAGTGAAACTTCATATTGTGTTATTAGGGTTTTTTCAACAGTCTAGTTAACCTCATTCCCATAAGCTCCAGAGCACAGACAATAGAGCTCTGCAGACTCTGATGGATAGAGGATTGATGCCTAAAGCTCTTTGCATTCTTGGTTTCCTTTCTAAAAAATACATTAAATGGATGCAAATTGCATTACATTGTGTCTTTGCCTTCAGGACCTGGTCATGCCCTAATAGAACAGTGGAATCCTGTTGGGTTAGTAGGAATCATCACTGCCTTTAACTTCCCTGTAGCCGTTTATGGGTGGAACAGTGCAATTGCCATGGTGTGTGGAAACGCTTGCCTCTGGTAAGATATAGCTATCCAATGAGCTAACAGTATTTTAAAATTAGATAGCTGTTATCTCAAGTATGAAATTGTTATCAATTGTGTGATGTTTCTGCACATTTGATTCTTCTACCTCATGTAAGCTTAATTTCTGTTTATTTTTAGGCTCACTTGTTGTCAAAGAGCTTTGTTTTATTTTGTGATCAGCCCTTTTATGAGATATTGAGATTCAGACCTGTCCAGGACTTAGCCAGGTGGTCTATGAATAAAGGGCCTAGGTTACAGAGTCACAGAATGGTTTGAGGGGAAAGAACTAGATCCTCTACTTCCCATCCCTATGTGATGGGTAGGGACACCTTCCACTGGATCTGGTTGCTCATAGCCTCATCATCCACAGCTTCTCTGAGCACCCTGTGCCAGTGCTTCACCACCCTCATACAAAAACATGACTTCATTATATCTGATCTAAATCTCTCTCAGCTTAAAACAGCTTGTCTTTGTACTCTCCCTGTGCTCCCTATTAAAAAAGTATCCCCAGTATTCCTCAAGGTGGCCTTTCAGTACTGGAAGGCTGCTATAATATGTCTTGGGAGCCTTCTTTTCTTCAGGCTGAACAACCCCAACTCTCTCAGCCTGTCAAAGGTTGAGGTCTTGCAGCAGTGGTAGTGAACAGTTAATGTTTTTAGAATTGGTACAGTTAAAATTGAGAATCTCAATAAGCAGCCTTCATTCCTCTCCCAGCTCCTGCATTGTTTTCATCTACCTATTTTGCTTTGGTGTCTGGCATAGCCCTCGTTTATGTGGATTTCAGTAGAAGCTCTGAGGGCCTAGCTGTGATGAGAAGTGCTCAAGTTCCTGTCTTAACACACACCTGAAGACCAGCCTAACCCAAGTCTGCTGAATTTCAGATACCTTGATAACGCGGCGAGGGCCAGAGAGCTTCACAAACAAATCAATATGATTTCAAATGAAGTCCTTCTTTATTGAGGGTTAACTCGTTTATATAGGGCAAGCAGGCCAAAAACATCAGGTAAACTCTCATTGGTCACTGCCCTAGCAACCAGCCTCTCATGGCAACTGCCCAACCCACATAACTTTGTTGCTAGGTTGCAAATCCTTGCCCCCCAACTTCAGGTTACTTTATTAACATAACACAACATAGTAATTATCACTCTTTGTAACTTTACTCAGCTCCACCGTGCCAGGGCACTTAGAAGAACAATCCCAACACCTTGATTTTTCGTATGCATATGTGAATTATTTCTTATTCTCAAAGAACTAAGAAGAAAATAACATAACATCATCCCTTTTTTTTATTTTTCTGTTTTTAGGAAGGGTGCTCCTACAACATCACTCATTAGTGTTGCTGTTACAAAGTGAGTTATGGTTTATTTGCTTTCTGTTTTGCTTTTTAAGCACCTTGTTCGGTTTTTTTTTGAGGTAGTGCTTAGGCAGAAGAACTGCTTTTCCCTCATTACCTAAGACGTAATAATGTATACAGGATATTTACATTGTTAGCCCTTTTTTTTTCTGGGACCACAGCTGTGCTTCTGCTGAAGTAGGGTTTGCCATGTGGTTTGCTTTCTTGTAGATTAGTTGCTCGTGAATTTCAACTTCCTTCAGTCATATGCTTGTGTTTCAGCAATTTTTTTGTGAGTCTGAACCCAACATCAGCATGCAGTTTCTTGGCAAATTCTTATAGCTGGCTATGAGATGCTTTCACACAGTCATTATTATCCAGACCTAGTAGTAATACCTTAGCGTGTGTTTCCAGGGTTCAAAACTCTTTCTTGATAAAAAGGAGAACTTGAAAGAGTAAATCTCATGGTGAACCTTGCTTGAGGTTTGTTGTTACCTTGTTTACGATTTTAGAGTTTTAAGTACTTGTCTATCGTATACTATGAATAATCATTTATTTTTAAATGCTAAGTATAAATAGATCTGTTTGAAATAAAGGTATATTTATACCTAAATATATAAGGTATATGATAGGTAAGTCTTGTAGCTTTAATATTTACTCCTGAGAACAATGCCCCCAAACTACTCTACAAGTATTTTATGTAGCTCTGTGTAGTTAAATAAACATATTTCTAATGGCAAAAATCTGAGAGGCCATGGTTTTTATATACTGGTCTAGTGCTTCTCTATGCCATTTGAGAGGATGCACAATGAATGTATTTTACAGTCTTACTTCTGAGTGAGCTATGTTTGTAACACCAAATCCAAAGAGAAGTGTGTTATTTATGGTACAAACTACGCATCAAGTAATTGTGAGACTGCTACTCTTTAAAAATCTGTAGCTTCTTCGTGTGTATGATCAGACAGGTTTAATGGTTTTCGTATGTGCACCTGTCAGAAATATCTGAAATTTCGACATCTTTGATTCTAGGATAATTGCCAAAGTCTTGGAGGATAACAAATTGCCTGGAGCAATCTGTTCACTCGTTTGTGGTGGAGCAGACATTGGGTAAGTAATGCTTCTTGTGTTTTGTAAAGATGTGTAGAGAATAAGGAATATTCTTTGAGGTACTTTTTGTAAGGTTTTTCTGGTCTCCAAGAGTTTACAGTATATGCATGTACCCATTGCCATCATTTTGTGTGGACTGGTCTGAAACTCTGGCCTTGCTATAAACATGAAACATATTTCTGCTTCTTGTGACACCAGCAGCTAACAGGTAACCTATCAGATATTTAATTAAGAGGCATGACTAAATCTGGTATGTACTTGTGCATATGTTTACACCTCATGAATGCAACTAATAAATTGCACTCATCTTGTTAAGAGTTTTTTTTAGTTTTTAGCCCGTTGGCCTTTTGAACCACTTGTGGAAGAGAATACCTCCCTGTTTTCCATGCTCACACAGGGCTCTGCACTAGGTGATAGATTCATATCTGCTTGGAATCTGTGCCAATCAAATGGTTTTGTTTGATTATTACAATGTGGAATTTCCCAGTATTCTGAGTATTTCAAGAGAAAACAAAACAGATGGTAAGCATTAAAAAAAGTCATAGGTATGTGCATTTTCTTAGGGACCATAGCAACTGTAGCTGTTCTTGCTACGTACTTCAGATTGAATTTCAGAACTGCTACAGACCCCCTTAGGGTCTGGAAAGGGGAAGGGAAACAAGTTTATTCCTCTTTTCTGACTAAGGTGATTATTTCCTGCCAGCTGCTCAGTCACTTACATTCTATTTTCATAGAGCTGATATCTCTGGATGAAGTTAGTTTACGCAGAAGGTGCAAGAAAGCTGCTTTTCCAGCTTTCTGCTGTTCTGTTGAACAAGGTAGTGTGTCTCCCATTCTGCAGGACAACAATGGCGAGAGATGAGAGAATGGACCTCTTGTCCTTCACTGGCAGCACAAAAGTTGGCAAGCAGGTAGCGCTTATGGTTCAGGAGAGATTTGGTGAGTATGTGTGGGGGTCTTCACTGCTTAATATCTTTCCATGGCTGGGAAGGGCAGGGGAGCCCCATGGGATCTGAAAACAGTTTCACTTGCCTTTTGTGTTACCTTCTTCTTAACTTGGAGGAAATAGGTTGTTGAAACTACTGAGAGCTAGCTATTCCACTTTTCAGTTAGTTCTGCAACAATTCAGCATGTTTTCCAGGTTATCTGCAAATCCATGGCCCTACAGGGAATTTGGGGCCAGGAGGCACAGTGTCTATCTATTAATATAACTGTATGCCTGTTGTCAGGATGAATAGCCAGAGCCTACAGTCTTCTTCAATGTGTTTGGAGGAATACACCCTTGCCTTTTACTACTAATAAGCATAGGAAAAAAGTTATCTTTTTTGAGGTGCTGCTTGTGTTACAAATACTTGAAAGTGCACAGGCGCAAGTCCACGTATAACTGCTGGATTCCGACTTTCTAGTTTTTTAAACAGAAAACCTTGTGAACAGGATTTTCTCATTTTATACATTTGAAATTCCCAGAATGTTAAAAAAAAATCAGAACAGATTTTAAGTGTTTACCCAGAAGCGGGTGGTGATCCTGTATCTCAGATTTGAGATGAAACAATTGCCAGGGTAATAAATTAGCCTGGTTAAATTTTATTTGAGCATTTTGATCTCTGTAGTCCTTCCTCTTTTTCTTTGCAAAATACTATTTATGCTGCAACTTCTTCTATTTTCATCTTTTCCAGTGCTATTTTTTTTCCTATTTTTTAAAGCTTCTTTATGCTATTACTGCTCTCCAGGTATCTTCCTTCACAATATGTGATAGATACAGTATTTGGTGTAATTTTCTGCTTTGACTAGAGTGGTCAGTCAACTGTAACACCTAAAACTTTTTGTGTATCCAGAAAATATGTTTAATGAAGTTTACTTCTAGGGCTGGTCTTACTGAGGGTGCTGCAGTGAATACACGTGCACATGACCTAACATGTTTTATGTATTTTCATTAGGTCGAAGTCTGCTGGAACTGGGAGGAAACAATGCCATTATTGGTAATGTGCACTGTAGAAATTTAGTGCCACAGATGGTTAAATATTTGTAGCAAATTATTCTTTTTTTTCCCTCCACATTGGGGTTTGAAAAGTACATAGCAGGATATTGGGTCTTCCTCTGTCTTCAGTATTCTGAAGGAGTAATGGTTTAAGATAAAAAATGAATGTTCAGGATCTTATATGTATTCACCATTGAAGTGAAGAAGGGAATGAGAGAAACCATGAGCTTTGATAATGGGATGTGGACAATGCTAAATAAATTTGATTTCAGGATAGTTCTAATCTTGTGAACACCATGTTTTTAGTGTTTTAGAATGTAAATATGTATATATAATGTCTAAGATATTTCTGATACTTGAAAGCAAAGCATGCACATATTTATTTCAGTTATACATTTTACAGGCTTAGTAGCTTTGGTTATGATCTATTTTTCAGATAAACACAACATAAATACTGTGAAGCTGAGCAATGTGCCAGAAAGAAAAAGAAGCTAGTTAAATACCTACATTACTGTCCTGTTGTGTTATATCTTTCTGATTTACTTTTCTTGTATTCTAAATAGAGGTAATTACCTGTCTAGAATATTAAGCTCTTAAAAATTTGAGCAGATCGTCTTCCTGTGCTGCCTTGCAATGAGTAGCATAAACTTGCTTTGTACTTAGAAAATTATTCCCTTTTTCACATCAAAGTCCCTGTTTTTTTTGGTTTTTTGGGTTTTTTTTAAATTTGCTTTGATTGGTAGCATAAACATTGGTTGGACTCATGCTAAATTTTATAATAATTTTGCATACTTTGAGAATTCTGTGTTACTGTTTAAGCCGAGTGATATTTTGGGGATCATTTGAAGCTTATATGTACTAGCTTTGCTTTAAATATTCCAGTGTCTTCTAGCCAGATTTTTTTTTCAGATTTATTTATATTTTACATTGTGTACCTTTGTGTTTTAGCTACATGTTTTTGTCATGCCATCTGGTTACACTTTACGATTGTTTGTTTATGCTGCTAGACTTCTCAGAGAGACAAGGACAAGGTGGAGAAACGGCAAGAAATTACTTCTAGTTTGTTGAATTAAATCAAGCTGAAATTATTTGTGAACTTTATTGCAAAAGACTCTCTTCAGTAATTGGGCCTACATTTATGTCCAATTTCATGTGTGTAATTTTCAGTGTAAACATAATAGTTTTGAGGTTTTCTATATATATTAGTGTTCTATGCTTGTTCAACTCATACTTCTTGACCATTCATTATGTTGCTTAGTGTCTTAAGTCTTGCAAACTGCCTGTTCACTTTGTAACATGCTGATGTTTTAACTTTTAAGTGTTTGAAGATGCAGATTTGAACCTAGTCATCCCGTCTGCTCTGTTTGCTGCTGTGGGAACAGCGGGTCAGAGGTGCACAACTGCTAGAAGGCTGGTGAGTAAGTGTGTATTGTCTTGTTTGAGTAGCTCTGAATTTAAACTTAGCTTAGAAAATGCCTAGCAATTCCAAATGTGGAAAACAACAAGTAATCTTTGAAACACATTTTTACTTTGTCAAAAATCAGTATGGTAGGAAAATAAGATAGTATTTTGTCATTCCCTTGTAGTTCTGGCTCTAAATCTACCCAGTGCTATAAAACTCGGGGGAAAATAAAATTTCTCAGTTTTTGTTACTAGAGCTTCTTTGTGCCTATTACACATTTTAGTGCAGGGCTTAGACTTCAGCAAAGCAAGAGTGCATGTGTTGCTTACTTTATTATTACCTCTTTGTTTTCAACATATGTGAAGATGTTATGACATCAGCCTGTCTCTATAGTCTGTTCAGAATTGGGTTGATTGGGTAAATATTATCAAAACTGATGCAACTTAATTTGCATGGAGTGGAAAGGCAGCGATTCCTCAAATTATGGCAACAAAAATCACTTCAGTATTTGTCCTAAAACACTTAACTGAAATGTTTACAGAATGCATTGATCTGAGACAAAAACCCCAGGTTTTTGTTTCTTTGCTTGTTTTAAATCATCAGTGGTGAGGATTTAAAATCTCCATTTCATGCTGTGGGTGTAGTTTCCAGGCCTCGGTTATGTGTTTATTTTTAACTTTGGGATTTGCTGAGTATGAGCAATGCTATCTCCACGCTTTATTCAGCACTCTTCAAAGCGCAGTCATAATTCAGGAGAAGTTAAATAGGCTGAGCTGTCTTATGCCGTCTTATCACATTTTTAGTTCCTTCATGAAAGCATCCATGATGAAGTGGTGGCAAAGCTTGCTAAGGCCTATGCCCAAGTCCGCATTGGTGATCCATGGGATTGTAAGTACTATTTCCAACTCATGAATTTAGGAGACAAGTTTCTGTTTGTTCTTTGTCTTTAAATTCCAGGGATGTTGTAAATCAAAGCTGTATAATTTTTGCAGTTTCCCAGGGAATGGGGATAGCTGTTTCATTTAGAATGCAAACTCTGAAAGGGAAGAAGAATCTCACTAATACTGCTCATCTTGGACAGATTAAATAATTACTCCCGAAATGTCATGATGAGAATATTTGCAAATGTGTACAATTTTGCTGAAAGTATGCCTTTTTTGATTTTTTTTTTTGATTTTTTTTTTAAGCTGACACGCTGTATGGCCCTCTGCATACCAAAGAAGCAGTGAAAATGTTCCTTGATGCAGTAGAACAAGCAAAACAGCAGGGTGGTTCTGTGGTCTGTGGTGGAAAGGTGACTTCTATTATCCTTGCTGTTGTTAGGGAAAATAATACAGTACCATGGTGGCTTAGGCCAAAATTGTAGCTCAGTTCATCCTGTCAACCATTGCAGCAGGACATTAAAGCACTTTGAGACTGTTTGAATTGCAGTCCTGTCTTCAGGGTAAAGATACGTTTGCTTGGAGGCTACCTTCTCTTCCAAGGAATGGCTAAGAGCTTTTGGGGATTACTTAGACTATTTACTAGTTGCAGATGATAGCGAAAATAAAGACAGTGATGTAAATGGTGAATATCAAACACATAACAAAGAAAAACTGCAGTTCTGTCCCTGAGTTTAGAGTATCAAATTTCAGGAAATACTGAAGATTCAAGAGAGCCACTTGGACATCTTCATTGTATGGGATGTTAAATTCTCATGGACTTAATGTTCTGGCACTTTCTTTATTAGTCACACCTTTAAAGTTCTAATTAGTTTACTAATCAGCTTATAGGTGAGAAGAAGGAAGTGCTTTTTGTTGGCTGCTAGACTTTCAGATTTGGGTGCTTAGTATGCTAAAGTTATGCTTCTTTATTTTAAATAATAAAATGAGCAAAATTTAGGTTATTTACTCAGATGACCTGACCACCTATTACCAATTGGTAGGCATAGCTTATAGTGATCAGACTATAAATGATTCCCTTCCTACACCTGGTACTAAGCAGGGTATAGGTTCGAACGTAACTCAGTTGTTTCTTCTTTTATGTGTTTTGAAGGTTATAAATCGCCCTGGAAACTATGTTGAACCAACCATTGTGACTGGCCTTCCTCATAATGCTCCCATTGTGCACACAGAGACATTTGCCCCCATACTGTATGTGCTGAAGTTTAAGGTAAAATAACAGTGGGGAATTAGTCAGGTGTCAAGGATGCCAACAGAAGAGTCAGGAGAGATACTTCAGATGTGTGTCATATTCGTGTAATTATCCTGGAAATTACATTTATGCATTTTCTGTGAAGAGCAGTGGAGGTAAGATGAGAGTCTGTACAGGAATAGATTTTTTTTATTGCTCATGTCAGCCAGCTCCAAAGCAGGTGGTGTGGTTTGAATAGTGGTGAAAATATCCTGGTTTTGACTTGGTGCATGTATATTGCCAGGTGGCATTCAGCATAGTTACATTAATTCCGTGGGGTGTTGTTTTTTTTCCCCTCACAATGCTTCTTTATAACTGCTTTGCTATGAATGCTCATGGCTTAACAATTGATTAATGCTCCTTTTAGGAGGAAGAGGAGGTTTTTGCCTGGAATAATGAAGTAAAACAAGGTCTTTCCAGCAGTATCTTTACCAAGGATTTGGGAAGGATTTTCCGCTGGCTTGGGTATGGTTTAAATAATTTTTCTACCTTCCTGAAATATAAGTTCACAGTCTTCCATTTCTTATCAACCAATGCACAATTCTAGCTGAGCATTTTGTAGCACTTACTTTCAGGAAGGAACCTTTCCTCATCCTGAGGAGTAATTGTGTCTTATCTTTATTTGTAGGCCAAAGGGGTCCGACTGTGGCATTGTGAATGTCAACATCCCAACCAGTGGTGCTGAGATTGGGGGTGCTTTTGGTATGCTGCTTCTGCTTTTTTCTTTATCCATTAAATGATGAGATCCTCTAGCATCAGACCTAGAGACTTGCTGTTATTCCTCAGATTTCATTTTTCTTAAAGCTGGGGGATTTTTTTTTCTCTTGACTCTGGAAAAGAATACAGCAATACCATTGTAAAACCAGTGTAGTTTAGGTCTCCTCATCATAGTTTTCAGGGTTTTAATTAGTGCACTTAATTGACTCCAGATTTAGTTATTTAAGTTTTGAGTTACAGTGCTTTGCAGAAAACAGAAGTTGACTAGAGGTTGTCATGTTTCAGCTTTTCAAAAATATCTGTATTTGGATTTTAAATATTCCATGTATAGTATTTTCCCTTGTGTGCAAGGAAATTTAACTCTGAAGTACATTTTGAATGTTTGTAGAGACATGACTGAGTGGAAAGCTATTTATAACAGTTTTAATTAAAACTTGAGCATTTTTGTTATGCATGTTTGCAAGTGTGTGTAAAAACTGAAGCATAAAGTATTTCTGTGAGGAAATTTTTAAATATGTTTTTGCATTTGTTTCTCTTTTTTGTATCTAAGGAAGGGAGTGGGCGATTAAGCCATTTAGGCAGTATAAGAACCAGGACATTCTTACAGTCTTGTCTCATTTTAAATAAGGTCCTTTAGTGCCAGCCTAATGAGACTTTAAACTCGGATGTTATTTTGCATCAAGCGTGAGAATCAGAATCACAGAATCACTGGGTTGGAAGAGACCCATCGGATCATCGAGTCCAACCATTCCCACCAAACACTAAACCATGTCCCTCAGGACCTCGTCTACTCATGCCTTAAACACCCCCAGGGAAGGCGAATCAACCACTTCCTTGGGCAGCATGTTCCAATGCCTAATGACCCTTTCTGTAAAAAACTTCCTCCTAATCTCTAGCCTAAATCTCCCCTGG
>WAAB01002666.1:0-12531 GCA_013389865.1 Piaya cayana
GGAGTCCTCAGCATAGGAAAGACCTAGATCTGAGGGACTGAGTCCAGAAGAACCCACGAAGATGGTCAGAGGGCTGGAACACCTCTCAGGCAAGGACAGGCTGAGAGAGCTGGGGTTGTTGAACCTAATGAAGAGAAGAGAGGCCTTATAGCAGCCTTCCAGTATATGAAAGTGACCTCCAGGAAAGCTGGGGAAGTTCTTTACCAGGGAGCGCAGAGATAGGACATCGGGTAATGGTTTTAAGCTGTAAGAAGGGAGACTTAGATTAGACTTGGATCTCATCTAGAGCACTTTACTGAGGGGCATGGTTCAGAGATTGGGGGGAATGGTTGGACTCGATGATCCAGTGGGTCTCTTCCAACCTGGTGATTCTATGATTCTATGATACTGTGTCCAGTTCTGGAATCCTCAGTGTAAGAATGATATGGAGCTGTTGGAAGGGGTCCAGAGGATGATCCGAGGGCTGGAGAACCTTCCCTATGAGGACAGGCTGGGAGGGTTAGGGTCATTCATCCTGGGGAAGGCGCTGAGGTCTTAGAGTGACTTTCCAGTGCCTGGAAGGAGCCTACAAGAACGCTGGCCAGGCTGGACATTAGGAAAAAGACTTTTCATGGAAAGGGTGATTGGGCAGTGTCAGAGGCTACTCAGGGAGGGGGTTGATTCCCCTTCCCTGGAGGGGTTTAAGGGCTGGGTGGACACTGAGGGCCATGGGTTAGTGATTGATGGGAACGGTTGGACTCGATGCCCCTCAGCTCCTCTCCAACCCGCTGATCCCGTGGTTCTGTGATGCCCGAGGGCGGGGGTGAGGAGCCCAGAGCCCCCCGCCCTCCCCCAGGTCCGGTCCCAGGGCCGGAGGGATCTCGCCATCCCGGGGCGGGGCGGCTCGGGGCGGAGCCGGGGCTGGAGCACCAGCATCCTCCTCCCTCCCTCCCTGCCTCCTTCCCTCCTCCCTCCGTCCGTCTGTCCGTCCGTCCCTCAGGCCGGCCGGCGCAGGGAGCGGGCAGCGCCGCGATGCTCTCCTCCAGCCTGCTGGACGCCAACGTGGTGGACGTGGAGAAGAGGAGGAACCCCTCCAAGCACTATGTGAGTGGGGGGCCGAGCCAGCCCCGGGGGGAGCGGGGGCCGGGTCCCCCCCGAGCATCCCCGGCAGCGGGGGGCGGGCAGGGGGCTCGCTGGGGGAGCCCGTTACCCATTCCCACCCCTTACTTGGCTGTTACCCTCCCTATTTTTGAAACCTTCTCCCTTTGAAGCTCTGGGAGGGCTGGGGCAGGTCTCCTTGCTCCCCAGCTTGTCCCCATCCCGGCGCAGGCAGCGACCCGGGGGACGCTGAGCTCATCCTCGCTCCTTTTCTCCCTCAAATTCAGTTTATTTTCCGTGGGAAGGCGGTTTGCACGGGTTTCCCTCAGCGTTTGGGATCTCTTTAATCCTTCTCCCCCCTCCTTTCGCACCTGGCTGCCAAGGCAGCAGCATCAGGGCAGGGGTTTAACAGCCTTTCCAGTCTCCAGCAGTGCTGGGGAAGAGCCTTTGCCTGCAGGACTTTGCAGCACACAGGGGAACAGCTTTTCCCCATCCACATATGTAGAAAAAGCATCTTTTCTTCCTTTTCTGCCTGTTTTTTTCTGGGTTTTATTTGCACCGAACCCATTAATTCCTTCCTCAAAATGCAACCTGTGGTTTAATGCACAGAAGGCTGGATTTTCTCCCTAGAGAAGGCAAATCATCCAGCTTGGGTAAGGAAAAGCCTGAGGGGGTGTTGGGGCTTGTGTGAAATCACTCTGAGGGTGCTGTGTTCCCCGGCTCTGCACGGCTGCCAGGTTCCTTCGGGGCTGGGCAGCGTTTCAATAGGGTCACCTGAAAGATAAGGCCAAAGATCAGGCATGAAGCTTTGTATCGGTATTTCATACAGCTGAGTTTTTCCCTCTAAGGCTCAAACCATAACCCAGTTCAAGGCTAGAGGGCACTATGTTGCTTAGACATGCTGGTTTGGAGATGGAAAGCTGAAGTGCTCATTTACAGTAGGATTGAGCCTCTGTGCCCACTTCATAGGTGGGTAAGTTTGAGGTGTTGTGCTCTCTCAGGTTGCCAGCTGGGCTTTTGCTCTAATATTCATAGAATCATAGAACAACCAGGTTGGAAGAGACCCACCGGATCATTGAGTCCAACCGTTCCTATCAAACACTAACCCATGTCCCTCAGCACCTCGTCCACCTGTCCCTTAAACCCCTCCAGGGAAGGTGAATCAACCCCCTCCCTGGGCAACCTCTGACACTGCCCAATGACCCTTTCTGTGAAGTCTTTTTCCTAATGTCCAGCCTCCCCTGGTGGAGCTTGAGGCCATTCCCTCCTTGTCCACTCATCTCTTCTGGTGGGAAAATCTTCAGCTTTTGAAGCTGCTGCTGTGAGCTGGGGCTGACACGGCTGCAGGCTGTTCCCTCACCTGAAAGGTGATGGCAGTTCAGCATCAGAGAGGTACGTCTGCCAAGCACGGAGATGTGAGAAGGAGCTGGTGAGAATACCTTCCTGATCTACAAGAGAAAAGGGCATTGCTCGTTTCTTATTTGTTGGAAAAGAGCCAGAAACCAAGGACTTAAATCATTCATTTGTGATTTTGAAAGGAAATACTTCCTGTGTTTTCCTGCAGAAACTCAGCTGTATTTCCTTGGTGATCATTGTCATTGCACTGTAGTAACCTAAAGTGTCACACAGAGTGCTCTCTAATGCTTCTAGTGGCAAATCTTCCCCCTTACCCTTCTCTCCTTATCCTGTTTCTAATATCATCATCTGTACAACTCTTCTACATCCTCCTGTGTCCTCTTCTTAGCCAAAATCAAAGTCAGTGGTTAGTGTGGCTAGGGCTGTGTCTCCTTTTCATTTAGTCTCTGGCTGTACAGTCTTCAGCACAATAGGGTCTTGGTTCGCAGGCAAGCACTGCAATAATTAAATTAAAAATCGTAGTCATCCATGTCCTTGTGAGTCTCATTGTTTTAGATGAGTGAATTAGCCCAGAGGTGCGAAAGTCTTTGCCTGGTTTTCATTTCCTAGATTGCCGTTTGCTGTGGTGTTCGTGCTGCAGCCTTCCAGCTGGTTCCCACTGGGGTAACTCACTCGAGGTGAACCCACACTGTCAAAGAATTTAATTCCCTGGGTGTGATCCATTGACTGCTGTTCAGTTTGGTGCTGTGCTCTTTTTTAACATGAAACGGCTATTCTCTTCTGAAATGGACATAAACATGACTTGGGATTTAGTTCTCTCCATTGCCTGTGGGTAGTTTGGAGAGTGCAAAGCTTGATGCTTTCTGCCTTGTGTGTCTCTGTAATATCAGAAAGCCTTTCTGTCTCCAGCAACCCTAAAGATGTTCATGCCGTGCATAAGGCTGTGTGACACGTGCCTTGGCAGCAGCTTAACGATGTGTTTCCGTGGTGGATGGTGACATAGGTATTGCAGGCATTTTGAGGTGAATCCCTTTCCTTTTAACTGTGATCTTGCAGGGCCACAGTTCCAACCCAGGCTGTTCTATGATTCTGTGAGCCTTGAGAGATGAAGGCAAATCTTAGACATCGTGGGCATATGGAGAGGGCTAAATGTGAGTAGCACATAAGCACCTGCACTGCTTGCCCTAGATGCCAGGAATCATTCCCTGGAGCCTTTCATGAAAAGGTGTGACCAGCAGGGCCAGGGAGGTTATTCTTCTGGACTCAGCACTGGTGAGACCGCTCCTCGAATCCTGTGTTCAGTTCTGGGCCCCTCACCACAAGAAGGATGTTGAGGCTCTGGAGCGAGTGCAGAGAAGAGCAACGAAGCTGGGGAAGGGGCTGGAGAACAGGCCTTATGAGGAACAGCTGAGAGAGCTGGGGGTGTTTATCCTGGAGAAGAGGAGGCTGAGGGGAGACCTCATTGCTCTCTACAACTACCTGAGGGGAGGTTGTGGAGAGGAGGGAGCTGGGCTNCTAGAACAGATACCTTTCATGATATGAACGTAGCTTTTGTGGCCTTGACTCAAGAAAATCAAAGAAAGAAGGTGGCTTTGCATATCTTCTGCTCTGATCCCGGTGTGTTGAACTTCTTCAGAAAGAAGATACGGAAGATATGTAGGGCTCTGCACATGGGAAGAGATTAATCTCTTGGACCCAGTGCTATTTGATAGGGACCTAGCTCCCTCTCCCCCTTGGAAATCGCTGCTAGGGAAGGAATCTGCAATGTGTCCCTCTGCATGTCTGTCAGCAGCTGGGCTGGCTGGGGGCCCTGGATGGCAGCGTGTGAAAGGGTGAACGGAAGGCTGGATCGATAACCACATGCCTCTTGTATGGCACAACCCTAATATAAACTATTGCTGTTCTTACAGCTTTCGACTTTCCACAGTGATCTCCCATTCTTTCTCCATATCAGTGGTCTTTTAAAAATTGATTTGTGCTTGATACTACTTCAAGAATGCTGAATCTCCTTGTTTTCCCCCCTTCTCTTTTATTTTAACAAGAACAATGTCAGGAAGGTCAAGTCTGGGTTTGTGGAAAGACCCTTGGTGCAAGAGGGGTCGTGCACTGGCTGAGCAGCGTGTGCTGTAGTGAGGCTGGGGGAATCGGGACGTTGCAGTTCATGCTTGAAGGGGTCAGTTAATCATTCTGAGGAGAAAAATCTGGTAAGATGTGAATCGCTTTTTCGGCCCTTGCAAAGTTTTAAACAGGTCAAAAGCCTCTTCTTTCAGTTTGAAGTGATTAGTTTATGGGGTAGCTTCTGTAGCTTTTAGTCTGAAGTTGTGGTTGTCTGAATTAAATGTTGAATGATCCCAAACCAGAAAGATGTTCTCTATTTAGAAAAGACCCACTGTTGATGCTTGTTTCCCTTAACCATCCATTGAAGAGCTTAAACAAGGCACTCTGTCCCCCACCTCCCTCTTCTTCCAGGCTGTATTTAAGGCAGATACCCTTTTCCCAAATGTCTGACTCGTTAAAATGCCCTGCAGGGAGCCTCTGCCTACCAGATGCGCTTGATCCTGCTCTCAGGGAGGTGAGAGGCAGCTTAGCACCTTCACCTGTTCACAGCTTGGCAGGAGCTGGGAGATGGCAAACATTCATTAGCTCTAAAACCAGTGGCATCCCCAGCCCCCTCTCTGACGACTTGGTCTTCCGCAGAGGACTGAGCAGTTACTGATGTGCATTATCTCACTAGACGTTTATATGCTCGAGGTCATTTCTGAGGTCTCTAAGTGGGCCTGTGTTATTCCAAGGGCAGGGATGGCTACATCAGCACGGATTTCCTCTTCCAGCGCTATTCGTGTGTTTTTTTGTGTGTTTTTCAGTTTTGTACAGCATGGAAGGAAGGTAAAATACTCTTGTTTTACAAGTGGGTGCCCTGTCTCCAGTTAACTGAGCGAGGTGTATTGCTGGTTTTAGTCATCCGAGATGCCTGCATGCTGTCCCGATTCCTCCCCAGGGAAATGGTTTCCAAGTGCTGTCTCTCGATTGATCTCCTAAGAATCTCTCTGCTTCTGGATGTGGTTGCTAACCTTGGGGCACGGGCATTGCTAGTCTGGAGGGGATTGGGTTCTGCTGTGTTCAGTTCTAGCACCGCTCCCAGGAGAATGTGAGTGTGCTTGTCACAAGTGACCTGCTGTAAAATGTCAGTGTGGTTTGAAAAAANAATGAGGTCTCCCCTCAGCCTCCTCTTCTCCAGGCTAAACACCCCCAGCTCTCTCAGCCGTTCCTCAGAAGGCCTGTTGTCCAGCCCCTTCCCCAGCTTCGTTGCTCTTCTCTGGACTCGTTCCCCATGTCTTAGTTACTCCTGCATGCTGCATGGGCTCAAGAGCAACTTGGATGTAATCAGGCATCTTCATGCCTTCATTTCTCTTTGTTTGCTGGGAGAGGGAGCTGGATTCCCCCTGCTTGGCTCATCAAATGGGTTGTTCGATGTGGCCCTGCCTGCAGGTCCGAGGTTGAGAAGCTTCATGTGCCACTTATGCTAGAAGTACCAGCTGCTTGTGCATAAGAAAGGCTCAGCCTGGCTTTTTTTTTTTGACCCTTTTAATTAGCTGTGAGACAGGCCTTTTCCAGACTGAAGAGGCTGTGATGTTCCAGGAGCTTACGCGGCTGGTGGCCTGTGGATAGAGCGCAGAGGGGGACCTGATGTGAATCAGAAAGTAGCGTTAGATGAATAGTTGGAGCACCTACTGAGGACTAACGATCCATTTTCTGCTCTGCCTTTCCCCCCACCTAGACACTCCGTGTGCCTTTCCTTCCAGGGACTGTGATACAGATTTGCTCATTGGTCTGAGTTATTATTATTACTGTTACCTTTGGGGTGTTGGGAGAGAGACAGAAATATAACAGGCGGCTCCGTGGCTTCCTCAGGAGCCATCCCTGGGAGGTAAGGTGTATGCTAGTGCCCTTACTGGGAAGATGGGGCAGAGAGAGCTTAGGTTGTTGGCGCAAGGCCACATATGAAGCGTGTGGCAGTATTTTCTATTATTTTCTTTGGCTCCCAAAGCAGTCTTGCAACTTATCTGATGAAAGTACGCAGCCTGAAAAAATACTGCCCTTGCATTCTGTCATTGTCTTTCTCATTTCCCATTTTATATGGGTTAAACAGGAAGAGGGATTCAGTGTGACCCTACCTGAGGCAGGAGGTGACGTACAAGCTCTCAAATTCATTCATTTGGGAGGAAACAGCTGGATCTTCTGAAATGATCTTCCTTTTTCACGCCGTGCCCTCTTAATCCGTGCCGGCTCGCGCCGAGGGAATTGCTGCCCAGTAACTATGGGGAAGAGCAAGACCCTTAGAGGGGGCTGATAGCTGCGTGCGTTATTGAGCAGTGCGGAGCTGAACGCTTTCTCGTAGCTGGAGCTGACACCTTCTTGCCTGGAGTGTGCGGTGTGAATATTGCATGAAGAAGGCAGCGAGCCGCACAGGAGCGTCCTGTGGAAATTGGTGGCGTCTGCTGCTTAATCAGCTGGTGTCAAACCTAAGTACAGTCATGTCAAAGGAAAAAATAACTCCCAGTAGCTTCCCTGCACACTAGCTCACACCCTTAAACAGAGGCTTTACTGAGAGGTTTGTAATTGCAATGTTTTTTAATATAGTTCATCTCCCTTTGCTTTTACTGTAGAAGCAGAAATTTATTCTCTGGGATCTCTTTGTTACCCTCTTCTAAGCAGGAATGTCGCGGGGAGGCGAAAAGAAACCAGGTGAATTTCTTCACCTGAAAGGATTTTAAAGTGGAAAATCTTGTAACCTAGTTGGAACCTTCCCACTTTAGCCTGTTCACTAATTCTTTGCGCCACTTTCTAGGTGAATATATCATAATCTAATTGGCATTTCACTCTCACACTCACTAAATATCAGTACTGTGGAATACTCGTAAGGGTCTCTGTTACAAAGCAAGGATGTTTTTGCACTGGAGTGTGTGCAAACAGACCTGATGGTGTGTGCCCTGGGCTGTGAAGAGAAGCGATGACACAGGGATACAGGCAGGTGGGGCAGTGATACAGCACCAGCTAGCGGAGCAGGTGATGAGCTTGACTTTATAGAAACACAAGCTACTCTCTGGTGGCTCTTATGCTCACAGCAGTCAGGAGCATGATTTTATGGGCTCGATGCAATCTTGTTAGCAAGGAAACATCCCTTTCTATGGTCATAGGGAGAAACATGCCAAACTTCTAAGCATAGCTGTATTTAAACAGGAGCTCCACACTGTCACTGCCTCCTTTGCATAAATCTTCCATAGCTGCCCCTGAGATACTGAAAGCGTGATTCTCCCTCATCCAAGATTTGCCTATAAATGCAAACTTTATACGTTAAAGTTCATAAATAATCTAGAAAGGTTTGAACTAATGTCCAGTGTGTCACATATGATACCGTGCAGTGCTGTAGAAGAGCTTGCGTGTCGTCTTTACTGGTGGTGCGGCCTTGGATCATTTGCTTAATCTTTCTGGATCTCTGTACACTCTGCTGCAAAACCAGTAGGATTTACTCACCTTTTATGAAGTGTAAACATGCGTGTTTTACCTAAGGGCTGACTGCTAGCGTAGGCTTGGGAGCAGAGGTAGTAGAATGGGAAGGTCTTGTTCTTATCCAGAAATGGGAGTCAGACCTTTGCTTCCCTAATAGTGTTCAGCAGGCATGGTAATCATAGAACCATAGAACAACCAGGTTGGAAGAGACCCACCGGATCATCGAGTCCAATCATTCCTACTCTGACTCCTGCTGTTCTGCTATTTATAGATTACCTCATACACATATTTTTTTGTGAGTAGAAGGTTATTCCTGATTTTCCTCTCTCCGGCAGGTGCAAGCCAACAGTAGACCCCTGGGATCTCAAGCAAAACACCCTGAAAATTAGTTTTAAAAGTGTTTCAATTCCTCTGCCCTGCAAGTACTTTGCTGCATTTTCTCTGAGCTCAGTGTATTTCCTTTACCTGAAAATTTGGCTCTCTGACACCTGAGGGATGGTTATTAGTGGGATAGATGCTCCGGGAGGCAGCTGAGCTCCTGGTCTTCAGCAGAAGCCGCGCAGCTGGCACATCCTCTGCTTCATGAGTAAGTGGGAGGCTTAGAGTTTCCCAGGGCTGTCACTCCAGCGACTTTCACCAGCATTAAAATCACTTAGAATTCAAAACCAAACAAACAAGGATATGTGAAGTAGTTTCCTGGAAGAAAGCCATGGAGAGCAGCTTAAGCGCATCTCCCTCCTCCCATCTCCCAAACATGGCACAGGAAGAAAGACTGGAGATCAGCATTTTCCTAAGTGGGATTAAAACAAGCTCTGGAGCTGGTTTCTGGGATGGGACAGAGGAGAACCAGGAGTAGAGGGGTAGCTCTGTGTGTTGGGGAGTTATACATATATCTATATCGTGTGAAACTGCCGGTATCCCTGAACCAGCATTGGGAGTAATATCTTTATTAATGAAATGCTTTTAAGGCACGGGTGGACAAGGTCCTGAGGGACATGGTTTAGTGTTTGATGGGAATGGTTGGACTTGATGATCCAATGGGTCTCTTCCAACCTGGTGATTCTGTGATTCTATGAAAGGGCTGCTTATATTCTACTAATAACAATAAATAAGAGTTGTTGGCCTAAGCAGAGAATAAGAAAAAATGACTGATTCTAGAGGAACATGAGCAACGAAGCTGGGGAAGGGGCTGGAGAATAGGCCTGATGAGGAACGGCTGAGAGAGCTGGGGGTGTTTAGCCTGGGGAAGAGGAGGCTGAGGGGAGACCTCATTGCTCTCTGCAACTCCCTGAGAGGAGGTTGTGGAGAGGAGGGAGCTGGGCTCTTCTCCCAAGGGACAGGGGACAGGACGAGAGGGAATGGCCTCAAGCTCCACCAGGGGAGGGTCAGGCTGGACATTAGGAAAAGCTTTTTCACAGAAAAGGTGATTGAGCAGTGTCAGAGGCTGCCCAGGGAGGGGGTTGTTTCACCTTCCCTGGAGGGGTTTAAGGGACGGGTGGATGAGGTGCTAAGGGACATGGTTTAATATTTGAAAGGAACAGTTGGACTCGATGATCCAATGGGTCTCTTCCAACCTGGTTGTTCTATGATTCTATGATCCACGCTGGTTTTCCATGTACCAAGGGGTAGCAATCCTGTATTTCCTACATTTTCCAAGCCCGGAGCCTCCTTAACAAGTTCTTTCCTTTCCCTGAATCCAAACATGTTTTCCTGATGCTTCAGCAAATGGTGTTTTGTAAAGACAACACAGGATGTTTTACCTTGAAGGGAATCTAGTGCATTAGTCAGCCCCTGAAATACACCTACTTGAGGCATACAAAAGAGTATTCTGGCTGTTATTGCTCAGCAAAAGATTTTCTGTTTAGGTTTTTGCTGCTGTCTCTGTGACTGTAACAGTCTGTCGAAACTCTGGGCTGCTTTGAGGCAGCAGCTTTCCACCTGTCTCTGAGCTGGGCAGCTGCAGCTTGCATTTCATCCTTTAATACAGGCACCCCTGATTTATAAAGATAAGTCTAAATAGTTGCTTAAACTAAAAATATTTTAAGTGAATTTGTCATGGGTAATAACCCATGGAGACGGCAGCACTCATGACTGGGGCAAGAGAGTCTGTCTGTCTCGACCAGTGTTGGGTTTTGTGTAGCATTGATAATTTACTGGTGGGACTGGAGAGTGGGTTGGATCACTGAGTCCAACCATTCCTATCAAACACTAAACCATGTCCCTCAGCATCTCGTTGGCCAGGATGAGCACTGTGATGACTGTTTTATGTAATTTTCTTCTGTTGGGGGAGTGTGCAGTGGCTCATAGGAACTGGGGTTCTCATCTGTGGCTTTATCTGTATGGGCACACGTGTTTTACTTCACTGTTTTAACATCTGTGTTTATCTGCATTTGTGAAAGGACAGTAGATTGTTCAAAGAAGTGGGCTGGAAGATGGAGGTTTGCAAAGGGTCTCTAGATCCCATTGAAGCTGATGCCACGGTCCTGAACAGTCCTTGAGTGCGCTCTTTTATTCTTTCATTCCCCACCCTGCCTCCCTTCTTCTGAAAAGCTCTAATCGTGCCCATAGCATGGGGTTATTTCCGATTGTCTTAACTCTGGAGTTGTAGGTGATCTTCCAAATGCAGCAGGGCTGGCCTGCAGGGCATCGTGTGGACAAGCACCAGAGCCTTGAGCTGGTTTTTGAGGGTCTGTAGAAGGACCGAGAGTATAGCACTGATAAGTTAACTGCAGCCTTTATGCCTCAGAAGAGATGACACAAAGCTTTCCCTGTGCACTGAGGGCTTTATGGGGCTCTCCCCTTCAAGTTATCATGTAGTGATATTAAGCCATGAAGGCTTTAACTCATCTGGTCAGTGGAGTGAGATAGTTTCCTAACAGGCACTGGCATTTATAGCATTCCCGCTGTCCTTGTGTTGGGATCTTGTTTGTGTGGAGCTTAAACTTCTAGGCTGCTGAATTCCTGCGTGTGAGAGGTGTTGGCTGAGTTATGATAAACACCTTGACACAAAACAAGTTGAGGGTGCAGCTGACCACATGTTTTGGATCACAGGGGACTTGAAAACATCCTAAGGAGTCAAATGAGGTAATTATGCTCACTCTTTGTATCTGTGGAAAGGAAAAGACTGTGATAGTACTAACATAGGATTGGCACTCCAGACCTGATGGATGTGTTTTATCTGCAAGCACCAAATCTCACCTGGTCCTTGTTGATCTTCTGCTTTCAGTTCATGTGAGCTGTAGATCTGCATCACAGCCCTGTTGCTGAAAGGCCGACACGTTGTCTTTACTGCATGTCGGGACAGAAGGGGTTAAACAGAAGGTGATGGTGGCTGACATCTTGCGTTAGGCAGTGACAGTAAATGCTGAAATGACATGGGAACCCTCTCTAGCTGACGTCCTTGCGAGCTCTCAGTGACATCAAACTCTTGGACCTTTTCCAGCCGAGTTTGGCCTTGCCCCAGTGACAATAGACGTTAATCTGTTGGCTTGTCAAAAAACCGTGTTTGTGGGTTTTTTTACGGACCCATTTCCAACTCTGAGATTTCCCTGCTAGTAAACACAGGATTATGTCATTGTTTCGCTGGGAGCCAAGCACCAAAGCCAACTTTACAGTGCTGTCATCGACAAACCTTCATCCACTTCGGGACTTTATCTGAGTTCCCAGGAACTTTCTTCTCGCTGCTGCTCGTGTTTTGGTGTCTGTGCCCATCAAAAAAAGTCTACAGATGCTTTATGGGAAACATATATGGTCTAGCGGTTTCAACTAACACTTTCCGACCTACTTCTCTTAGGTGGGGCTCAGGTAGCTATTTAGCAAAGATCTCTCTGTCTGTAAAGCTTCATCTTCCAGTGACTTTAGCCAAGACAACCTCTTGGATTGATGAGTCCCCGCACGCAAAATAAGCAGAAGGATTTGCAACCCAGCCTTGCTCCTAATTGATAAAATAATAGCCAAGTCATAGCCAGGGGCTCTACCCCATCCGTGCTAGCTCCTGTTTGTTTCAAACCACAATAGCTGGGTTCTTATTAAAAAGTCTGGCTGTCAAGTTGCTAACATTATGAATTGACTTCCTTAGCTTTCAGAAACAAGCACTCAGCACGGGTGAAATAAAGCCGCCTGTAACATTCCTGTAACCGTTGTTCCTTGTTTTGCTTCTAGATTTACTTCCATCTGTCTCTGTGAAGGATAGGAAAGTAAAGATTTATAAAGTTACCTTGAGTGGCTGGGAGCTAAACTGCTCGAAACAAACACTTCTCCCATCCCTCGCTGTTGCTGGGCTTTCTGGGGCTGGCAACTGTCTAATCCTTCCCGTATGAGGACCTGTCCCAAATTAGCTGAAGTGGAGGAAATAGGAGAGAGAGGAATGCTTGTTTTAATGCAGATCCCAAATACTCCTGATACAGGCACAGGGAGATGAGAGGAGGAGCAGGTTCAGCCTCTTGGCAATAGTGCAGGAACTACAACATTCTTATGTATGAGGTGGAATATTTTTTTTTTCTCCACTATAATTAAACTGTGCAACACCTTGCTGAAAGGTGATATGAGGGCTGAAAGTACAAATGGTTCAACAAAGGAGCTGAGAAA
>WAAB01002667.1:0-78314 GCA_013389865.1 Piaya cayana
TCAATCCCCCCAAATGGTGACCTGGAGGCATTGGGGCATTGCAGATGGTCCCTTCAGAAGCAAGTATCTAATTCTACAGATCACACTTTGGAAACAGATTTTTACACCACTATGGTTTAATTGTAAAATTTAACACACAGCATATATCTGCTGCAGGGATTTTGGTCACAGAGCTTTATATTTACTCTCTGCTCCAGTGACTTCAGAATATAATCAAACTACTGGTCTACAAAATTCAAGAGTTGAGGTCCCAGAACATCTGTGCAACCTTTCCACTCCGTGTCCCCTTTATCAAGCTGATCTTTGACGCATGATACTTCATGCCCCTCACCATATATGAAATACTACAGTGTATTGCTTGACAGCTACCAGTTACTATGTTCCTCAGTTTTCATGGTCCATAAACCAGAAAGGATGAGTAAGGAGAATAAATGTGACGTACCAGAATTTTTTAAAAAAGAAGTCATATATTTAGAAAAACAGCACTGCAAATTATCATCTCCTTTTAAAGCAGGACTTTTTAAAAAATATTCTTTTTATATTTAATTTTTAATATTTCTACAGTTATGGGGAAAATACTCATGAGTGGAATAGTCATTTGTATTTCACATAAGTTCTCCATAGAAGCCTGAGTCTTGAATATATCCCAACTAGAAAAAAAAATCTAGGGAAAGAAAAGGACAATTTTGCATGTATTTATGACATGAAATTGTGCAGTACATGAGGAAGATCAGTAATGACATATAACAGCAATACATGTCATTAATCCTTACTGTAACATTACTACATTTGTTTTCCCCTCTTGGGGTACTGGGAGAAGAATCTGGGTGAAATCCCCTGCTTCCATCTCCCAATGAAAACTCAGTTTCCTCAAAATGATCATTTTCTCAGAGGAGTATTCTCAGCCTATAACCTTCACTGCTGAAACGAACAAGGGGCACTGATCTTTTCAGTTACAGTGACTGAGAAGGGGAAAAAAAAAAAACTTCAAAAAAAACCCAAAACCCACAAACACCCAGACTTTACAGCACAGAGCTGAGCCCAAACTTAAATCTTATTGTGGGATTAACCTGATAAGCATCCCTAAATTAGAAACAGTCCCTGGTGAATCACACTAAGGTCCCCTACTCCTTCTCTGAAGTGCCCACCATTAATAGTTGTTTAACCATGACTGTGTTATCCCAGGGGAAAGCACACATTCAGGAGTTAGGGTTTGAATCCAGTTCAGGAGGACTGCAGTTCTGAGATGCAAACATCCTCCATCTCCCCAAGGCCTGAGCTTCCTTCCAACACCAATACTTTGATTGTTTGGTGTTTTGTCCAAGTGACTGGAGTGCATCATCAGCCTTTGTGTGTGCAGAAGTGGCCACAATCAACTCAGAACATCCTGGCCCAGCCAGTGGCCTTTGTCCCCACTCAAAACTAGCTGAAGGTGTTCCAGAAAAAGCTCTTGTGCACTTGCAATTTAAGTAGTTGTTTCTCCTATACTAAATAGACACAGAAACTGAAGTACAAGAATGACCTGGTTGACAGAAATTCTCTTAATTCACAGTAGTTATAGTGACTTGAAAATCACTCTGCCAGGGGAGAGGCTAGACATTAGGAGGAAGTTTTTCACAGAAAGGGTCATTGGAACAGGCTGCCCAGGGAGGTGGTTGATTCACCTCCCCTGGAGGTGTTTAAGGCATGGGTAGATGAGGTCCTGAGGGACATGGTTTAGTGTTTGATAGGAACGGTTGGACTCGATGACCCGGTAGGTCTCTTCCTGCCTGGTGATTCTATGATTCTATGATTCCATAGTTTAAGCAAAGTCTAGTTTTGCTTTCTTCCGCCACACTACATATAAAGAACAGCACTTCCTCCAGAACTGCTAGGAAGAATTAAATACTACAAAGAATTTTTTTTTAAAAGGAATCTACGGGTAAACAAAGGGGATTGAAAAATTAAATTAAATTACTAAGAGAAAGGTCTGTTCCTAGGGGTAAAACACATCAAGCCCAACTGAAAGTACTTGGCTCTGTCAATATAAACCAGAGCTAGTAACGTGTGCCCAGAGTAATTCAACATAAAACCAACACTGGTGCCAGAAGAACTGGACTGTCATGCTGCATAGTGGATAACTGCTTGGCCTCTACACTCCTTGTGACCACTTCCAACAGAGTCATGGCATGAGAAGGTGATCAGGGTGCTAACTGCATTTCTGTACTGTGGCACACCACAAAGTTCCGAAGCATAGATTTCAAGAGTTGCTTGAAAGTAGAACAGAAGGTACAGTAACAAAACTAGAAACCAAGAAGCTAATGGGGTATGGACTTTTCAGAAGTGCAGCATGATGTACGTTTACAGAAGCCTCAAATGCCCTTTTTCATAACTCTGCTTATAGCTCATCTGTGTGCAGTAAGTCTTGACCAGAATTGGTCTTTGACACAGACCGTAAAATACAAATCTTAAAAGGGCCCAATGGAAAATAAAAGTCAGTATCATGACGAAATGGATTATTTCTGATGTAATCTCTTCCCACTTGTGCCTTCTGTAGAAAGGGGATGTGGAAAATATTTTCTGCTATCAAAATTAAGAATTCTGCTTCAATAAAAACACATCTGGCTACTATGATGTTGAAGTAAGAGTTTAGTAGTATTATTGCTGCTGTTATTACTATAGCTGTTCCAAGCAAACATGAAATCCTCCTTTTTGAAGGTGATCTTCCTCTGCTGCTTGTTTATTTGCCAAGCAACTAGAGCGGACGTCATTAGAAGAGATGCTAACTGCATCACATCAATATACCAAAGTATTAGCATGAAGACAAGCTGAATGCAGAAATGACAATGCTGAACTATGTGGATGTAAGCAGATATTTTATCTGTTTCAGATATTTTGACACCAACACAGCTTGATGACAAAGACATAAAAAGGTCGTCTTCTACAGTTATGACAGAGGAAACTTGGGTAGGAGAGGATGTACAAGAAATTTGTTTTCTGGGCTGTCAAGCTCTTTGTCTTGACCCAACAACAAACCTATTGATCTAATTCAAAGTACAAAGAGAACAGTTAACTATTATGACAGTATGACATAAACCAGATTTAAAAATGAAAAAAGGAAAAAACATCTCTGACAACTGCGTGCTCTGACATTACTCTTCCATCATGTCACATACATTCTGAGCAAAATGCAACATATCTGTTCCACAGGGCAGTGCGTTCCTAGGTCTTACTCAGGATTCCTTCTCCTGTGTCCCGTGAGCCCTCTTTCTTCCTCAAGTAGGACAGCATTGAGAAAACTTAAAAGTGCATGTCATCATTGACTCAAGCAAGGGGATTCCTCAGCTTGTTGTGGAGGAAAAACACCACAAGAATATGATGGCGCATGCCGCAAGCTCAGCTACATCTTTCCAGGAACAAGAGCCTATACATACAATTCAATCCTTTCTGCCAGACATTTCCCAGTAATGGCACAGATACAGTGATTTCCCTGCACTGCCCATGAGTAATGTATCCACCTCATTTCCTTTCCCCATCCCCCAAGCCTGGAATATCTGCAGCTTTCAGCCACATCCAGGTGGCTTTTTCCATCTGACTTCCCTACAATACAGACCAGGTTGGTCAATGTCCTCATATCACTTGTTAATATTGCAGTGTTATCTTCCCTAGACCTTCTCAAAGTCTGTCTTTCCAAATAACACCAGAAAAACTGCTACCTCAAACTCACTGGAAACAGCCAGCTCATTTAAAGCTAATTATATTTCTCTTCCTTCTTGAAAGAAAGTCTAAAAAACTCTTGATTACACTGTCTGACACATAAGGAGGTCTTCCCACCCAGTGCTCTATGGGTGGTCCTGTGCCACCCATAACAGCCAGGACATACAACCACGCAAGATAAGCCCTCCAGCATGAGAACCAGTTTCTAACAGCAATGATACGTGATGTGGAGAACTGCAACAAACTACAAAACCAGCATAAAATCCTCCATGTCATCCTTTCTTAAAGTTGTCTTATGAGGTCCATTACTAAATATTCAGGTGAAAAATGTCAGAAAATCTGAGTTTAAACAGAAGTGAATTATTTGGTATGTTGCTCTATCTGAGCAAACAGTTTTAGTTAATCCAAATGATTTTGGAGTTTCATTTAGTTGTTGTCATCAGCATAATTTCTAATTTTTTAACAAATTTTTAATGTGTTTTGGTACTTAAGAGCAAATCACTTTGCTTAAGGAAATACTGAAAGGTTGAACTATGATTTCATGTAGATTTCATGTTTTGCTCCAAGAATTCTATTGCTAAGTTAAATAAAAAAAAGAGAATGCTTTACTCTGCAGTTGATTCGGATCAGTCCAAGTTTGATCCATCAAATATCCAAAAAGTTTCTCTCTCATTTAAACTTGACTTGTTCTGACTGTGAAACATAACTATTTCCCAACTGTATTAATCATATTGGCATTATTCCATTACTATAGCACAACTATACAGACAGTCCTCTCAGGTTTTCTTTTAGCAGAATTGAAGATAAATCAATATTAAGCAAATTTCCCAAAAGTCAAGTTCCCTAGAACTACAATGAGAACAGATAGAAAAAATCCATTTGCAGCAGGTAATGCTGCAAAACACTAAGGCGTATTGGGGCAAAAAGATGTTTTTTCCGTACCAGTTAGAGCTGTGCATTTGAGCAGATTGGAAACCACAAAATCCAAAACTTTCAGTGGTTAGCAGAGTACAAAGTGTGATAGGAGAACCTATTTTTTCACCCATACCACTTTAATCTTTTCTAATATCAGTGGAGATTCCTGGACTGGCAAGTTATACGTGCTGGGACGCTCGTCATTAAATCTTGGACAGAGTTTGCTGTACTTTTAAAAGGACACCAAAGTGTATCCAGATACAGTCCTACTGAAAAACAATATGCTCTCTGTGCACAGGGTATGGGACTACTTCCTTATGAGCCCTCAGCCATATAGTTCATATTCCTAACAGCCATAGCAACCTCAAGCAGGTCATTCGGCAAGCATCAGCCAATATACCAAGAAAAGACGCAAAGGAATACAGGTCCCTATGTTATTTTTTAAAGAAAAAATAAGAAATTGCTCATAAATATTGGTCTTGCTTTCACAAGAGTATTTCCATAGAATATAAATTCTCATTTATCTTCAATTCATACAGTAAATAAAATACTACTCCCTCTAGAAAAGCATGCAACTGCACTCCAAAATGTAGCACTGGAGTACAAAGTAAACATTTTAAAACTTTGTTCTCAAAAGCCCAATTTAGCTTAAGTAAAATGAGATTTAACTTTTTTGTTCTTTGAGATTTAAAGTGTCATTAGAGAGGACATAAGTATATTCAGATTAATGGAAATCCCAGAATATCTATTAAGGTAAACAGATAGGAGCTGTACAGTAAAAGAAACAACTTAGATAAGGGCCTTGATATTCATAGTACCTCAAAAGGCAGGGTTTTATAACTAAGTGTGGATAGTGACAGGAATGGTAAACAAAACAGGTGATGAAATATTTTGTGGGAAAAAACCAACGTATTTTCTTTCTGTAAACAATTCATGTTATGATGTTTATTTTTATGCACTTCTCAGTTTTTAAAAGAAATCCCCAGCTGCAGTAGGCATTATTTCTCCAGAAAAAGTGGCAAAACAGCCTTGCCTATAAATCTCATTTCCAGATGTACAAGATTTTCAGACAGCACACAAGCAGCCGTGTGCCAAAAGTCTATGAGTAAAATGAATTTATGCTTCCTTTAGGACAGGAGTCACATCTCCCCAATTAGCCTACAGAACAGCTGAAAAATCAAAGTTTTCTCTTCCTTCAAACCCTCATTTCTGGTATTCTGTTTTCTGTTGACTTTGGATCCAAGCTGTAAGAGGAAAATGAAGGCAATTTGCAAGGAAAAGAGGATTTCAAGTTTTCCCTGCATGTTGCTTGTTCTTTTACTCCTTTTTTTGCTGTTTAAGTGTGTGCTATTCTGCTGTCCATAGCTGGCTAAAGCAAAAGCGTAAGGCACAGAAGATCAAATAGTATAATCACAGAACAAAAACATGGATCACAAAACATAAGAGCATGTTGTGCATACACAATAAATTACTAGATACATAGAGGTGGGTAGGTGTGTATCAGTCACATATAGGCATACAGGCATGTGTGAGTTTTACTTCTCAGGTATTTTTCAGGAACAGATTGACAGGGAGCACATATCAGGCTATATGCAACCTTTCCCTTTTATTCCTGGATGTGTAAGGTAAGAAACATTATTGAAATCAGTAAAAACTGGGAAATGATTGTGCTTAAAGGGATTAAATGATTCCTTCAACAATATTTCTGCAACCATCTGTGTAACTGAACAGCTCTTCTTCCACCTTTCTCCTGAAAAATACTTAATTGTAACCACTGAAAGGAAATATATTACTGGCCATTTTTACAAAATGTGTGTTGTTTTCTCTCAGCAATCCATTCCCATTTAACCCTGCAATACAGTTATGAAATAGTTGATTTGGTTTAATGCCTTACCTCCAAAACATCTCACACATCACATGAGGCAGCAACCACAAGAGAGGTTCAGACTACAGATGGAAATGCAAAAATCTTGACTAAATCCCCTGTAATGAGAATCTTTAGAGTGACTTCGCTGCTGCTAATTTTTTTCCTCTCCCAATCTTTCCCAATGAATGGTATTTCTTTCCAGTTTTCACCCTAGGCACTATTACAAAGCACGGTCAGTGACACAAAGACTTCTTTTCCCATCATAGTTCAGATATTTGCCTGCTAGTTTACATTCTTCAGAATGGCTCATCCCTGCACAGTGCTCTGCAGACAGCTGTTATCTTTGAGCATCTTTGCAGGGGGTCCCCTTCAGTCACGCAGCAACTAGTGGGTTGGGTGACTCACTCACATACATCCCTCATTATTGTCTCGGTCCAAACAAGTTGATGGCCCTGAAGTTCATTTACACCAAAGCCAATTAACCTGAAATTTCATTTACTCAAAACCCACAATATCACCCTGGCAGCATTAAAGGGCTTTAAAATTAGTCACATTTTCAGTCATTCCTCCTTTACAATGCCAGAGGAGTGTAAAGGGGCCTAAGCGCAAAACAAGACAGTAGCCAAATGACTTCTGTCGTCGATTTTGTCAAATTAAAATTCAAATCAATTTCAGCATTTATTGAATTGAGATAAAAACCCAGCTCAGCTGTACTAGAGTCAGATAAATTGCCACTTTGGCTCTGTTAGGCACGTACAGCAAGATATCTGATTATCTCTGGGTGCTTCTTTTAAGAGTCCCAACAAGTGTGTTGGAGAAAAGAGCCAATTCAGAGAGTGGATGTGGAATACGTTTCATCTCAATTCCTCCTAATACATCATAAGATGGCCATTGAAAACAGAAGGATCTAATACAACCAGCTGTTTCTGACCTTAACTTCTTGGCCAGCTTTCAGGTCCTGTTACTACATTAATTTTAGGCAGATAAGTACTTCGCTTGTTATCACAGTATCACTATCTGCCATATTTTGGAAACCCTACTTTTCATTCTCCTCCTTTTCCTTCCCTGACAGTGATGGGAGCACAAATGAGGGCAACAGGCCTTCGGCAAAGACACTCTCATGTCTTTTTTCATTGTGCACGTAAGTCAGACCTATGCTGCTCTAAAGCTGCAAATGGTTATTGCATAGCAAGCAACAAAACAGTCAGAAGATACTGCCAGGTTTCATCTATTTCAAAATCCTGTTGCCATAGCGGTTTTTGTCAATTTTAGTTTGTGTCCATTTGTGGTCCTCTGGTACATCACAAAGTCACTTAACTTCTTTCTTTGCTAATTTTTTGACAATTTTGGCAACTCAGCTGTTGCCATCCTTAGCAACCCCGTGGATGGAATAAGCATTAACTAATCCCGCATTTTCTTAGTTTTGTTTCCTGGGGAGCTCAACCAAGGTAGGCTGGTGGAGGAATGCAGCTTTATTACTATGAGAGGCCACAAGCACTGCTCAGTTCTACCCCCACAATTCCCCTTGCAATGCTCGCAGCCTGATGCTGTTGTAGCTGCTACCCTGTTTATATAAATTTATAGCCAAAACGATGCTCATAGTCTAGGCACCTGAAAAAGTTGAGGTTGGAGTAGCTAGACTAAAGCTATAGCTGAAATTCTCAAATTCTCAGCTCATTTCTGTTGTCCCACATAGCCCCAAATGGCTGACTTTTATGTATTTTAGAATTTTGGGCCAGAATTCTGCCTGTGATACTAATCTGTATGCTATGAAGCAAGTTCAATTCAAATGCTCTGGATACAACACTGCAAAGAAATGAAAAGTAAGGTGTGTTTCTCAAGATATAATGTCACACATAATATCATTTGCCTCTCAGTTATTACAGGCAGACAACAACTGGATCATATTGGATGATTCAAATACATTCTAAAAATAAAAGTTACCATGAATGTTTGCAGTGCAGCATCTCCAAAATTGCTGAAGAAAAAAGTAACCATTTTCATGCATCAATTCTGCAGACAGTTTAATGAGAAAACTAGTGCTATCTTTATTTTCAGCATGTATTCAAATCATTCCTCTTTCCTGTTTGACTATTACAGCTGACATATAACATGACTAATCACTACTAGCATCTCTGCGCAGAATAAGTAGACCGTGTGGGGCTTCTGACTGGACCAGAATAAATATTTTGAATGACATTCAATTAATATCTAGCTCAGCTTCATTAGAAGAGGTGACATGCATATCCTGTAAAAATTGTAGGCTTTGATCAAACATACACTACTTGCAGTTTGGAACCAGTGTCAGAATTGTAGTTACTCAGAAACCAGTTGGTAACAAAAAATAGCTATGGTTTTGTTTAGTACATAGAGTGAAAATGTATTTACTATGTTACCAGAAGAATAAATTCATAAAATTTTAAGATTCTGTTATTTAAGAAAGATAAATCAAAAGTGATATGTTCCCCCTTTTAAATGTCTGGGAAATAATTTGTTTTAGCCACTTTCCAAAGGAAAAAAGAGTTGTTCATTCATTAAGAAATATTTTAAATTCATTTGGAAACAAGCTTTCTAAACAGAATAAGTAGACAATTTGCTTTTTATTAATAAAAAAAAGCTTTCCATGTAAGTGTTACACCTTCCAAACAGTAAAATAAGCTTAAATTATTGTAGTAACAAGTCATACGCATTCAATTCCTGAAATAATCAATACAGACTGTATCTGACATGTCAACTATGCCATTTTTTTGCCTTGAGCTTTTTTTACCCATTTCCTCATTACAGACTTATGGAAACAACATTCAGCTTCTCTGCACACAAACTTGCACATTAACAGACCAAATGAAGCACAAGCTAGCGGGTCACCTCAGTTTGTTCCTGTTATTACTACTTGCACCATATAGCTCCATCATAGCCTCAAGTTTTCATTCACCATGGTCCTGTCTGGGGCATTTCAATAGCCATTTTTCCAAATCTCATCCTAAAACCTGCTTACAGGAATTCCCAACCACTTAATACCTTGTTCAGTGCCAACATTACCCTTTAATTTAAAACCAACATTCATTTATGTGTTTTTGATCATGTTCCATCACAGCAATGAATGTTTAGTCAGGTTCAAAAACACTAGTCAGCTCCAGGTGCAACCTTGCAGCCTGCAACCTTTGGATAGTTATGAAACACTGGATGCCTGGAGCCACCTACTGTATATGTTCTAGGGGCCTCACCAGTACTCAGGCACCAGTACATCCCTAACCCTAATGGAAAAAGGTGTCCCAGTTCACCCCCTAGTTGCATTTATCACCACCACATTTATTGCTAGTGTGCTTCTGTCAGAGCTCCAAACTTCGATCAGCAAATATTTTACTATTTCTTCAGTGTATATGCCTTAAGGCATTTTGCAGTGCTGAATTTGATCCCATTCTTGCCACTTTCTTGTTCAAGGTCTTTTATTTTTAGCATACAAGAGTCTTTTCATTATTCAATCACTCCTTTTAGTTTTGACCTGTCAGGAAGTTAATTAGCTTCATTTTTTTCTTTTTTGGTGCCAAGGTTTTCATTATCAAAAGAAGGGAAATACTGTAAAAGATACTTTATGAAAATGCAGGGTTAACTTCAGTGTTTATCACAGTTTTGCATAACAATCTGTGTTTAACTCTGGCTTGCTGAGGTCATTTAAATAGTTATGTTAATTCTGGTAAAATAATCCCTTTGACCAATACAGCTATAGTGCAGCCCTTTAAGAGATCATATAGGTACCTCTTGTCTTTACATTTAGGTAATTTAAACAAAGGTTACATCTTGAAGGGCAACCCCAACAGTCTAAGAATCAAAATAATTAGTGGCCTCTCAAATGCGGAAAACTTGTATATACAGTATTAATAGAGGACAAATTACAAGACATATTTTACATGCACCATTAAACTGGTGGGATTAAGTTTGCACAAAACGTAATTGCCTTTTGATATGAATAAAACACACAAAAAACCCCCCTAATCAAATGCATCACAATCTAATTTATGACACAGCCCCAGAATTTTGTGGTGATTAGTGTCACAGCATCGCAGGTCCAATATATTAGTGTTAAGAGGTACACAACCCTGTTGTAAATTATTTCACTTTTCTCTCCTGTACATCTGAGGTAACAGGATGAAGGTAAATTTCTTCCTCACCATTAAGACAGCTCATTATTTCTCCAGAATACTCCTCTGCCATCACTAATCTATGCAATGCATCATCATTCATTTAAAATATCAAGTTGCTACAATCAATGTTTAACAGCACTTTTTTCTATGTTTTTGAGGAAAAGTTTCAGCTGAATTCTGCAAATACCGACAAACTGGAAACTCCCAAAATACACAGGTAAGGCACCTTTAAGAATTAGTTTCATTGGTGATGAAAGTTTTATTTTCTCTATTATAGTAGAGGTTATACTGGGAACTGGGTTAGCTTTCACTGAAGCTGAGGGACACAAGGACCACCTTTCATTCAGTATCAGCTTAGAAAACAATCGACTTCATAGAAGAACTAAAGTACTTGAAAGCATCTGCCAGAAAACCTGTGCAACCAACCCAAGAGAAAAAAAAAAAAACAAAAAAAAAGGCACAAGGAAGCTAACCAGAAACAGCTGCTGAATCTTGCTACTGATGATGGTGTTAATATTGTCCTCTTTTTTATTAAAAGGGTAGGTAAAAGTATAGAGAGTCAAAATGGATTATTAAATTTATTACATTTCTCAATGTTTAAATAATTCACTGTCTGCATAAGAGCAGACCACAGCACAGCACCTCGTATAAATTACTGGAAGGCTAAAAAGACAAAAATACAAGACAATAACTCAGCATGTCAGTCAGGAAAGGGCAACACAACCACGAATCAATCCTGTAAGCTACAAATGCCCTGAAAATAACACTTCCAAAATAAATTCACGGAACAGGACTATATTTGTGTAGACATTGTATCCATCCAAGGCTGAACATGAGCATATGTAAATTTTTCCAATAGAAGCCACATGTGTTTGCTGATTTATAAGTCTCTGCCACCAATAATAATTGTCACTAGTTACTCGTGTACTTTTTAGCACCCAGTTCTGGTGTCACCTCTCATATAAAAAAGACAAGAAAAATAAAGAGAAAATGACTAGGATCTCCATGAAAAACAAACAAATAAAACCCATCAAAGCTGCATCACAGTAGCTGTCCTGCTGAGGCAGCAGAAAGGTATGGGACACGTAAGGTCATCTTCTGGTCTTCAAAATTTACAGAGGTCAACTTTCAACAAAATTTTGCCAGCTTTTTTACTACAGTCAGTGGAGTCTTGGTGCCCAAAAGGAGTTCTGGATCAGGCCCTAGAGTATGGAAGGTACATCCACTCAAAAACCGCATTACACCAAATCCATCTGAAATTTAAATTTAAATTTCAGATTCCTTTAAAAGGAGGCTCCTTAGTTACCTAGCATCTGCACACTGTGTTTTTGTATTGAGAAGCATTGCACGTAGAGTTAAGCACACAAGATTTCTCAAGTTCCTAGTGGCACATAGCAAACAAGCCTTCAGATGTCACAGCTACTGCAGTGTAGGTTTTCACAGCACTTGTGTAGATCCTGGGAAAGAGGCAGTTTTGTCAAAGAAAATGTTTTGACCATGGTTGGTTCAGGATTTTTATGAACTTGTGGAGAAGGCTAGTAAGATGTATTCAAAGACACCAAAAAAAAAAAAATGCATTGGCTTGCTACAGCACAAAGCATGTCTGCAAACAGAAGCTATGAAAACAAAACTGACATCTTTACTAAGCATGTTTATAATGATAAATAAGAATAAACCACAGTCTTATTGAGGAAAATGAGACTATAAAGAGAGAAAATAAGTAATTGAGGTCAGAATAACTGAGCCTTTTCAGGAATCCTGGAGAATATTATGTGGCCAGAGAAGTATTAAACTACCAAAGTCACCACCAAAGTAGTCTCAGAGCTCAGGGCCCAAGCCATGCTCAGCATAATTTTACATATCAATCACAACAAGAGAAAACAACTAAGCCTTTAAAGAAACCATTTCCAGATTTCTTCTGTTTTCCCATCTACAGTATTAGCAATGTGCAGTAGGATCATCAGATTTAAGGAAATTAACTTCATAAGTAAATTTGTAAAGCAAAGGAAACAAGAGGCAACAGTCAACTAGCTCAAACACAAGTGGTGTGATAAAACTGCTTCAGACAGACATGGCAAAAACCCTCCACATCTCCTCTTCTTGAAGGAACTCAGAAGAATAGTAATGATTTCTAAGTTTAACTAGTAGGCAAATTATAAATATTCAGAGGTATGCATTATGTGATGTTTGCCTTTTATCATTTGAAGAACTGTGATTGCCTGGGAAAGAAGGCAACAGGATCAGCATAGTACCCGAGAGATATGCTGCAGGGGCATGTAAAAATTGTGTATCCAACTAAGGAAGAATCGCTTACTCTTCTGGAACCGCGAGCGGGTTTTCAAGCATCGTCTTAATCATGCACTAAGTTTAGCTAAACCATTTCCCCTTCGCCCAAGAATAACTACCGTTCTTTGCAGTCCAAACTCATTCCCTTAGTCACCTCTTGGTGCCAAACACTAAATCCCAAGCACCTTCCTCGGCATTTCCACCACCACCCTGACTGCAACACTGTGTGCAAAACCAGATGCTCAGCCTGACACGTAGTTACTGATCATATGGACACAGAGCGAACCCTTGCCTGGAAGAACAACTACTACTCCACACACCACTGAGATGGGTGCATGGGGCCACCTCCCCATATTACAGCCTCAGCCCTGGGCTTGAGTTGGCCTCAGACACTGCCTCCAGGGCCATAAAGCAGGAAACCTTTGTAGTCTGTATTTCCCAGTATTTACAATTAAAATAATTTCTGTTAAGGGAACATGGTGTTTTTCATTAATTTGCTAATTCGGCTCATTGCAGAGAACCATATTCTGGAGCTGCAAGGGCTTAGTAATGGGGACAAGTGAGAGGCTGACCCAATTTTTCCCCAAAATCTCCTTAGTACAGTGGAAACAAGGGCAACTTCCACACCAGAGAGAGTATCACTTACTGTTTAAGAACATATTTTATTTCAGGATCTGCACCTAAACAAATCTGTAATTAATTTTCCCTTTTTGATGCAATTAAAAAAAAAAGCTGCCAGCTCATAAACACCTAAACATACCTTCTTCAGCACAGAGCATTCACTTATTCATCAGCTTCTGGCCAGTGTAAGAATTATGTCTTCTGGCTGCTTTAAAATTGAATTCATAATTTCTCTGCAAAAGCCATGGCATGTTTCCCAATACTGGATATGACAGGTAGAGTGAAGACATTTTGTAAAACCTACAATTTCATTTTTTCTATTGGCACATAGCATAATATGCCTGCTTGCACATCAGGCAGGACTTTTGTTGCACAGAGCTTTGCAGGCTTTCAAAACACCTTTGGGAAAGAAATATATTTATCAAGGGCAGCAATAGTATATGCTTGCTTTAAGCCATGAAGTACCCAAAATGCTCAGTGGATACAAAAGCATGTAGCACCAGCTTCTAAACCTTAGAGGGAGGCAAAATTCCTGCTCCAAGCCCAGGCACAGAAGAATTCTTGGTATTGCATTTAGCCTGAGTGAAGCGCAGAAGAGGATAAGGATGACTGTGATTTTCAACTTTAGGATATATTTCTAGTCCTTTTGTAAAGAATTCAGCCTAGACAAATTGGAATAGAAGAGATTATTCACCCAAGATTACACAAAGGTTACTGAATTTCAGCACTCATACAGGTTTAATTTCTTATACTGAGTAACTGTTCAAGCCATTAACAGTTTCACCACTGTTCACTGCGTCAACATGTGAGGGAGGGCATTCATTATGCCTTAAGTTATCAAAGCCAGGACTTTAAACTCCTCCATGCTTGTTTAATTTCACTGACAAGGTAAAGAATTAAATTAGTGACCACAACCTGCCTGCTGAAGAACAATTACAGATTTAATCATGAGGGAGGAGACCACAGTAGCCCTGTTTTACCTATACTACTCTTGTCTGATTGAAAATTCCTTAGACATGAAAATTTAATTCTCTTGGATAATATTGTTCTCCAAGCTGAGTTTTCTTTCTCCTGAGCAATTGCTTTAGCTGTCTACAAGGTTTTCCTTGCCAGAGACTACTCACAGTCACCATCACAAATACATGGACTCTTGCCTAGTAAGGGTCAATCCAAAGCTAATGGATTTTCTTGGGAAGGTGTGCTGAATCCTATTGTGAAGAAAGCAATAACTATTGCCCAAAGCAATTCCAATTTAACCTAGTTCAAAAACCTCATTCTAGGTAAAGATACTCTTTGACAAATTTCTTTTATTTCATGGATTTCCTTTACTCACATCAGACTGCTCAGGTAATCCTCCTGCAGCAACCCATGACTCATGTTTATTAGGTCTAAATAAACCAGCCAGTGTATAGACTGAACCTGTATAATTGAGGGTAAAATCATACCAAATTTTCCTGTTTGGATTCTATTCATATTCATAAATACTATTTACAAATGCAAATCTTGACTGTTTAGGAAATAACAAGATATTGAACAGATGTTATAAGCATTAAATATGCAGATTTCGCACATCAATTGTGTATTGAAATACTGAATAATCGGCTGCACAGTGTAATATGCACTATATTTTCAAGACTAGAAATAGTTGATGACAACTATTATAAGCTTTTTGGGGGGGGGAATTAGAAAAGGGAATAAACTGAGAGAAATTATGTCTGCTCTGCTTCCCTGTAAGAACGCATACCAGGGCAACAGAGAAAAAACTGCAACCAAAGAGCTAGAGTTGGCTGTTAATAAAGTAAGTTTTAAGTACAAAGAAGCCTGGAAGAAAGTATTTACTGAGTAACAGAAACACTTTGCCAGCTGATATCAGCAAGCAAAGAGGAAACAGCAGTACAAGCTAGAGGCATTTTTACAACAAGCAGCAGGAATCCCTGCTAGCAGAGCAGAGGAACAGTGCACAGATACCTCATTTTGGCCATATCTCCAGTGCTTTGTCAATGACTAAAGACCATGTATTTCATAAAATCCTCCGCAAAAGCTCTGTTTTCTCTCCTTCAATTGCTACGTGTCCCTGAGGAATGAAAATATGACGTGTAGTAATTGGAAGCTAAAACTCTGCTGAGAGCATGGCTGAGGGATAGGCAAGTTCTGGAGATCAATACTCCCACTGCAGGTGCCATTCCCAAGCTGTTGTGCCAGGGAGAGCAAGCATCAATCTGCACTCAGCAAACCTGCCTGCAGAGCTGCCAACAGAGATTATGACTAGAGCTGTGGCAGTTCAAAGAAAAGAAAAAGTCACACAGCTCCAAAATGCAGGATTCAATGCACCTGGTCACAATCAGATTACTCAGACAGGACTGAGAAGGAGGAAAGGGTCATAAAGGTTTTAAATAAGTTCCATGCAAAGTTGAAGAACTTGAACCATATTACTTGAAACACTAAGTCTGAGATACTATAGTAGAATGGCACTTTTCTTCTGTTGAAGAAGAGAAAAAAAAAAGCAAAAAGTGAGAGACTCAAGCCTGCAGGATTGAGACATTAAATCCAGGGTTGGCACCTAACCAGAATCAGCTTCCCTGCTGCAGAGGTGCTGGGAGAAGCCTGTTCCCCTCATTACAGCATTCAATTTAGGTACTGAAACATGTATTTAGAGACCTACCTTTAGGCCTCAACATCCCTGAGATATAAAAATGAGTAAGTCGGATTTCAAAAGGAATTTGATGCATCTAAGCTGAAAAGAGCAGCAAATTGCAGCTCCATGTGAAGGAAGAAGCTTGGTGTGCCTCAGGCAAAGCTTGGAACAGCAGCATAGACAGACCCTCAGGAAAAGCAGCATTAATAGGGGCTGATTGAGCAACTTGTAAGAAATAATCTTTATCCAATGGTATCTTTATTTACTAGTAGAGCCTGTGTCCCCTGCGTATGTTGCTATATACAGCAAACTTTAAAGCATATGCACAGCCTTTAACCAGGTAAAGGAGACATAAATTCCCTAAACATCAGAGTACAATAACAGCATTCCTTGACTGAAATATTAGTGAGGAGACATTAGACACAGGGTGTCTGCAGTGCTTTAGGTTGATTGTAACCCTCACAGTTTGTGCATTGACTCCAAAACCACGCAGCTGAAGGACATTTCAGTTCTTGGAGAAATGCTGTTACACTCACCTTGAAATAAATAAGCAAATCAAGTTCCACACTAAAGCAGTGTACTGGAGAACAAGTGTAAGTAATGCAGCTTGCTGCACCTAACAAGTGCTCTGCTGAATTGCTGCTTAGTCAGGTCAGCACTGAAGGTGCAAGAGTCACAGAAGTTCAAGTTTGACTTGCTACTTTCTTCATTGGTCCCTTAATATTTAGTACAACACAACTCCTGCACTTGTAACTATCAGTAATAACACAGATTTTATTTAAACTTATTTTTACACTCAAACTCCCTTTACATGAATATCTTACTATTGGCTCTCACCAGCATAAACCAGCTGCACAGGAACAGTGGCCAAGGTCTGCACAGTATTATGAACACCAATCTACGGGACAACACTCTGCAAGCTTGTCCTATTCTATTTGCATCTCTTTGAAGAGCTGAAACACAAAAGACCTGCTAAAAGACATTTCTGGGGCAGACTCCTTACGGAATCCTAGAAGGACCTCAGAACCCATAGTGCACAGGTATTGAGGAGTACAAATGCAGAAGCTTCACAGTAAATTCATCCTCAAGTGCTTTGCCATTGCATCAGTGTAGTATTTGTCCTCTCAGTACCAGTAAGAAGTGGTTTTGCTAGCAAAATTCCAGATGTTAAATCCCCTGTTATGTTTTATTTATTTTATCTTGCCTATTCGGACTGGGGTGATGGTACAAGCAAAAGTACCTCAGAGGGAACCGTAATACAAAGAAAATCTACAGCAGGTCATGCAAACATTAAGAGTTGCTTTCATGCATGCATGAATAAAATTTCTGGCTAAAACTAACCTGTTATTGTATTGGAAGGGAGGAGAAGAAATGAAAAAAAAAAAAAAAAGATGTGCTTTCAGCATTACCAATTTCCATTGCAGCAAAGAGTAGAATCTTGGAAGATCTAGTAACACTCAACAAAAATCTTTAGTTAAAGCAAAGATAAAATAACTTTGAAAAAAAAGCAGAAGTCTGGCCTCAATTATTTTATAGTTTCTATCAAATAGACATAAGAAATCCTGTGGGAGGACAGAAAGCAGTAGGCAATTTAGAGGATGTAATATCTCTTATTTTGTCCAAGAAAAGCTTTTTATTAGTTTCTCTATTGAGCGATTTTTAGAGGTGAGAGGAGAGGAAAGGAACAGAAATGAATCAATGTAATAATTCTGAAAGAAAAGTCAAGTTTAATAACAAGCAGACATAACGTATGAACAGATACAAGAAAAGCCTTCAAGATGACAGTTCTGCATCAGCTTTTGACAAGACACGGTTGGAAGATTACACATTGCGTTTTGCATCAGTTTCTGTTAAATTGTGCTGCTCCTTGGGGTCTCTCTCTAGCATGTCACCGTTAGATGAAAGAGTTTGGATGGCTTTGTGTTTGTTTGGGTTTTTTAACTTGCCTAACTAAAAAGCAACATTATATCTGGAAAACATCAACTCCTCCACTGCTTTTACTTACGATAACCAAAAGGAGAAATATAGATTAAGGCAAGCCAAAGGCAATAACTATTCACACAAAGAAGAGATGGGACTTAATACAGCAAAATATGTGCTACCACTACACACAAATCAGTAGAAAAACTTAAGTGTTGCTTTTATAGGTCATCTGCCAGAACAATTCCCCTTATTCTAGCTCTTTTCTTGCTCCATTTTGTTCATTTGTTGTGTAAACTAAGTCTTCAGTCCCTGGTCAGGACAACAGGGCAGGGATAAGCAGACCCATGAGAAGAGACAGAAAGAACACGCTGTGAGTTCCATCTCAAAACTAGCAATTCGAAAGGCACAGAAATTCTTTAAAATATTACTAGAGTCCATTTGTTTAGATCAGGTCCAAAGGTCACAGGATTTCTCCAACCTTCATTCCTTAACTGAACCCAGACCCCATGGTAGCCTGGAAGTTAACTATCTCCTGGGCCTCTTAGTTCAGTAGTTTTCTTCCCAGTTTATTGTTTTATTATATAGTTGTGAGTTGTTCTGGCACTCCTGATAAAACGCTTGGTTCCAGTAAGCTAAGCTTTCTATCCCATTTGTCCCTACACGAGAGCTTTGGGCTCTCCTTAGTTAGGCTCCACATGGTTTTACAATTACCTCACTAACAAATATATCATCTACTTTAACCCATTTTAAAAATATGAATAAACAACAGGAAAGACTTTTTACAAATAGACAAGGCACCTCTGCATAAGCTCATAATACCCAGTAGAAGACACATCCCTTACCTTGTAGGGGGCAGCTGAACAAGCAGCATCCTTTACCTTCCCTTATCAAAGGGATCATTGAAGTAAAGGATCATTTTAGAAAGCACTTTGGATCAGTTCCTACTTACACCACAAACATGAACCCTTCAAGCCCTACCCTTTTCTCTCCAGACCCTCTCTCGTGCAATGATTCTTGGCCTTCTGCTCCACCCCACCCTCCCCAAAATGCAGGTGATGCCAGTTTTCCAAGGCACTCGGTAATTAACCTTAAGCAGTCCCAGCTGCCTCTGGTGCTGGATCTAACAGTCTCCTCACATGCTCATGTTATAATATATTTATTCTAGGAATACAATATATTTCTACAGCATCAGATACTTGTCATCTGATGCATTATACATCCTCTTCCCCCAGCAACTGACCCTTTCACAAACAAATGAAATAAGCTGTGCTGATTAATACTTTTAGTTGAACTCAATAAATACATCAAACCTCACAAACTTACTGTGGAATGCTGCAGAGAAAATCCTTCAGATACAAATATTTGGCTGGTAAGTCTTCCAAATAAAGGATAGTGGGGGAAAAAAACCTATCAAAGATATAATCTGTGTAAAAACAGAAGATGTAATCAAAAGGAATATATTTCATCTGCATCCAAAATAAAGCCCTCATCATATGACAGACACCATCTCACTGAAAGGTGGGTTGGGTAGCAAGTCCTGATCAATTAAAAAAGAAAACTTTTAAGCCTGCAAACAGTAAATGATCAGGACTTCTGGTTTATGTGGTTTATGAATAGCAGATGATACTGGATTAAATGGCACATACAGGCCTGGTTTGAAATTTTTAATGCAAAAAAAAAAAAGATTGCTAAGCCCTTTTAAAACATAACATAGCATAAGCATCAATCACTCTCTACAAGATGCCACAGATGTTTCTCATGACTGAGAGCACAGCAGTATGTGTGCAATGTAATGGACATAGTGAGCCTGTGGAGTTGCATTTCGTGCTGGTTCCCTCAACATCCCAAAGCTGCTGGCCAATTTGAACCAGAGAGGTAGAACCAGCGACTACATTCCTTTTCCATCTCATGGTTGTGCACTTAATATAATAGTATAGTGTCATTAGCAACGTATGTCTTCACGCCTACCATACATGAGGACAGAAAGATTTACTGATGTGCTTAAAAGCAGAGGTTTAAACTGAAATTTTACAGCAGGTGAAGGGCAGGAGTCCCTTGAATCTGTTCTTGGAAGTGATATCACTTAATTTCATGCATTTGAGGGAAAAAAATGTAACTAATACCCTGTTGATGGTGTGTATTTGGAGCTTTTAATATGCCTAGAGGAGCAGCTTTGGCTATACTTGTTGAACAAACACTATTCACTTGGCTTTCCTGAGCAACATGCTAGTATTGCCAGCCCACAGAGTTCAACAACCTTAAGCCGGAAGCTTCAGAACCATGAGATTTCAATTAAAAGTGACAATTTTTTCCTCTATGCTTTCTGATTCTTATTTTTGTCTTCAAGGTTCAGCCAATGCCTACTTGCAAGTTTCTTCTTCATAATCCCAAGAGCTTAACAGAAGCAGAAATTCTCATATAGTTGCCAAGAACTAGAAACTGAGACCTTAAGGAGAACATTAAATACTGTAACAAAGACAGAAGTCATGAAGTCTGAGAAACACTTGTTTGCAAAACAGGGTTATGTCTAAACTTTCAGAAGTTCTAAGTGACTCAAAATCCACACATAACACAGGTGTCTCAAAGCTATTCCCAGTCTTGCTGCACACTTTGCTATCCCCACTGAACATAACTGGGATTTTGTATGATGACTTCAATGGACCTATGCTGATTGACACTGCAAGCTGATATCAAAGTTCACTGGAAAGAGATGTTATCTCCAGTAAAATGTCTGTTCAGATCTAGTAAGGGTCTTGGAAGTGCCCATTTTTACCAATAAAGTGGGCTCTAGATACATGTGCACCTTGGCCCTGCCTGTCCTGAAATATTTGAGATTCCTTTGATAATATTAAATTCTAGCACTTCAGAAATATATTTTTCAGTCCTTGAGCATTCCTTCTTTGGTGACAAGATTTTCCTTTTGATCTCTGTGTAGGAGTTTTCCCTGGCACGCTCTTTGCTACCCCCTTTTTCTGGTCTGCTTCCAAGAAGTGAACATTTTTAGTTCTCCCATCAGATTTTAGCCTTTGTGTATTTTGCTTTATTGGAACTGGCAACACAGTTCTATTTAAATGCTACTCCATCTGTCAGAGTCAAGTCCTGCAGGTAGGGTGTCATGTTTGATTTCATGTTATCATTTGTTGTATAGTCAGAGCTAAAGAAAAAAATGCTTACTATAAAACAGTCACTTTTATAAACTCCTTTGCAGAGCTCTTTTACCGTTGTTGAAGGACCTACTTGTGCCCTTATGAACTCCTAAACTGCCAGATATAAAACAGAAGGGGAGTGCTCAGTCTGGCTTTCTTCGTTGTGTTTCCCTCTTCTGCTCTCCACATCAACTCTGCGTCCAAGGCAAGTATGTAAATTTGCACGTCAGCATTACAGGTGATGGAAAACATCGTACCCTGAAATAAAGGTGACATTTTGTAGTCTGAGTTTTCATATTTGAAAATGAATGTACATATCGTTCATCACCCAGCTCCAGAGCTGTTTTCTGGGATGAGGTTACATCTGATATTGGAAGAAGAGATATGGTGGAATTTCATCCCAGCATGATAACAGTTGTACTTCACATTCATTGCTTCCTAGCCAAAAGGGGACTGGATGGGAAGCAGTGCCTAATAAAAACATCATTTGCTGGAGCCTTTCTGGAGCACACATCAAATAGATCTGGTGAACATAATCAATTCCTTCCCAGTCTCCTATACTGACATTATTTCTTCTGTTCCTTTTTTCTGAAAAAGACATAACCTCTAAAAACCTCAAAAATATGATACCGACTATAATCTGGAGATATTTATGATGGCTTGTATAGAAATCTTTGTAACCCATAAGAGTATTTGTTTTCTCTTTTCCTTTCACAAACAATAGGACATCTCACCTTCCAGGTCTCACTGATCACATTTGCTCTGGAAGAGCATTACTCACATGTTTGAATTTAGCTTTATCTTTGGCACTGCATCAAAAACTGCTGGTTTTCTCCAGCCATTGAAAAATGGCTGCTTAGGTGTAAAAGGCTTCCAAAGTTTCTTCCTTCTCTTGTAAGCAGTTCCTGGTTTGTTTGCTTTTTTTCCAAACCACAGCATTAATGTTTCTAGCCCAGCAATTTCTAAAGAAAGATAAATCTGCCTGTTTGTACAGCTTCACCAAAGGCAATATTGTCCTGTAGCAGAAAGCATGGCCTACACTTCTCATGCCCTCCCACTTCTAGAAACACCAGAGTGGAGAACAATCAATTGCTGAAAGACAATCCACATTGCAGCAGTGAAAGAGATCAAGCCATGGAAGCATTTCTGAAGGGGTAGTCACATGTTTCCTCCTATGTTAGGATGGGCTTGAGTGCTACAAGGCAGGTTGTTACCTTACAGAGGATCTGACACATTGGGAGTAACCAGCACTAAAAGGGGTGATGATCCCTCTTGGGCTCTCTGCCAGCAGCTGTGTAGAAAGACAGTGGAGCTCTTACACCCAGAGGAGTCACCAGATGGTGTTCAGAGGGGCAGTGGGAAGGAGCTGTAAATGTAAACACAGCAGAGCAGGTTGCAGCTGCAGGGATGAGAGGACTGAGCTGAAATCTTGCTGCGACTCTTGCAGATGGCCAGGCCACCAGCTGACCGGGATGCCTGCTTCAGTCATATGAGCATCGTCTGACTTTCCACTTTTAACAGCAAACAGCTGGGGAAAGGCCATGCCTTAAACTATCAGAGCTCCTCTGCTGAATAAATGTAAGGCATAAATCACAGAATCACCAGGTTGGAAGAGACCCACTGGATCATCGAGTCCAACCACTCCCACAAAACACTAAACCATGTCCCTCAGGACCTCACCCACCCATAACTTAAACACCTCCAGGGAAGGCGAATCAACCACCTCCCTGGGCAGCATATTCCAGTGCCTAATGACCCTTTCCGTAAAAAAATTCCTCCTAAAATCAGAGTGCTTACATCAACATCAGCTCAGCTGACCCAGCGCCAGGCTGCTATCATGAGATCTATGCTTTTAGTGCAAATAAAGGACCACGTCAGGGGGAAGAATCAGCTAAGCCCTCTGCTACTAACTCTGCTGTCTTTGTAAGCACTTTTCCAGGTAGTGCTGCTGGAAGAAGCTATTTCAATTCATCCACAATGCTTTCTAGAGCAGAATGGCCAGATTCTCCACTCTCGATGGAATGTAAAAGCAGATGCGCAGAGAGACCAGAACACAGGACACCCACAAACTGTCATTAATGATTGTATTGAACTGGAGTTTGGAGAGCACTGGTATGCTAAACATTATGCAAAAAGAAAAAAGGAATTATGTTCACAATATTCCTGGGACCATGTTTTCTTGTCTAATAAGCTAATCCATAGGCATACTCTTTTCTGGTTAGTTAGTGGCTGTCCGGAACACATAGAAGGAATTATAGGCAACTGGAAAGCCCTCACCTTGTAGCAGGCAGCAACCAGAACCGCATCAGTTGCAGCCTGCAATGGCCTCATCGCACCTGGCCTGCAGTGATTGCTGTTTCTAAAAACAAAAGGAGTCATCAGAAACTCTGGGTCATGTACAACTCATGCAATAAGCACTCCAGCTGATGGCACAGCGCTAGAATTAAAGAGATATTTGGGGGGTTTGCCTTCTTTGAATTTACAGCTGCAAACATCAAAGGCTGACTCATGCACAGACCAACAGGCACATTTAAGCACCAGGATAGGCTAGAACAGCTGCTGCCTGATTAGGACAACTATCCTTCAGGGCCATTGTCATAAACAATTCTGTAATTTGTATTGATGGCAATGCAGGGAAACAAAAATTACTGTTGTTCAGGCACTGGCAGTACTCAGCTAGACAGCTTGTTTTTCTCCTAGAGTCACATATAGTCCCCTGTAGTTTAGGAATAAATAGAAAAAAGAGAAGATGAGAGCTGGAAAGCAGCTATCTGAGGAGTACATCCCACATCGACATGGGTAGATTATAGCCTACAGTAATTCAGATTTGATGGATTTAGTAATTAATGTAATAGTCGATGCACAAATGCATGTTGCAACGGTTTGGCCATTTCCTGTAGGCTCTAAGTTGGAGCTTTTCTTTAATGGAGCAAATCGTTAATTTTCTGCTGCTTGATAAATGGTCTGTGCACAGTGCCCCTAGAAATCCACCTGGGTGAATAGGCATTTATTATATAGTCCAGTTTATACTGATGAGAGATGAAATGGAGGCTCTTCATCCGGCCACCTTCCCATTTTACAGGTGAAGATGATGTCTCTTGCATCATTAGGTGCTTCTTCTCTTCTCTGCTGGCTGCAGATAGGCTCAGAGCACCTGCCCTGGCCTTGGGGAAAGCTGAGCTATGGATATCATCAAGGCAGACCTGGATTGAGCACCCATGGTCCCACCTGTGTCTCAAGCTTCCAGATTACATGGGCTAATGCCTGGGTTAGGCTTCCTCCTGAGACCTATAAAGTTAGACTCCAGGTTTGTTAGTAAAAATCTGTTTTAAAGTCAACAAAAGCCTAAAAGGTTTCTCAGGCTTGAAGTCAATTTCCAATTGGACTATAATTTGGTGATCAGCATTTTTCTAATCCTGAAGAAGATGGATGAGGTAGGAAATGCGGCAGTTTCACAAATTACAGCAATTTATGGAAATAAAGTTTTCTGTTCTCTACAGGAAGTAGCATACTACTATATGACTGACATCATGTCCCCAGAATAAATTAACTGGGCATTAAAGCCTTCCTTGTATTCCATGGAAATCGTTTTGCACTCCTGTTACAGAAATGCTTCTGTAGCTACTGATAAAGAGGGCAGCGGATGCTGAGAATTATTCAAACACCATTTTACCATGTAAACCACGGTGACAGAGGGTTGTGCTCTGATAAGAAGTGGCAGGACCAGCTTGCAAGCCGCAAACATGTAATGTTTCAGGAGGAAGAATGAGAAACTTAATCTATATGCTGCTTTTTCTCAAAGCTGCATATTCCTTCTTTATTTATTAAGCATGTGAAGCTTATTTGTTCCCTCAGTGAAGCAAATTAACAGCCTACACTTTTATTTTTCTGTCTACCTTGTAGGTGTGATCTCTATTCATTTTAATAATAGCAAGCACATTGTGTTTCTATTCTTGTATTGAAATCTCAAATATTTTTTAGATAGGGATTCTACTATAACATCTTATATAGCAATAATAATTACTATTGTCATTTCTTTTTTGATGACTGCTAACCAGCCCATCTGTCAGGAGTACAGATAGATTTGTTTGTTTCATTTGAAATAAACATTTCATGACTCTCAGAAGTACAGTATCTTTCAGAATATATTGAAAGTTTGAAATAAAAACCCAAAATTTAATTACTATGGCAAAGTTCTAATAGAGAATATCTGATGGAGTAAAAGAGAAAACAACAAAAAGCATTGCTTATATTAAACACTTAATTTCTTCCATCACTAGGAAAATGTTATCAGTATTTTAAATGCTGTTGATTTCATAATTTATGGTGTTCACAAACACAGCAATATTAAATTTTTACAAAAAAACAATGAACTTAAACAATAATGAGATGCTGAAAATGTTTTAAGAGAGAATGAGATCAATAGAATCTAAAACAAAATGCATTTGGATGAATGTTATTTCTCTATGATGTGAAGCTTGAATGTTAGTGGAAAACTTCCATTATTGCAACTGTTGGCTATCAAGTTCACTTTATTAACTCCATTGAATTCCCAGAAATTGTACAAAAAGTGCTTGGCCTAAATATTACACCTGTCAGTTTTAAAGTTAAAAATTCAACATCTCTGCTTTTTCTACAACCGCATTTGGGCTATGGAGCAGCAAGGGCTGCACAGTCTGCTGTCACAGGGAAGGCAAGTGGGAGCCAGGGGTGGCAGCAGGACAAGGAGATGGAAGGACCTTGCTGAGCAGAAGGCAGGATGCTGAGTAGACAGTGTGGCTCAGGGTCTCATTGGGAGGCACTATTCAGGGTCAGTTTCTGTCCCACGATCACCAGGCAAGTCCACAGGGAGGGCTGAGGACAAGCTGGGAAGGCAAGTCAGCACTGAGTGCTCTCAGGATGCATCACAAATACACCACAGACTGCTCAACACTGAGCCACTTAAAAACACTTTATCCATTATTTCTAGGATTATGTTAGCTTGTATTATGCTTATTATTTTAAAGGAGATTAAATTCTTCACTTAATAACACCTTAATTGCAAAAAAAAAAAAAAAGAGGGCAGTCAGGCCTGTTCTCTGAAAGCTTTTGCTGTGCTTCTTATGTGAATTAGATAAGAAGCACACTTAGCTCTTGAATATTCATATACGTCAAAGGCATGCTGTAAAAAAAAAAAAAAAGATAAATCCCAGATTCCTTGACTCCAGTGTAAAGATGTTTGCCTGGACTGTAGGAAATCCAGGATTAAAGTTCTGCCGTGCTGTTCTCTCAGTTATCACTGCTAAACGCTCAGAATGTTGTGACTGCTGTGGGAGGCATCAGAGAGCTTTGGAAACTTTCTGTCCTGAGAATGGTTGCCCAGAACAATATTATCCATACTTGTGCGATTTCAGGTAGGTCTATCTTTTCCAGATATTTACACTTTTAACAAATCAAAGGTGTTTTGAGAGGAAGCAGGAGTTGCTTTTTAAGAAACCTAAGAGCTCAAAATAAGAATAGTATAGGATTTGATAGAAATGGTTGGACTCAACGATCCGGTGGGTCTCTTCCAACCTGGTTATTCTATGATTTTATGAAAAGAAAAAATTCTGAAGCCGCTCTAATTCCTACTCAACGTAACACAGCCTAAATGAGCAAGACTGATGAAGAATAGTAGAAAGAAATAATTATTCCTTGACAGACAAAAAACAGTGGTAAATTGACTTGCCCAATATAAATGTTCTAGGCAACCATCTGGTTAGCATCTTACTCAAAAGGCTATTTAAAGATTTTTAAAATGCATTCCTCTTTCTTTTTTTACCATATAGTAAACACTAGACATCTGCTTACATTCTCATAAGCTTAAATCTCTAATTCTTCTGTTATCAGTTTTAAACAGCAGAGTATGATCTTGCTGTAATAAAGTTCTGGAATCATAATATATAAATCTGTTTGTGATTTGTAAATGTCAGTATATACCATACTCGGGCATTTGATTACTGACTTCCTCAAGCATACAAACTAGCATATTAAAGACTTAACATTCTTGCTAGAATTAACTCATCTTAATGCTTCTGAAAACATCTCTCCCATGCAGAAGTAATTTCTTTCAAGGTTTTTAAAATATTCTTTCAGTTAAGCTTATCCCCTTGTCCTTGTACATGGCAGAATTTGTTTCAAAAAGACCCATCTGAAAACAAACTTACCACAGAGTCACGTGCACAAAGTATTTAACTACTTTAATTTTGATGGAAAAGTATGAAACATACAGAAGTTTAAAAGTCTTCAAATAAATCCCAAAGACATTGCATGCAACTCCCACATCTGTGAATATAAATAGATATTCAGGTTAAAGCTGTGAAATACAAAGAAAACTCCCTCCTTCCCATCTGAAAAAATATTCAAGTATTCACAAAAAATGTTACAAACAAATATTATCTAGTCTTTACTGGCAAAAGAATTGCTCTCTCCTGAGTTATCCTTCTCTTGCTCATCTTGTTGTTTGATGGAGCCCCCCTCTCATCCTTACTCAGATTCATCTCTGTGGAATTCACCTTTGCCTTCTTGCTACTACTACTGACTGGTTTCTCCAGCAAATCTCTTTTTGGTTCAGGGCAGACAAAAAATAAACTTCAGCTCCACAAGCTTGCAATTTAAAGTAACTTCATTTTTTTTTCTCTCTGTACATTCAGAAGTCACCACTTCAAGCATCGTGCACTGCCACAAAGAGAAGCAGAGTGGTGCAAGCTTCAGTGCCTCCACTTCACAGAGGTACAAACACAGACAGCTAATGCACCTTCCCTATTAAGACCTGCTCTGCTCCATGTGTTCTAGTCTGTTCTTTCCCTACATTGCTTGAAGACATACATTATAAATTTATATAGAGCAATATGAAACCATTAAAGGTATAAAAAAACAGGTAGGTGCTGTTTTTTTAAAGAGGAGGCTTGATTTCTCTTTTTTTTTTGCCTGATCATTACTACTTTTTGCATATTAGAGTTTAATGTTATTTTTCTCAAAGCTAATTCAGTAGTAGGAAGATTAAGCACTACCTAATGAAGGGGAAAACACATTTTGAACCTAAATGACATAGTGTGTCCAGTAAGATAATTGTTCTTGGATGAATGCAAAAGAATTATTCAATAAACTGTATTATAATACTGATTAAAAACCTCCTATAACTTCTGAAAAACTACTCATTGCCTTTTTTGTGGTTTTATTTTTTCTTGTTTCTGAATTTTAATTTTGCGCAATATTGAGGCAACCCCTTTTTCCATATAGTTTAAAACTGACAGCATGACACACATCTGTAGAAGCCTGCCTACCAAACATTCTCTTGGATTTTATTTTAAGAGGGTTTTTTTCCAAATGAAAGCGAGCAACAGCTAATGGTGTAACATAGTTTTAACCAGTTGTCTAAAATTCTGCAATTTGTAAAAGCCTCTCTGGATCCCAGAAGACGGTAGTAACAGTCCCTTGCATTCACTTTCAATTAAATGAAAAAGCTGTAGGAATTCCACTATTCTGCCATGGGATAGCGGAAGGCTTCCATGGTCAGTGCAGTATGTAATTACTGAAAAACATTACTTTGGGATACATTGACAGCATCCTGCAGGGAAAATTAGATGTTCACAGCTGCCACTACGCTGAATTTCTCACATGCTGCATAGAAAGTTTATTCCACCACGGGGCTTGAGACTGAACAACAAATAAGAGTGAATATACATGTGCATATTTTTATTCTGTTTTTCTCATGAAGTTAGAAGTAGAAATTGCAATGTGATGCAATATTAATGGACATATCCTTGTACATGTTCAGCTGGCTTATAGAAGTGTACTCTCTCTTTGCAAAATAACTACAGCAAGTGTTAAAACAATAGCTAAGGATTCCAGAGACACAGTCATACTTGTTTACCTAGCGATGAACTTGACTTTCAGGAGGCTGAGGAATTAAAAAGCTATTGCAGATGGGTTTGATTCTTGCCACTTTGTACGCCTCACTTTGCCATAATAAAATGTATATAATGGAACATCTTTGGTCTCCAGGGCCTAACAAGCATTGTGGTGTCTCCACAGCTGTGATGGTGTCTACCTAGGTAGAGAGAGATTTTATACCTAGCAAAGAGACCTCAAAGTAATGAGATCTCTGCACACTCCCACACAAAACTCAAATGCCTCCCTTCCTTGGTTGTCATCTCAAAGGGCACAAGTTCAGTTTGGACAAACCAGGAGGGGTGGGAGGCTGAGGTGTGAACCAGAGATGGCTGTTCTGAAAATTAATATTGAAGCAATACAAAATCAGTTAGTTAAACCAGTGATATTTTACAGTTTGCTTATAGATGCAATCAGTGCACAGTAAGGCCAAGCTTTGCTTACCCCTTGAAATAAGGAACTGTTGCATGTGTCCAAATAAGGTGTATAAGTTACACAAATGTTTCAGAAATGAAAAAAAACCTACCTCCAACTTACTGCTTGCAGCCCCAAGGAATATAACACAGAGAACCACGTATCATGTGGCTGGCTGTGTGCTAGCTTTCCTCTCATAGAAAATCTGTAACTAGCACTTCTAAAGGAATTGCAGCAAGGACAAACATCAAGCACCCACAGAGACTTGAATTCAGTCTTGACTGAATCCACACCGTGGATGGGGGGGTGTATCTAAAAGGAATACTGAATCTCTGCATAAGGACTGACTTTCTATGACCTGGATACATTTGGTAGTGCAAGATTGGCCCAGTAGCTAGTCTTGCTCCATTTGTAAGAAAGTGTTGATTATTTTGCTTCCATTTTTTACTTTCTGAAGTTAGGACAGACTTACAAAAGACCCATGCTGGCATGAGATGATAACAGAATTTTTTTTCTCTGAAATTCAGAAAAAATATATTAAAAAATTGACAGATCTCAGGTATTTTGCTTGGCTGACAAACAAATAGATATGAGTGAAAGCAAAGAAACACAAAATTTCACACTTAATTACTATTTGTACAATGCCCATTTAAGACACATTTGTCATTAGGAAATTAAATTAATTGTTCAACCTCAGCAGTGAAATTGTACACATGTGCATCCTGTGAATATAGCAATTTCAAATTAATGACATACTGATTCCTGCTTATTAACAATTTAACAGTTATGTGATTAGCATTTTCAATTAAATGATACAATTCATGGAGCTGATTAAGGCAGCGGCACTCTATGCTGTGCATGTGCTCTGTCCACAAGCTTCAGCAACCACCTGCAAAACCGAAGGAGGAATTACAGGTTAAGGAATTGGCCTCTGGGCCACTTGCCTGCTGTTGGTGACTTAAACCATATACTACACTTTTTTGTGAGCACTTTTTAAAATTGCCACAGACTTACAATACATGGATGCCTAGTTGAACATTAAGCACAAGAAAAGCTACAGGCACAGCAATTAAAAGAAAGGGCTCAGAATACGAATATCACCACTCAGCCAAACTTAAATCCCTCCAAATCCAAACAGCCTCAGGGGGCTGGATCTACTCTGTTTGTTGTGTTATGGAAAGCTTACAGTATAATCTGTTTCATGTTATGTATTCTTTGTTAGTTCATTAAGGGATAACATACACTGTGTCTCCAACAATAAATCTGGGGAATTAATCCTCATTCTCTACAAGCTTGAATGGTGGTAACTTCTCTTCAAACATTGCAGAGAGTAAAATTCCCACAAATTAATATCTCTTGTTTCAATACCGAGGACTCAATTTCTAGGATTTCACAGATGCTTGATCCTTACTGTAGGTACTATCATTTCACGTATTTTGTTACTACTCTCATACCATGTCAAAGCAAAGGTTTTTTGTGGTATGTATGCCATGGACTGCTACTGAGCTACGGAAATTCACTTTGATGATGTCAGACATTTTTAAGGACAAACAAAGGAATACTAGCTCTGTTTCCTACACTAGACAAGATACTGATGACTAGAGCATATGCTGCACTGAAAAATAAACTGCAGGACTTTCAGAGAGGATCTCTAATCAAACAGAGCTCATTAGAGTCTAGATATCTACTTTAGATTTTATCTGTGATCTTTCTGTGTTTACATCAGACTTCACTTACTTACTTACTATTTGCACTATTAGAGCCAGTACAGAGGAGATGCATTCACACAAAATGACCATTTCAACATAAATACCAAGAATATTCACAGATATATTGATCTTTGATTTAGCCCTGCCCCCATGTGGTCTCTTATGTAGTTTTCTTTTATTAAAATTGCCACTATCAAATACTTAGTAAAGTAGAGATATGTCTTGCCACTTTCTATTCATATTTTTAGTTTTCCCCATCAATTTGTTCTACAGTTTCAGCTTGGTTTACCTGCCTTCTTCACTTCTTCCCATTTCTGATTTAGTTTCAAGGTTTTCTAACTATGGTTGGTAATTTGTAAGTAGAACTACACAAATATTCCCATGATTTGTCTATGATATATGACTGGTTTTGTCACTGTTTTTGTGGATTAACCCTGCTCATAGGAATCTCTTTCCTCCCCCGTGTATGATCAATGTAAAGTAGAGCAACAGTAATCCAACTAGTCTGGGAATTCCTGAGTAATATTGGCCTGTAAAACTGTCTCCTGCTTGGTACATTCTGTTGTCCTGATCAGCAGATTTTCACCAAAATCCAAATGGTGTTTGAGGTCATAGCATGAAACAGATGGGCACACTGTCCTGATCTCTCTGTGCACTTAGAGATCCTGCCAGATGGCACAGCCCCAGCTTCATCCTTTTCTCCCACATGAGACTCCATGTGGAAATGAAAAAAGGAAGGCTTCAAGATCTGTTTATACCAGCACAGAACAGACAGACATACTTCTCCAAGGGATCCACAGCTGATAAGTGAAAGGAAGTTAGATGTAGACGAGAAATAGTGCAAGTAAACACCACTTGTCCGTCTCTCATTCCAGCATAAAGACACATTCACCAACAAAATTCACAGCATTTTACAGGGAAACATAACAGTTATTGACACGTATGTCAAAAAAAAATCATTCTTATTTGAAACTCAAGGTTGCTCTTGTAGTGGAATTTATAGATCCTGAACATTCAAGTTACAAGTGGATGTCTTCAGAAGACATGCTAGGTAAATGGGACAAGGGACCTTTCCTGATAAAAGCCCAAAAGGGTTCTGTGTCATGAAACTTGTTCTACCTGCTAGTGGATTGGAAGTCCAGTACTACCCTATATTCAAAGACTGCATCGAGGCAGGCTTCTTTAATTCATTTTAAAGGGGTTTGATATCATCATCTCTGGTGAGCCCATTCTTGCTGTATCCCAGTCTTATACCTACTATACTTCTAAATAATAGTAAAATGTGCACATCAAAATGATCTATTTTTCTCAGAAAAGGCAGAACCTTTCTTCATACACTTGCAAAGCATATTCCTGCATTCCTGTCCTGTTCTCTTGACATCAGCTGTAAAACTAAAAACCTAGAGATGAAAATACTGCCTTTGAAGTTGGGTCTCCTACTCTGATCACCAGAGGTCAGTCTTGCCTGTTTGCTAGCAACACACCCCTTCTTTCCTGATACCTCTGTAGTCAGATGCCCATGGATCTCTTTACTGGAAGAATTCCACCTTTCTTGATTCCCCTTTGTATCTTTGTTGAAATATTCTTCTCCCCATTCTCTGCTTCAGCAGTTTCACACTGCTATGTTTACAGTGGGGTCACACAGTCAAGGACCTATGGATAAACTTCTCTTCAGCGTTCACTTCTTCAGGAACACAAAAAACTTCACGATGACTTGAATAAAAGCAAAGCAGAGAATTTTCCATTATGAAAAAGTATATTCCTTTTCCCTTAAAGAAGAAGGCTATATAAAGCCCCTATGTAACCCTAGTACCAATCAGAAATAGTTATAAATAAGTACTTATGACTACAGATGCTGACTTCTGATGATAAACTACTTAATCATGAGCTAATGGCTCTCTTACAGTTATTCCAACGTCAGAGTCTGCTGACTCAAGTTGCCCTATATGCCCTTGTGTTAATTACTTTGACTAACTACAGGAGTGACTTATTAAATTTACTGATTGCGCTGTCCATAAACCAATACTTCTACATCAATAACCGGACTACTGCTCTCTTCAGCACTGATCATTTTTCCTTGGTTTATATTACTTATGTTCAACTTCAGTAAAATTTCCCTTTATAAAGAGGGTCAACACAGCACACTAAGATTCAGTGACTAAGTCATGCATGTGTTTTCTTATAGCTCTGATACAAGGGGCAATTTTTCTTCCAACTGCAAGGTTTTAACATTCAGCAGTCAGTCAAATAGACAGACATTAGATACCTTTGATATTTAGATATATGGGAGCATCAAAATATCCACCTTACTCTACTTACACCTTCTTCAGTGCCGCTGAACCACTGTTACAATTTGCAGGGATGCTGTAACTGTTCAGGTATTATTAACAGGGCCATTTCCAATATCTTTCAAGAACAATTTAATGTCATTACCATCACTGAGTATCAGTACCCCCTTGATCTGTCAATTATGAAAGGAAGAACACTAATGAAGAAGTCAGGCACATCCTCAGCTTTATTAATTTTAATGCCAATATATCTACTAATCTACATACATGTCTCAGGAAGCAAATTCTTTCACTCCGCTTCTTCTATATTATATTCTCCATTCTCTCCCATCATTAACTAATTTCTAAAATTCCTGCATATTCTCTTCAATTTGCCATAAGTTATTGCATTTTGGTCTTTCTAGACCACAAATTTCAATATCCTCTTTGCTTAGCACACCTTGAAGCAGACTGAAAATGTCATCTTTCTGCCAGGTGCATTAATCTTTGGTCTCTTGGGTCCAGAGTTGGTGACTACCTTTTTCCACTTTTAATTAGTGTAATTACTTATATTGTGCTTCACTGCTGGTAGAATCCAGAGAAGGAGGTGATACAGTATTGCTTCTATTACTACACAGCAAAGGTTTCACATTTTTTTGAGAGACAATCTGAAATGGAACAGAGCTCTAATTTCTGGTGTCTCTAATGCACCTCATCTCTAACGCACCTAATCTCTAATCTTCCCTACCTGTAATTGCCTTCAGTTCTTAAGATAGTCATCTTGAGTAAGAGTCTGTGTGATAGCACAGCACAGGCTGAGCAGTACAGGAGGAGTACAGGGTCATTAAACACCCTCGTACCCAGTTCTGGAGGTATCACAGCTCAATTAGGATAAGGACTCAAGGCTTTCTTAGGTACGGTAACTTCCCAAGATGGTTTTATAGCATTGCGATTTACCTAGAATTTCAGCAGAGCTCCAGTTCTCTCTTTAACACCCTTTGCAGTTCAGTTCTCCCCATGCAGCATGCCACATATTTCACAAAGTAGCGCCTTTCAAAGGCAGTATCTGCACCCAAACTGAGAAAACATTTACATGGCTGAATGAGAGATTCTTAAGAGTCATTTACCTTTATTTGGAGTAAAGAATAAGTAGAAAATAAGGATTTCAGACCTTTCTCTGTATGATATAAAACACAGTACATTTTTAAATATTATAAGGTTATTTTTACACATTATAAGGTTATTTTTACTAAGAATATTCATAGCATATTGCAAACATGGCAGCCACTGTAGAAGAATAAAACCAAAGACTAATTTATTACATTGCAGTTTTGTCACTGAGCTACTGTTTTTGCAGGCACTGGAATATGATAGCTACCCTGTGCCATCATGCAGCACAGAGCTTTGGGAGTCCATGGTGTTCTGGAAGGAAGCCAGGCAATAAAATAATGAGGGATCTGGACGTGAGTCAGAAATAAATTATCACAGAATCACAGAATCACAGAATGACCGGGTTGGAAGAGANGAAATATAATTGACCACACCAGAAAATCACAATGTTTTAGAAATTACTGATCGATTTTCTAGTACTGCACCTAGAAAGATACTGAAGAACCTAAAAGCAAATTGCCTTATTTTGAGATATTCTGAGAATTCATTCACACAGTTGGAGTTGTTTCTGCTCAGTTTATGTGCTATTTCTTTCCGTGAAAAAGAAATAATTTCCCACGTTACCGCCTGTCAACTCTCATGGTGTTATGACTAGACGCAGTCTAAACTTTAGGATGAAACAGATTTCTTTTGGAAAAGGACAATTAGTAGAAAAAAGAATGCATGTTTCACAGTGAAGGCTCAGTTTTTGCAAATTTTATAAAGTTTTACTTCTGGGAATTTAGGTCAGGCTTTCCAACTTTGGAGCAGATCCAAGTTGCAAACATTTATAATGCTTCACCCAAGGAAGCAGAACCCTTATGAATTGCACTGTAAATCAAAGAATTCAGGGTCAAGGTGAATTGGGATTTAACATGCCTAGTTTCTCTGTCACAAAAATGTGATCTTGGAAATTACAAGCCTTCCATTCCAAGAGAGTGATATTAAAAAAAAGTCCAAAATCTCAAGACTACCAAAACTCACATTTGCAATTGCATAGTCACAAAATCCAATTACTCAGTTGCACCGCTGCATTTTAGAGGGAGAAGTTTCACCTAAAATGAGAAGAATTAAATAGGTTTTTGGTTATACTCTCTTGGAGTTCACAGGGAATGTACTTCATTTAACAGAATGAAATTTGCAGGGTATCAGTATCAGAGCAGACATTAAAAATCGCCACCAAATTGTGGAAAGGAAGTTAAAACTCAGACAGCTTTAGACAACAAGATCCCCAAGGACTCCTGTTTCTTTATATGTCTGTGGAGGTTCTTGGGACCTCTTAATTGGATGCATAAAAATAACCATTAATATGTCAGAGCACAATTAGAGGATTCCCAAGACACTTGTGCAAGCTGATTTGTAAGGAGCAGAAGACAAAGAATTGTATCTATTTTTCCTTTAAAGAGAAATCACCTTTTTAATAGCCCATATCCAAAATACTAAGTTATGTGTTATGGAAATTTTGATTAATATATATTCCATTAATATTCCTTACATAAGGCCTTCTACTCAACTCCCCTTCAAGAATGAGGAAAATACTTCTCTTGATTTAAGTCATGAAGGACTGAGTAGTGTTAGGACCATCTATGAGAAAAAGCAGAAAAACTGCTATCTGCTCCTCGGGTTTACCCTGCCTTAAAGAATGAAATGCTCATTTGCTAACGTCTCTTCCTGACATATTCTAAAACTTGCTCTGCGTTACCTCTTCTACTCTTGGATCAAAACCATGTGCTCAGAAAAGCAAAGGTTATTGACTTCTAAAACCTTCTCTCTGTGAATGGATCAATAAAGCCTCCAAAGGCAAAACAGCAGCTCATCTCTCATTCTCATCACTGTATTTGCATTTACATCCACTGAGACCAATCAGAGAAACAGGGAGCCTGCTGATCTTGTAAACTTTCCAGGACATGCGCTAGAGGGAATAATGTGTGTGTGGATGGATATCTGTACATCAGATCTCCAAAGACACAACATGAAAAAATTAGCTAATGCATAGCCTAAGTAGGAGAAAAGAATGCCATTTACATAAATTTTGTCAAAAAGTCCTCAGGATGCATTTCTAAATGTAGTTGAAAATGTCATCTGTGGATTTCTTTTTTTCCTGCTTCTCAGTAGTCAGCATTAATTGGCTGGGCTTTACATAGCATTGTGCATGCAAGCTAGTTACAAAATAGTTGTTAGCACCAGAAAATCACCTGCCGTCAAGCTGCATACTGTGGATGCAAATTTAGCATGCTCATAAATGGAAAGCTTGAGAGGAGTACAGAATGTCCCCACAGCTTGGAATATTAATCAGGTGGGATTAATAACATCACAGAGATAATAGATCTTTCTTCTTTATATAATTGATCAAGGTTTTTCTTCATTTTACTGTTTTATAGCTACATGGTGGCCCATCTGAATCAAATGGGAGATTCTGAAGTTTTCCAGTGGACAGTTTTGCCCATATTTAAAGATCTCTCATCTCAAGCAGTATTTGTGGTCCCAGATAAAAAATGCAAGCCTGACTGGGCAAAAGTAGACCCTGGTAGGATTTTCAAAGGCCGGCTCAGAGCATTGGCTCAGACTCAGAAAGACCCTTTCTTCCCCCTGCCCATATCAGGGATAGAGATCTTCTCACCCACTTACCCATGGTCGCTCTTCCTCATCAACCCAGCACTGCCAAATTCTCCAGTGAATGCCATCCTGGCTTCAGCAGAAAAGGCTAAGAGGCAGGAGACCCACAGAGTCCAGTGGTTACAGTGCTGTCCTGAAAAAAAAAGGAAATACATACATAAACCATTTATTTGCATGTACGGAGCAATCTGCTAAGCCTGGTTTCCTGATATGTACAGCCCGAGCACAAGTTCATAGGGCTCATTCCCTCTCCTCTTCTTCCTCAGCTGGAATGTGAAGTCACATGCTAAGACAATGTCTAAGGTACTGCGTGGTACAAAGCACAATGCAGAGCTAGCTGTGCTGCCTCCTATGAATCAACCTGAACTACTGTATTCCTGTCTCAAAAGGTTGAAATCCATCTTTACCATCTTCTCCCATATTTTAGCTACATGCTTCTCAAACACTCTAGTGCAAAAGCTTATCTTATCCCACAGAAAGCCACTGAGTTTGATTTCTATATGTTGAGCAAGCAAAATTGACTCAATAACAGGACCAGAAGATCACCAGAGATGGCAGAAGGGAAGAAGAAGATGACATATTTTGTACTAAGAGCTTAGCAGCCTCATGAAACCTTCCCCCAAATCCTAAGTCCAAGACTAAAGACGCCCTAGTTCTCAGTGTCTCAGTCTAGGAGTAAACATCTCTTCTAAGCAGCTTGCTCACACTATATGATTCCCCTTTCATGTACTTAACTCAACATTCCTGAATCCCCTGCAGACACCAGGCTATGCATTTTGACAGTAGTTGTGCCATACCAGAGACTCAGGTCCCTACAGGCACCTGCATGAATGCCTCCCAGTGTTTTCAATTAAGAAGTCAAGAGCTTAAATACCTGTGAAAATTTGATCCTGTAAGTTCTCTTTTTGTAGCCTCAGCCCTTCAGGTTTTAATTCCAATACCAAAAACTATCATTTTTACTTATGAAGGGCTTACATTCATACTTTACTGGTGGAGTAAATACATGATCTCAGTTTCTGAGAAATTATTTAGAAACATGAGATAAATATGCCACAGCTCCTATGCAGCATGGTTTCCAACTTAGTTGCTACTGCTGTCACCCTAAAATGAGATTTTATACCACTCAACCTAAAAATGGAAGTTTGTCATAGAACGGCTGATAGACTTTTTGTTATGTTACACGCTTATGCTTTTAATAGTCCATACTTGCAATCTAATTTAAGAAAAGAGAGAAGAATGAAACATGACCGCTAATGTAGACTTTTCACTACGAAAAGATCTTAGGGTATTTCCACATATATGCATTACCCGAAGGTAATTCACCTTTCAGTTGCTAGTAAAAAAAATTGCTATCCTCATAAAAAAATTTGCCTCAAGGAACTTGACAAAAGTTGAACCCTTCCACTAACGAGATTTTAATGAGCTACCAGTGAAGATGAGGGACTTACACAAGAAATGGGTTTTTTTCCTGTTCTATAACTACTGTTGTATCATGATGGGCTAAGTACATCTCCATGAATATATCCGCTATTCTTCATGCATTTGTATTATGGCTAAATTAGAACCAATATCTTTTGTTGCAATTCTATAGTGCCAGTTACAACACCTTTATGTTTTCTTCCCAACAGCAAAAACTTTGTTCCTCTGACTGAAAGCCAACCAAGTGGATGCATCTTCCAGATGCCACATTTTGCTACTGTTGGTAAAAAAATTGAATGTAGTTTTGCTTTGTTGGTGAGAAATTTCAACAAAAAGCAAAGCTATGTCTTAACTTCACGTTTAGTTACAACACTTTCAGCCCTTTCTCCCAGGAGTCAAAAGGGATCTACTGCTTACCAGCTCCCACCTCTGCCATCCCAAACCCTGAGCATATTTTGTTGATTTGCTCTCCTCTGAGGTTGAACATGCGTAGGTTCAACACACTCAGATGCATGAATCAGAGATGGCATGAAGAATACTCATTCGTCCATCACATGGTCAATGCATCTTGCTATCAGAATTATGATCATGCAGATTTGGCTTCAGAAAAAAATTTTCCTTAACACAGAGAAGAAGGATCTCAGGACTGGGAGCTGGGAGGGAGGCAAGAAAGGCAGAAAGAAAATTCTCTCCAGCAGAACAATTGAAACCTCTCATGTTTCTTTCCTTTCTCTTGCAGGAATAGGACACTGGAGCTCCCTGCTCTCTGCCAGACACACCAGTAAAATATTTCACCCCAGCTAAAGTTTTGTGGCTTAGGATAGGCATCAAGTGACAGCCTGAGAAACAGGAAAAATCAGATTTGATGCAATAATAGGTTGTTTGAGTTTCTGGACTTGAATCATACAAGTTTATCACATAACCATAACTTTATCAGACAGAACCAAGCACAAGACTTGCTAAGTGCTGCCAATGATACTGAGATGCATTTGACTCAAAAGCATCTAAATGTTCTGTTAATGTCCCTTGTTTCTGGAGAAAAAACTAAAATCCTCCTGTAATGAAGCATAAGTAGTATTGAACATCTCTGACTAGAGAATTATTTTCCTCTTTATTCATGCCTTTTGATAAAGCTCATTTGCCATAGCTATATTTACTAAGTTTACAAAAATAATCAGTCTACTGAGGATGAAAATGAGCAGCAATGAAAATCCTTGGTTTAAGAGAATTTTTATGCAGTTATAAAGTATTATTCATCTCTGCAATGCTTATACACTAGAAATACTGTTTTCATTTTTAAAGGTTTTTGTCACATTCTGATGTTTTTACATTGCATTATTAAATATTTTTAAGAAAAACGTCTGGATAGAAGTAACAAGACAGTTATACTGGGATATTTTTGAGTATTAAGAAACGTCTGTTTCTGAAAATAGGTATTCTACTTGGTTTCTTGCTAATGAAATACTTTTCTTTTTTTTGAATGACTAGTTGGTATCACCCAAAGTACTGATTAAATACCATAAGCATGTACATTGGTAAGCATAAATGTAATAAAGTGTTATGATACACATTTCAGAGATAATTTGCAATAGAGAAATCCATGAACAATGGGAAGGTATCTGGCACATGCTGAAATATCAGGAGTAAGACAGGAATGCATTCTACAAAAATGCCATTCTGAGTTTAAAAAAAAAAAAAATCTTCTCTGAACTGTTGTATATGAGCCTTCTTCACAATGGGCTTATCATGACCCAGCACTATTTCTCATTCAAGTGTTTCACATAATGAGACATTACAACATCTGAAAAAAAGATGACTGCCTGTTAAGAATGCCATTTGTAGCTGAGTAGACCTCCATGTGACATAGATATTGATTTCTGTAGAATCTCAGAGGATAAGGAGATTAAAAACTCAGCTTTGTTAGACACCTTGGAAAAGTGCACAAGGCTTTACTTCCACCAAGTGTTTAAGTATTTATTGAAATGCATTCATGTCAATGGGACTTAAGCTTGTGCCCAGACTTTGTTGAATAAGGATGGTGAATTCAACAAAGCTTAGGAGTGGAGGAAGAGTTGCCCATAGGAACTGAGAAGCCAAAGTCAATTTAATGGTAATTTACCAGATCTTGCTGTCCCCCAGTAAATTTACTCTGAAGTGAGGCACAGGCAGTAGATCAGCACAGTTGTTGCTCAGTTTATGTTATCTTCTACCTATATCAATAAAAAAGTCATCAACCAATGCCACTTCTCACCCTCCATTCTACTCCCTAGATGTATGCTTATAATTTAAAACAGCGTGAAAATATGAAGGATTGTCTCATCTCAGGAATTTCAGGCAATACCCACCCATGATCTAGATTTCCTCATGTTGACTTCAAGTCATTACCAACATGTAGTATATTTGTTCGTTATATATGTTTGAACACTCATTCTGCACACCATGCAGGTCCTCTCTGCAATAGAATCCTTGGACTTTCCAGTAGTATGCCAAGTGCTGTCACTAGTATTTCTCTTCTCCAGCTCATTCTGTCCAAATCTCTCCCCAAGAAGGAAGACAGGAGCTGTGGGAATAGGCTGCTCTGGATATTCCCACTGACTGTAAACTACACAATAGCAAATAATCCTTATCTGGCACCTATCACAACTCTCTTCAAATCCTGTGGCAGTCTCAACACTCACCTCAGTTGCAATAGAAAAAGAAGAAATATTTTATTGTATTTAAAAATCAAGGAAGAAGGAGAAAGTAACTTTTCTTTAATCTAAGCTATTTTTAGACAGCTACAACATTTACATAATTTTAATTCCAGATTCTCTCATTTCCTTCCATAGAAATTCTTTAAAATAAATTAATACATGATACCACAAAAGTAAAAGAACCCAATATATTAATTGCGTACATCATTTGTGAAGAAATTGAATTGCTGTGATCAGTGACAGGGAAAAACAATACACGATACAGTGCTTGTACAGAAAAAAACATAGAGGCAAAAACCAAAAACAAGCAAGAGTACATTTCTCTTTGAACTCACAGATTGCTCATTTTAATTAGAAACCAAAAGGCAAACACGGTAGAAGCTGACCGCCTCAAAGAGATCAGAAAGGACTTCTTCAGATCTCTTCAGAGAATATTTACAATTGCAAATTAGATCATGGAACAAGCACCAAGCAGTAACAGTAGCCTTCTCTAGTTTGAATAAAATCCATCTCTGTGACAGTATTGAAGCTGGTTTAGGTATCCTGATTTAATAACCTCTATTACAACAAAAGCAATAAAGAAGACTTAGCTACTATTTTTTACTAGGTATCTTAATACATAACTGTCAGGGAAGTTCAAAAATAAGGCAAGTGTTATTTCCTTCATTTTACAAAAAGCTACGGCACAGCAAGCTGCAGTGTGTCACCCAAGGTCAGGAGGACTGGCAGCAGAGCTGGAACACAAGTGTCCAGCTGAGGGTAATATTCAGCAGTCTCCTAATCCAGAATGCAATCAGAAAACAGAGGGACCACTGCCCCTTGCAAAGCAGGTTGCCCTGAACTTTTTGCACCTCTGAAAATACCCTCAATCAGCTAATCTGGAAGCCTTGCAGTGAGCAATCAGAACCAAACAGCACATTTTAAATCCTTATGCTGAACACCTAAGTAAAGATAACAATAAAACTTTTTCATTGCATCTCCATTTTCTCTTTATAGTCATCTACTGATGCATCCTCTTTACCATTCTCCACCTCATTTGGTATATATGCATTATTCAAAAAAATCAATAAAACCCAAGTGTAGAAATAATTTTTCATAAACCCCATAAAATGAACCTATTTAAGGTATCACTGTGTTTCCAGGGTTTGGTTTCTCCACTCCTACACATGTTACAGACAGCCTAAAATGGCACGAGGACTCTGTTGGGTATGATTTATTGCCTTGATTTATTGAACTGAGCAATGACAGAGTTCCCGCTTGACAAGTTTTCGCTTCTTCATGGCAAGTAATTAGCCTTCATATTGCCAAAGGGCTCTTCAGCTGCCCTGTCAGTGCTGTTTCAATAATGAAAATACACTGTCTTATCATAGTAAGACATTTACATTATTAACATACTGCTTTCCAGTGGCCTCTCATTAGCTCCAGTTAGTTTATTTGCTGCAAAAGAACAGAAAAAATATGATGCTTGAGGAGGAAGGGAATCATTCAACTGCAATCTTGCCTTGCTGCTGGGTTAAAACAAGGTCTTCTGACATCTCCATGCCAATAATTTTAAAGAGACTGTGTGAGGATATATACCTTAGCACACGTTTTTGGTTGTATATTCACTCTTTAGCCTTCACAGAGCTGCATCTTGTCATGAAGCACAGTCCAAATAACAAGTAGTGTTATAATCCACACCTCAACAGAGTCATAATCTCTCTCCTACTTCTTCCTCCTGACAGGTAGTTTACAGCTATCTGATCCAGATACTGAACTCATCTCCTGCCAAGCTGCCAGTGCTCTACCCAGCAAACAAAATCTATAACCACATTCCTGTCTGTTCCTTAGCTGCCTCAGGAGAGTATAAACTGTCAGTGGTACAACTGCCTTGCTAACTCTTTCAGGCTGGGAACAAACTCTGCAGGTTGACAGTCCAGCTGGGCTGGAAGAGGAACTGCAAAGGGATGCTGTCCAAGTCACAGTGTTGCCAAAATTATACAGAAGATGGTCTGAGAAGTAATCCCATCAAACATCCCACAAACAGTGCTTTGTCCAGTGCAGTATTAACATCCCACTGGAGGTTTGCAAACTGTAAAGTGCCTTAATATCTTAGCATGTATCATGTACAGACCTATCCAAAGTAACTTTAAAACAGCCACTTCAGCTGTTGAGAGCAATTTTGTTCAGCAGGAAGGTCTTCAGCAAGGCTGTATGAGACCTCCTGGGACCATTGGTTAGGAAGATAGTCAGATTTGTGTGCAAGAAAAAGCATATGGTGAGAGCAAACAGACGAGTTGCCACAAAATACACATTCACCTAGGCTCCCATAAACTTTCTAGAATTATATTAGGGCCTTTCAGAATTTTTTTAGCATTCCAATCCACAGATTAAGATTATATTAGAGCACAACAAATCATTAATCTTTTGCCTTGGCCTTCACTTGTCCTGTTTTCCCCATTTTGCAATAAGTTTTGTTCCTGTTTCTGGGACTAAGAGCTCTGTTTCTCATCCACACAGGACACATCTTTCCTTTGAATAGTAGTATGGACAGCCAGAGAGAGAAATTAGGAAGCAAAGCATAATTATGAAGAAAATCTGTGTTCAGTTCTAGAGTCGTCAAATGGGACCTGCAGGAGAGCTGGGGCTCATTATGAGGGAGTGCAGTGATAGGATGAGGGGTAATGGTTTTAAACTGAAAAAAGCATAGATTTAGATTAGATATTAGGAACAATATCTAATTCTCTAACTGGATGATCTTTAAGATCCCTTGTGACTCAAACCATTCTATGGTTCTAATCTAATTTCTTCACCTGGGATGGATGATGCAGAAAAATGAATTTTACCTTGTAGAGTTCAAAGTTGTCAACAAATTGCTTAATGTATAACCAACAATTTCAGTTCTACCACCAGCAAGGAGAAAAAAACAGGGATGAATCCTACAAGGAAACCAGTACCTGGCAAAGATATTTCTACAGAAAGCAGTTTTCTTTGCAGAAGCTATCTTGCTAACTGCCCGGTGTAGTATGTAGTGTGTTTAAATTCAAGAAGATAGATTTCATCTGGACTACTGGAACCTTCCTTGGTTTATGCCACATAATAGTCTAACCCTAGGTGCATTCAAAAGGGTACAACAGGGAATAAAGTCTCCACAGCCATCCTCTTCTGTGCCTTCCTCAGGAGACATAAGGAGGGGAAAGCAAATTTCACTGCCCTCTGCTTAATCCTAACAAAGAAAGATGGTGAGGAAAAGTAGCTTGCTTGCTACTCTTTCATCCTATTTCAGCTTTCAGGACAAACAAAACCTTGATTTAAAACTACAGTTCAGCAGAGCAGAGCCCAGAATGGATAGGCCTTCTGTCTGCCTGTGTTTATTTTTACTGTTACTGCCTTTGAGACCAACACTATATCTTCCTTTCAATCTGCAAAGCACTTCATTTTGTACTGTGCACTTCAAAAATACAAAATACTCACAAAACATTGTTTAGGAAGCAATGAGTAACAATCCCACCTTTTCTATGCCACATATAATGAAAAAAACAAGTGTTCATTAAATTTATGCTACAAAAGTTTAAGTGTTGCTATTTTAACTGTGAGTAACTAGATACTTCATTTTGAGCTTGCTTTTCAAGGCAATGCTAGTGCCTTAGGAGAGGCTTTAGTCATAGTTCCTTGCTTATTTCAGAAGTTTGCCCATGCCAGTGTTATTATGCATATAGACACCTTCAAAACTGTAAAAAAGCAGATATTTGGCTTCTAATGTTAAGGCCAAAGGCTGCAGATAAATAAGGTTATGGTGACCCAAGGGAAAGCTATATTTCTTCTAATTGCTTTTTTTCATTTTCAGTCTGAATGTTCAGCCTACTGAAATTTCAGGGCAGGGAAAGGAAGAAGGGTGAGAACAGAAAAGTAATCACTTTCTGTGGGCCTTTTTCAAGTCTCCTTAAGCCCTAAAGCAGATTCAGTGGCGAAGACATCAAAAGGAGCAAAAGTAGGTCCCACTTTTCCACCTGAGTTCAGGAAAAGAGAGATATGCCATGTTTGTCTAATATTTAAATTCTAAAGAAGAAAAAAAGAAAAATAGAATCAAACCCTGAAAGTTGTGGGGGAAAATAAAGTGGATTTTAAGGACAGAAGAAAATCTCCCTTCTTTTCTTCCCTTTGACCGACTTACCATCAATTTCATTTAAATCTTGCTGCAGGTCACATAAGCTTTTATGGCGCTCCTTTAAGCAGTAAGGATCTTCCTTTTAGGTTGAGGCCTTTATGGCAGATGAAGAAGCTTCCCCAAGATGTGGGGACTTTCCAATCTCATTGATTCATTTTTGCTCCTGTATTCTGCTTTTCCTTATGAGACTTTCTTGTGTTTCTACCAGCTCAAGCGACCTCATTCTGCGATCCTTTTTCAGTGGCATTCTGCTTTTCTTTTTCTTTCCCTGAGGATTCTCCCTTATACTTTATTACTTCTTCCTTTGGTCACATCTTTCTTTCTCAATTCCCTGTTGCATGTAAGCCATCCCCCATCAATGCTGGCATTTTTCTTCTCAAAGTGCATTGTACCATACAACTCAAATTTGGAGCTTCTTTGCAATAGGTCTGATTCTGGTTTCCTCATGGCACTTTTGAGAACTGCCTAACTGTTAAAAGTTATCCTCAGAGATGACATTTCTTGCACAGACAACTGATCTCTGAAAACCTATTTGTACTCAGTCTGTCCCAACAATTTGTGAAAAGAAAGTGAAAAGCTATGTATCAGAGATTTCTTTTCAGTCTTGTATATTGTTCAATCAGTCTGAGACACAAGGTCTTATTTGCAAAGGTGAGGTTCAGCCAAGATATAGATACAGATGAAGATACAGATGCCAGCTTAAAGGCAATGGCAGTGCAGAAGATGAGCACTCTGCTATTAGATTTTGACAAGTTGGCATCAAGTTCTACAAGCTGCTGAATTAATGAGTCATGAGCATAGAACATGAATTAAGACATCCTTCAGGATAAAAAGGATGCTTTTCAGAGACTGAACAAGAGATATGGAGAACAGAGTCCAGGAGAGGCTGAGTCAAGATGAATCAAGGAGTCAAGGTATCACTTAACACCTTCTTCCTGCAAACCGCACACAAAAGTGGATCACTTCTGACTCTTTGGCCATTGTGTGTTATGAACTACATACATCAGAGATCTTTAAAAGCACCCCTTTCTCAAGCATATTCAAGCAAAACATATTCCTCTATGGAGTTCTTAACTACAACACTATTTTCATCTTACCAGTGGGTTACAGTCCTTTCTGCAGTATGTGAGCCCAAGTAAAACAGAGATTCTGTTACCAGCAACAAGATAAATACTTAATCTCTTTCTTAATTGATGTAAGGCTTATACCAAGTCAATTGTTATTATAGCATTGCCAAGCAACCAAACATTCTTCTTTCTCTAGTTCTCTTGGTCTTGCAGATTTCCTCCCCTCCATGTTACGGTATTGAAATATTTAATTGTACAGGCAAAACTACAGTTGAGAAGAAGTGGGGGGGAAATATTAATGTTTTAATCTCTTTTAATAACAGTTTTAAAATTTTTCCTTCCTTTTCTATTCAAAACTCCACCAAAACCACTACTGAGAAAAAAAAATATAAGCACGTTCCAATGGCTTAGGTATTGTTAAGATGCACACTTCTCTAGTCCCTACAGTCAAGTGAAGGAGTCTCTCAAAAAGCAACAGGAAGGATTTCTGTCTCACCAAGTGCCTTTATACTCCTGCAATCCATTCACAGACACATAACCTAAGAACTCTGAATGGCAGAACAAAACCAGAATGGTATATCATAACAGCTTTGGTGCTTGGATTCATTTCTAATAAACAGACTTCTCTCATTACTTTGTCTCATCTAAATTAGATGTCCAACATATAAGAGGTTTCAGGTGCTATATACAACACTTTCCATCATATGAAAAGAGATAGGATTAAAACTGCAAACTATCATATATCCAGAACACCAACCAGAAGAGCTAATGGAAAACTCACTTCTTTAAGAATAACTCCCTTATCCTCCTTATGGACCTGTTACAGAAAGTGTATTGGAGGAGTAAAAATGTAATAGACAGCAGTGACTCTTGCTGGATGGCACTATGTGTGGCTCTAACATGATTATGAGATTAAGAAACTATAGGGTTAACATATCTTGCTTTCTTGCAACACATCTTTTTAATCACAGAAATTCCACCAGAAAAGGAAGAGAAACAGACAATGAGTATGCTTTTTAGCAGTGTTTGGGCAGCAAAGTAGAGGAATGATGATAACAACACGCTTATTGGAGATTCTGTCATAGAGATTATTTGAAGTGCACAAGAAATGGTGCACTAATTAATGCATCTAATGCGTATTGATAACAGCCATTAACTCTATATGCCAAAAGTCCCTATTTGACATGGCTGATATGAAGTCCTTGCAGAAGTTAAATCAGAAGTTTCTGTGCCTGGATCTCCAACTACTTCCAAGAGGAGTGAAAGTTACCAAGGACGGTTAAAGCAAAGATCAGTGAAAGTGCAAATTACTAGCTAACATCAAACAGAATGACAGAAAGGGAACTTAAGTACCACTTCAAATAATTAAATGTTCTGCTCTAGAAGGAAAAGACAAAATTCCAGCATGCCACTAAACCTTGATCTCAGTATTCCTCTTTGTATCTGGCACATAACCAACCTCTGGTGCACTTTGACCACTGTTTAGAGAAACACTGACTGACCTGGGTTTTACAGCTATTGAAAATTCTTATATCCAATGAAGAATTTTGATATTACCTATTCTGCTCCAAGACTTAAGAACAGAAACAAGATACATTAATAACACAGCACTGTATAAGATGTACATAATTCCAAAACAAACAACTCATCTCGCTTGCATCTTCTCATATATATTCTCATTGGTCCCTTATGCCCCTTACTATCTCAGTAGAAATCAAACTAGGGTGGATATTATACATTTATTATATCATTCATTAAAATAAATAGTAATTAGTATTATATCATCTGTTGATTCTTGCTGTTACAATGAAGAAACAAATTAAAAAAGGCATTTTCATTAGATGCTTCTCCACTATAATGTTCTAATCAGTATTCATTTATTAACAAATGCAAGACAACTATATAATTTTATAAGGTAAGTCTCAGAAATAATTACATTCTTAAAATTTAAAAACCAACTTGTCCTTTGCTTTCCACTGGAAGGTGATAAATCACACAAAAAATACACAGAGATTCAGCTGCTCCTATCCAACTCCACAGCCTCCTGCTTTTTGCAGGTCATTTTAAAACACATTTATGTGTCAAATCTGGAATGCCACTGCTTTGAAATGCCAACAGTGAAAGAAGTAATATTGGAACTAAAAAAAATCAGGGCCCATATGGATATGTGGATTTATTCTTTACAAAGCCAATTTGGGCTTTTCTTCTCATATAAGGGCTTCACTTGCAGTCTTTGGTAAGTCATTGTAAGATATATCTGAAGAAGGACTTCGGTTCCAAAGTGCTGCGTAAGTTCCATTTGAGCAATGCAAATCCAAATTACAGTCCTCAGAATCACCACTCAGCTGCCACTCCAGATGCTTAACCTTTTTACACTGAAATGCTTTTTACCAAAGATAAACAACCTATTTAAAATTTCATTTCCTGGGAGAGCTCAGGAACAATCTACTTAAGCTTGGCCTCCTCTAAACCACTGTCTACAGAGTTTTTGCACAGATAAATAAATAGCATACATAGGCAAGAAAAAAAGGCAGTAGAATACAACTTTCTTTCCTCCGTAAAAGCACCAGAGGGCTGGAGATCAACATCATTTTCTCTCTCTAGTGCAGTGAATCTTTAATTTTACCATGTAACATAAACTCACATCTGTAGTTGACAGTGATTTTCTTCTTCAACCCCAGTTCCCCCAGCAACTTGCACTGTAAGACATATTGTCCCTTCAGACGGTGAAGGAGTCAGTGGAGGTGTGAATAGTTCCTATAATCTAGGTCACCTTTCTAACCAGTTAGCTACTTGACTAAGCAGAGGGCACCTTCTCCAACTGCATTCTGAAAGACTTCAGCTCAGTTTTTGTAGCTCTATTCCAGGAGCAAGGCTGTGATCCTCAAGCAGAAGGAGCTGTCTTCTCATTGACCTCTGGCATCTTCTAGAGCCCTTCTCAACCCTTCTTCTTCTTTGGAAATAATAAAGGCAACACAAAATGCTCTGTGCGCTCTCCACTTGCAGAGCTCTGCAAGGAAGTGTCTGGCTTCCCCCATACTTGTAATGGAGACAGTAGATACCTGCTTTAGCTTACACCAACATCCTGGATGAAGTGATTAATAGCAATTTTAAACCTACTGCAATTCAATGGCAAAGTCAAGCTAAACTGAGCACAGCAGTACATGACTGGTTAGGCAAATATTACTCAGGACAAAACTGAATACATATAGGTATGTGTGACTCCAAAATTCATAATAGTATGTTGATTACCTTAAACTACTGATGCAGCGACAAACTAGATTTTATAGCCCAGCTAATGGATACCCAAAAATATCGTAAGGAATGGAATTAAAGAAAATGGATCTAATCATAAAATGGGTTTAAGGTATGAGCATCCACACACAGAGCAAATGAGGGGTCAGGAACCATATCATTTCACTATATGGACCCGTGATCTGTGAGGTGCTGAATGAGTGAAGAAATAAACTGTTGTTGCTTTATTACCACTCACTACAGACATTAAGGTCATGGTTTTACTGATTTCAGTAGTCACAAAACAGCTTAAGATGGTGGGGAAAAGAATGCTAGAAAGGCAAAACCATAAGGTCTAGCAAGAAAAAAGGTCATGTCTTTGCTCAGCTACAGCTGTCCCTTATTTTAGTTGGTCTGCAAGGTTTGTGTAAAGTATTGACATACAGGAGAATGTGTATATAGGCAACTAACGTGGAAGACCCTAACCTACAAGATTGTGTTGATGAACTAATCTTCAAAGAGTGGAATACAAAGATTCCTATTAACATAATAATAGCAGCAATTAAGATCACAAAAACCTGAAATGGCGTAGGAAGATAAGGAAGAATAGAGAGGGAAGAAAACAGGCATGTTAATTCTTGGCTTGTAACAGAAGGAGCCTCATCTCAAAAGTTCAACTCGTAGGGAAGAAAAAAAACCAGACAACTTGATATGAAAGTTTAAAAAGAAAGAAGTGAAAAAGAAATGGCAATTTCAGCTTCAGATAAAAGCTACTAAGAGAAAAAGAAAGTACAGAATGTAAAATGGTGTTTTCTTTAAAAAATACTTTACATATTTCAATTCTTGTATTTCCCTTGGGGTTTGCATATTTCGGTCACATAGTTATCCAATTAAAATGAAAACTCTGTATTATCCTTTAAGCGAGGACAGCTGCCAGCTGCTAAGTTTTATAAAGTCTTTAATCTTGTCCATAAATATTTAACAAGAATTGGTTGGTACACAAGCCAAAGTAAAGTAAGAAATCAAAGGCATGAGTTCTGCAGTAACCTCTGTATTGTCTGAATGGAGATGAACTACTAAAATAAAACTATGACTTTTCTCTTTTTATGTTAAAATTATTATTAAAATGTATTCAGGCAACTTTTCTGATCATTTTCCCATTTTCTTTTCCTAATGTAACGTATAGAAGGGAAGCAATGAACTAAACAGATTTCAAAACTGATATAAATATCTCTTTTCCAAACTGAGTTTACAGCACAGCAAAGTACCAATCTTTGTCATTTTATTCTACATGCTTCCCATGTTAACTACTTGTTTTTCAGGCAGTCTTCAATAACAGGTAACATCTTTCCATGATATGTTCGATATATACAGACTGTGTGTTCAATATCTGTAGGCAGAAATATACTTACAGGTGTAAGAGACTGCAGGCAACTGATAGCCCATAACGTCAGGTCTTTGCAGAGACCTCACTGCTCTCTACAACTACCTGAAAGGAGGTTGTGGACAGGAGGGTGATGTTCTCTTCTCCCAAGTGACAGGGGACAGGACAAGAGGAAATGGCCTCAAGCTCCACCAGGGGAGGTTTAGGCTGAACTTTAGGAAAAAAATTGTCACAGAAAGGGTTGTTGGGCACTGGAACAGGCTGCCAAGAGAGGGAGTTGAGTCACCTTCCCTGGAGGTGTTAAAGGGATAGGTGGATGAGGCGCTGAGGGGCATGGTTTAGTGATTGATAGGAATGGTGGGACTCAATGGTCTCTTCCAACCTGGTGATACTATGATTCTATGATCACCACCAGCACACCCTTAATATGTCATCTAAACCATAGCAGTAGCAATGCCTCCTCATTTAGACTTACATCAGTGAGCCAGCTGAGCTGGTGGCCTCAGTCACACCCAGGAGCAAGGAGTCCTTCAATCTGAGCTATTTCTGCAGACAATGTGCACAGAAACATGCCTGGGAGGAGCAGCCTTCAAAGGCACATATTTGAGGAAAACACAGATGAAACAGCTCCACACCAAGCCAGGAAAACTGGTAACTCTTGCTTGGGTGCAGGATATTCTTAATAGGTGCTGAACTGAAGGACTCGCAAAGAAATAGTTCTGTTATCTATAAGAAAATGGTAACCAATTCTGACCCCACAGTCTTAGGCCTGCAATTCCAATGTTATGTCAGCAAAGGATCATTAGCTGGAGACATGGTCTTACCCTGCATCACTATGTTCATGATAAACCCACAGCAGAGTTACAGCACGTACAGCAGCAGCATTAAAGTACCATCATCTCTTAGCCTCAAGACATCTCTACGCGTGGCCCTTGCACAACTGGTCTCAGTTTTTCTCCTGCCTCTGCTGAATACCAACCTTCATCTCCACAACCTAGACTATCAGCTCTCTGGTACCCTACACCCACAGGACTAGGGAGTCCAGGCACCATAAAGAACAAGAATGAAACAGCAACTTCCAAATCCTCTGTAACAGTGATGGATGGTCCATGGCCAAGACAGCTGCTGGTTCACACATGTAGACCTCTTTTTTTCAACATGTTTGCAAACAGAACAATGTATTTCTGTGCCCAAGGAGTTTTAGCCTGGTTTCACCTTCATCTCAGGGCATTATCTTAGTTTAATTTTTGTTTAGATTAAGTACATACTGCTAAGTATAGTCAAATTGTGATTAAGTCCTTTATCAGATCCTTAAAAAAATAATACATGAGACCAACTTCTTCCCAGTTGATTGCCAGACCTGTAGAAACTCAGAGCTGAGAGACAACAGAGCAAGCATTGTCAGTCTAATAAGCAAATACACAATAGCAAGTGCTGCTTTTAGTCCTATCAGTTTGACAGGAGCTCTTTGAAGTACATACTGTTGGCACAGAATATTGAAAAAGGTAAGCACAAGCTCTCCAAGCACAGACTACCCAAGAAGAAGATAGGCCAGATGACGACTCTTCTCTACCTCTGTACAAAAGTAGGTATCTTTGTTAGCTGAACCCAGCTCAGATGAGTCAGAGATATGCTTTTAAATTGATTGTCTTTTACTTAGGCAGCTGCAGCAGAAAGAAACCAAAAAAAAAAATGATTTCCAGAAAGACCATATCACTTATAACAACATAAAATAACTATCTGTGTCAGAACGTCAGCCTTGATGTAAACAGACAGTAAGATATTGGAACTGCACTCAGTAAACTAATGCTGCATATGCTATAAATTGGTTATAAGGCACTCACTGGCACAATGGAACAAAGTACATGCCAGAGCTTAATCCCTCTGCCTTCTGAATCAATAGATATATTATTCTCAATTTAACCGAATGGGATGAAAACACTAGAATTGTCTTCACTGAAGTGGCAGAGTGAATTGTGAGGGATCCTGGAGATGGAATCAGAGGAAATGCATTATTGCCAAGACCTTTGTGAATGACAAGTATTTTCCAGAACTTTGTACTTTCATTTTTAATCTGAAACCTGAAAACAGAGGAATTTGACTTTTCAAAGGAAGTTCTCCAGCAAGAACTTTGTTGTTAAGGAGGGAGATAGAGTGAAGAGAGGGAAAAAAAAGGTTTCTTGTGAGATTTCTGGAAAATGATGTGTTCAAAATCACTATTCATTAATGAAAAATATGACTCATTCTCCTTGCCCTGTCACTGGTGAGTCAAGTAAGCTTGGAAAGTCATGGTTGGAAGTACAGGTGACTGCAAGTCTCTGTGATGTTAATGAAAGCTGTAGAGGGTAAGCATACTGGAAAAAGTCAGGTCATTAATATCCCTGCACTAAAATGTCATGTATTTAAATGTAATTCTGAGGCAGTATTGTCTCTTCTTTTTCTTTCTTTTCTCTTTATTTCTTCATAGATAATCAAAACTAATGCCTTCAAATACATTCGTGAAAAAAATGCTTCAAGGTCCTCTGAAGACAGATTCACAGGTGGCATATCCCACCCAATCTGTGATTAAGATGCTATTCGAGCTTTTGATGCAGACTTAGGAGGTATTAGTTCTGAGTTCTGTTAGCTCTGACAGATCAGAGCACAGTCCTTCACAGGACTGTGAATAATTGAACCGAGGATTTCACTGCTATGGTCAAGGTGAGCAGAAATTGATAAATATTTTCATGGACGAACTCATCCTCACAAGAAAATTTTATAGCACATATTCATCTCTGACATGTATTAATTATAGATAGGGGAGCTCAATGCAAAGATAAACTAGGTAGGATAGGTACTGTAAGAGCCTCAGAAAATGTGCACTTAACCTAGGAACAAACTCACTTTTGTCAAAGGAGAGCTTCTCAGGCTCACAAGCCCTCAGGGCAGAGCTAATTAAGGTTCAGAATGAGCAGCAAGAAGTGATGAGCATGACAATTCTCCTGGTGAGGGAAACAATCCTGGGGGAACCAGTGGGAGGTGAGCATTATCACCCAGAGGTGAGATGTGTCAAAGCTCAGGAAGGCTTTATGAAAACTGGTTGAGGAGAGCTGGGGCAAGCAGGAGGCAGTGATGTATTTTGCAGTGGGGGCAGAGGAAAGCAGTAAATTACTTTTTTTTTTCCCACTCAATTCAAACCCAAACGTTTCTTCAACAAAAGTGCAAACAGTTTGTGTGCTGAAGGACAGATTTAATCCAGAGGTTGGACTCACTTAGTCAAACTCTATGTCCAAAAGTTTAGTCCTTAAGCATGAATTAACTGGACAGAGTAATATAATACTACTGGGTGAAGCTGAGAGAGCTGGGGTTGTTTAGACTGGAGAAGAGGAAGCTGAGGGGAGACCTCATTGCTCTCTACAACTACCTGAAAGGAGGTTGTGCAGGGGAGCGTGCTGGCTTCTTCTCCCGAGTGAAAGGGAACAGGATGAGAGGGAATGGCCTCAAGCGCGCCAGCGGTGGTTTAGGCTGAACATTAGTAAAGAATTTTTCACAGAAAGGGTCATTGGACACTGGCAGAGGCTGCCCAGGGAGGTGTTTGAGTCACCTTCCCTGGAGGTGTTTAAGGGACAGGTGGACAAGGCACCGAGAGGCATGTTTTAGTATTTGATAGAAATGGTTGGACTTGATTTGGTGGGTCTTTTCCAACCTGGTGATTCTATGAAACCATGGTTGCTGGCAGAAATCCTATGAGCAGATGAAAATACGTGCACTTCAGCTGTATGGACTACTGGAGACACGATTGCTGTGAGCTGAAACATGGCCCATGACTACAGTGGGACAGGGAGGAAACAGTGAGCATTTCACCTCCAGAGTATTAAAGTGCTCAGTGGAGCAATGTAAGACTGACAGAAGTCAGAGCAGTATCTTTCTTGTGTGCATCTATCGAGAAGCTTTGCAAGCAGCACAAACAACATCACTCTCCCATTTTGGATCTCCCCTGTAGGCACTAATCATAAGATACAACACAAGACAGAAACAGCTTTAGTGCAGGACACATTGCAATTCTATTTTTACCTCATGCTACATCAGAAAAGATTGCTATTAAGCTAGTAGAAACTTCTAAAGCAACACCAACTGCTGTTAACTGATACCACTGCTTTAACTGATTCCTTCAGCAAATAGCCAGCAATAGCTTTTATTTCCTAGGTTACTTGCCCACAACAGCAATCAAATTCCTCTTAACAATTTTCAGTCATGGAGGAAATCTGAACAAACGAATCTCTGCTAAAGCACCTCTGTTCACAGCTGCACAATCTGAAGTATTTCTGGAGGAAAGACATATTAAGCCTTGAAATTCTTCCATTTATTATCCTAATGCCAATGAGAAAATTGAACATTTTAATTGAGTTTTGAAGGATAGTATGCAAACTGCTGACCTAGAAGGAAAACCCTGCAAATCATTTACAATAGATTTCTTACAGGACAAGTGAGAAACCTGACATGAAGCAAAACAGCCATCTGCCACAGCACCGGTGAGTAAGCAGTGTATACAGATTGAGTTAAAAGCTGTTTTTCACAAGCCTCATCCAGAGCTACATGTAGCTTTGATTCAGGAGCAATAAAAGCACTTTGCACCACACACATCATGTACGCCGTTTCACCTCTCTTTTAAAAGGAGAACAACAGGAAAATATAAACCCAAGAAAACAGGAAAATATAAAAAGATACAGATTGCCTGGTTTGTAGTACTATCCTCTCAGCACAGCATACAGGTAGAAATTCAAGCTGCATATTTAACTTATTCTCTAATATGGGGGGTGGACTCTACACAAGTAACCATAAAACCTTTATAGAGAGCACATAGTTTGATCTCATTCTGGTGAGAAATTATTCAGTATAATTCACCTCACTAGAACATACACCATGCAGCACAACACCATTAGGGAGCAGGTGTATATCTGTTCTAGCTTTCTGCAAGAAATGTGTCAGGTTTGATTCTAAGACTGGATTTCTGATAATGAAATGTGTTATTGAGCTCAGAGATATTTACAGCTGCAAAGGAACTCACACCACAGATACTAGGAAGGAAAAACATGGAATCATATAACCCACATTTTTGCGCTTCCAGACCAGGAGATTACATATTGGATTATCTTGACAGGCTGGATTGCAGTACTTGATATTTTGGGCAGAGTGTACTTGCATCAAATAATTGTTCTATCAGAAAATGAAAGACACATTTATCAGTGGGAGACAGGTGTGAAAGCAGAGATCAAACACACAGAAACATCTCCATGCAGTCTCCCATAGTGGCGCTGCAGTGACTTCACACATTAAATATTTCAGAATTAGAACTCTGATATGATGCCAAAGGACACAGAAAAAAAGCCATGTAAAAGGTATTCAATGACATCTCCACATTGGTCTTTCACTGGGAGGGTTTGCCATCAGCAATCCCAGATCTGCAAGACCTTTACGAAAGTCTGGAACAACGAAGATATAACATTTGTGGAGGATGATCAGGTTACAAAAAAGATAAACAGAATGGATTCGCATGCCATGGAAGTCCATGCACCCTCGTGGTGTGTATACACAAGTGCTGAGAGAGACAGTCAATGTCATTCCAAGACCACTTTCACAGAGAGGGCAGTCACGCTCTGGACCAGGTTTCCCAAAGAGGATGTAGATGTCCATCCTCAGAACTATTCCATATCTGATTGGACAGAATCCTGAGCAATCTGCTGTGTCGGACCCCGCTTTCAGAAGCAGAGTTGGACCAGATTATTTCAAGAGATGCCTTCCAGCCTCAGCCATTTACCATTTTGGTTAATTGTCTATGTATCTCTCAGTGGGGTAATTCAACAAAATTGGAGACGTATATTATTTAATCTAAAAAATGTATGTCCACTAGGCAGGACATGTTTGATGCTGTGTTTAAAAGCTGCAGTTAGACAAATGGTTTTAAAGTATACTTTCTATTGAAGTGCATTAGTGTGACTGCGCCTACTGCCTAAGTACCATAATAGGGTGGAGGCACCTGAAAGAACGCATGCCACTGCTCTTTCCAAATCAGTGTATCTGTGAAAGAGACGAGCACCTTTGGTAATGCACAGAAAAATTGTAACTCATGCTTTGTATATTTTAAAGCTTTCATAATTCAAAGATACCAGCACTTAACATGTTATTGATGATACATCTCCTAAGTCTAGGAACTTATTTTTCAGAGCCAAGGATCACCTTTTATCCCCTCTAATCCACCTATATTTTTAGTTGAAGAAGAGCAGCTTCACCCACAGGCACCCACTTGTAGTCAGTTGCTGCTTAATAGCAATTACTGCCCTCTAGTTTTTCTCTTACCTTTATGATAATCTCAACAGCAATTCTGTACTGATTGAGCTTACCTAAATTTAGTATGTCTCAAACAGCATGAGTACTGATTTTCAAAACACCACTGTCCGTTCTGGTACTTGGTTTCCCTTCTGGGTCTGCTTGTCTCACCTACAAATTTCTTTGGAGCAAGGATTTCAACCAAAGCACACAGGCACTACCATGGCAGAAACAGTAGGAAACATAAACAATAAATCTCTCTCACTACATGTTGAAAGAAGGTCTTGGCTTCTCCCTGTATGAGTATCCCCAGAAAACAGATTGAGACTGTTGAACACTGGAAGACTTTGCCTTTTTTGAGAGGAACATGGTGAGAAAGGACTGTAATCAAGCCAGATTTCAATATATACCTTTTAAAAAAAATTAAACAAAATTACATTTGCCCTGAAGAATTCACTACAAAGACTAGACTTCCATGGATTTTCGACTCCTAGTCAAAAGTATTAAATGCTGCTATGATGCCAAATCAGACAACTAACAATGACTGGCTGGGGTTGGACACACCAGCATGGTCACATCAGCATTCAGTAGCACTATATCCTACTGCAGCAGGGAGGAGAGAAAATGAGGGAGGGAGAGGAGATAAAAGGTATAAGAGGCTGGTTCTTTTTGTCTGCCTTAAACTACTTGTTTTGCTGCCTTAAATCATGGTTGAGACTGCAGTAGAGGCAGTGTCCTTCAACACCTTATCTCACTGTAGCAAGCAGACCAGGGACAACTACTGCCCAGAGAGGTCATGCTGTGTTCTTGCTGGTAGGGAAAGCAGGGGTAGAACAATACCTCAGATTCCAGAGCCTCCCTAAGCACCCCCAAACATGATTCCAGAACTCTCCTAGAAGTACTGCACAGACTCACCAAAAAACTATAAATAATTAAAAGAGATGTCATTGGCAGCAGCATGCTTCCCATCTTGGGAGAGAGAAGGACTGGAGCCCACCTGATGTCCTTCCACTTTCTTCTCTCTCTCTCTCTCTCTCTCCCTCTCTCCTTCCTTTTCTCTTTTTCTTTCTTATTGCTTAACACAGATTTAGCTTGCCAACAGCAACCTCATTCCTAAGAATGCCTGTACAAATAAATTCCTCTTAGATCAATCATTTGGCATCATTTTGCTTTCATTTAGCTCAGTGAGTACTGAATCCATAAATTTTATGGGTAGTTCCAAGGTCTTAACCCAGTGACCCCTGAACTCTCAAGATTGGGTCACAACAAAAGAAAAGAAGAATTAAGAAATATTATATTTTAAGTTACACAGTAGATTTTCAAGCTAGTGGTTATCACCTCCCAGACTTCATATTAAGTAAAGAATTTGGCATAGTATATAGTGAAGACACTGGTATGATCATATTTACTTTTGGTGGTTACCTTTTGTCAGGAATTCATTCACCTGTAAACAGGCCTCCATTACAGCCATAACAACTCCTACTATTATTCCCTTCTCTCTGTGTGCTCCTGAAACAACACAATTTTTGTTTGAACAAAGAATATATAGGGTAGCTGAGGTTTTAACAGCACCCCAGGCCAGACCTTTGGTCAGAAGACCAATATAAGTGAATATCATCTGACACTCCTTATATGCAAAGATCTACCTGGAATTTGTGACTACTGCGTGCAGCTCATGCTGAAGTCTGTGGTGCTAAAGTATCACTGCTGTCAGCATTCATTATACCTACATTAAACTGATTTGCATTTCTGTGCTAGAATCACATCTTTAGTTTGGTTATTGAGGCGAATGGTTGGACTTGATGATCCAAGGGGTCTTTTCCAACCTGGTGATTCTGATTCTGTCATCCTAGGGAAATATTTTTTTAAGTATTTATTATGCTTGTTATTAATGTCTCAAAGTTTTACCAGCCTATAACTATGCATGGCAATGAGGCCACATTTGTCGGAAGATTATATATATATTTTTAACATACTGTACTATGTATTTCTTGGAGGATTGTATTTTTTTGGCTTTTAAGAACAATGTTCTAGCATACAGCAATCATTCAAGGCCAGTGAAGTTGCTGTGATTCCCTTCCCTTTGCAAGTACCTTCTGCACACTGAATCAGGCATGTACCCTGTGGAGAACTAAAGAACATTATAGCTTAAGACACTGAACATATAGTTAATGTTGCTTGGCTAACCATAAATCTGGCATTTTTCAGCCACAAAATACTTGATTTTGCAACCCAAATAACTTCCTTAATGAACTGCATTGCTTCAAATAAGTAGACTTAATCTAGACAGGCATCTCATTGAAGTGGGAAGAAATATAAATAACATGACTTTATGTTTTAGTTTCACCTGGTCCCAAGCTTAGATTTCCATAGTCAATTTGTCAGTCATTCTTTGGACACATCTGCTAATCACACAGCCCCATACCTTGGAACCTGGTTCCATTTGACTGAAGCCGCGTATGGATTCAAAAGGTGTCACTGAGCCCTGACAGACTCCCAGCCCCTTGGTCAAATAAGCATTTACCATGGAGTTGATATGGTAACAACTCTTTCCCCCTCACCCCCTCAAATGCAGCCTTTGCATCACTCCTGACTTTGCTTTCTCCCTGGAAGCAGCCCTTGAACAAATATTCTGGCATCTACTTCCTAAACCACACCCCAGCCATTAACACCTGGCAAAGCCCCGGAGACTTCATTTAATTCTTACCTGAACTAAACCATTCCTTTCTGTGAAAGAATATTCTTACTGTCTAGAAAGGCAGAGAGATCTAAGCCTTACAGTGGCTCTTTATTTCTTGTACGACATTATCATCAAGGAGGAAGGCTGTGTAGGTCAGATGAGGTGCCCAGTTTCACCTGTGTAACACCCTCGCTGTCAGTGTATTCACACAGCTGTGACTTAGCAAATCTAATACTGAAGAGAGACAAAGAAATAAGTGTTTTTCTTTGTGGTACTGGCTGAGCAAACCTCACAAGCACGCTGCTAACAGAGTAAAAAAAATCATTCAAAGCTGTCTCTCATCACACTAGTCACTGAGTGTTATTCTCTGAGTGCAGCCTTGTTGAGAAAGAAGAGTCTATGCCTACATAGATACGTTCTGATCTCAAATGCATTTTAAGGTAGAGGTATATATTCTAAAGTGAGAATACAGAGACCAGTCAGAGAAGAAAGAAATGCAGCATGTGCTAGAATGAAACCAGCAATGGTGAAAAGAACAAGACTATGATGGATATCCAACTTCAGCATGCCCTTCACAAAACCTTGAGGGCTGACCCAGACCCTACAGAAATGAACAGCAGACTTCCACACACAATACTGCTAGTCTCACGCTGACTTGAATGCAGACATTTATACATTTCTTGCAGCAAACACAGTATTTTGTGCCTACTTACAGTCACCTTCATTACCCAGCCTGTGGGTGGCTGACTGCTTTTCCTTCATATATGTAAAATATGTAAAACTAACTAGGCTGTAAGCTGGCAGCTTTCACTTATCTGTTTATGTTTGTGGCAGTGCTGTGTGATTGACATCAGACAAACAACAGTGTAGGATCCTTCCTAAGAGTGGTTTTTTGCCAGGTCTCTTCATTACAATGGTGCAGCTGTACTCCCATGGTCTACAAGAAAATCTATGTAGGAATGCCCCTGTGGGTCTGCAGAATGGGCTGTACCCAGCCTTGCCTTTTGCTTTCACTCTCATAGATACTAAAAAGAGCGTTTCAGCTTCTTATTGTAGAGAACTGCAGCAATCAGGCCATCATCCCTCCTGGGACAGCAGGAGTGAGCGGTGAAAAGCCTTTTAACCTATGTTGGCATTAAATATATTCTTTCTCAAGTTAAATGTAGAAACTGAAAAAAACAGCTGGAAATGTACAGTTACACTGAGCAGACAGATTGACCTTTGTTTTACAGAGCCGTGTTCTCAGTTTAGCCCATTCTTACCTCTCTTGAAGGGGCATCACAGTGTCAAGGACACAAAGGTCACTGGACTTCCCAATCTACAATGTGCAATGTCATAGTGCACCAAAAACAATTACAACAAAGTCAACACACACAATGTGTGGAAAAAATACTTCTAGCTGTTCATTCAGTTCATAAAAGCAGTACAATCTAAACTTGTCACTAAAAACAGTGTGCTAAAGCAGGATGAAATTAAGATACAAGGCATGCTCAGACTTTTTAAAAAAAAATTTTCATTTAAAAAGTAGATTCAACAGTAACATTAACTGAAACAAGTATTTTTGCAGTTTTGAACATAACATTGGAAAAAACGTGCTAGTGTGCTCTCTTTTCCACAAGAGGTAGTTGATGCGTGCCAAAATTTCCATGCCTATAGATATAGCATTTCATGTGTTATGTCAGTGCTGGCATTTCAATTTGTGGCATTTTAACAAAACTTATTCCTTTTCAAGGCAAATGTTGGTGCCGGATGGACCAATCAAAGTACCAAAGAGCTCCTTGGAAAGCATGAGTCATGTTTTATTAAGGTAAGAACTGAGCTACAGGAAAATGGCTGCATCAGTTGCCTCATACTAACAAGATACTAGATTTCTTATTAAAAAAAAGACTTGAAATGATGAAAATCCGCTATCTGTGATGGGGTATATGAAGCGTGATGTCACAGTAAGGGAAGAGGTGCACATCTGCTGCCTGGTGATACTGGGGCTGCCTCCGTGTCTCTTTAAGGTCTGTGCATTTTTTGTTTCCTAGTCAGAAAATTACTTCTTATGCTTGTTTGTGAAAATGCGGCCAAATTTTAAATGAGATCAACAGGCTACCTATTTGAGATGTTAAGTGTCATTTTTCATATTTAGAAAGGAATAAACATACAACATAAATATGAAGACAATGTCCTGGTCAAGGCTGGTTTCTATGGCAGCAGAAAAGGTTTTTGGTTTTTTCCCACACACCCCTTTCCACCCCCCCACCCCCCCCGGAACTATTCAACTATTGAATTTAGGAAGATCCACTTAGCTTGTTAAAAATATTTTTTTCATCTTTGATGATATGCCAAAAGTGATAAAAGATCAGCTATTTATATCACATCCCACTTTAAACATTTCCTTTGATGTCTCCATCTGTACTTTCTTATTGCTTTTCTGTGTTTCAAAAGAGGCACAAGCACAGCAAAGGCATTTGATTATTCAGCACCTGCTGAGGTCAGAAAATCACACTGATCAATGATATTAAGTGAGGAGAATCACAGAATTAATTATAACTTTACATCAGGCTAGATATCAGGAAAAAATATTTCATGGAAAGGGTCATTGGGCACTGGCAGAGGCTGCCCCGGGAGGTCGTTGAGCCACCTTCCCTGGAGGTGTTTAAGGGATGGGTGGATGAGGTGCTGAGGGGCATGGTTTAGTGATTGATAGGAATGGTTGGACTCAGTGATCCAGGGGGTTCTTTCCAACCTAGTGATTCTATGGATATGATCAGACTTTTACAAGCAGGTAGCTCTAGTTTCATAAGAATGCCATTAGGTTTTGGAAAATAGCTGTAGCTGAAGACAATTTCTCCTGTTAGAAGTATACGCATTTAAATTTTCCAGTTTTATATCTGATAGCAAAAGCCATAATCACCAACTCATTGTGCTGATATGGAAATTCCATTCTAAAACGTTTGGGTTACATAAAATGTTGCAGAAAAAAAGTAACACAGTCCATTTTATTTACCACATCACAGACACACATTAGTAGGCAAGTTCAAAGTCATGGGATCTCTTTACAACACCTGTGGAAGACTAACATACTCTCAAAATGACACAATATGTAGATCTGTGGAAAAAAAACCAAAAACAAACAGAAAAACCCAGAAACCCAAACTGTCAGAAGAGATGCTGAGCAAAAAATGACCATGAGTGTTTCTGGGCCTCTGGAGCAAGAGCACAGAGAGCTTTGACAACCAGCAAGCCTCTGGCCTGAGAAAAATCAACATCAGTGGCAAAACCAAGAAGGCATGAAAACAATAACAGTGGTCATGAGGAGCTTGGAAGGAGAAGAACGTGCTGTGGAAATTTTTATGAAGGGCTTGCAGGACTGTTGTTGACATCTTCACTCAGGTATAAATATAAGCTTGTAACAATAAACTTGGTCTTAGGCTGAAATGAAAGCTGAGTCCATGCCTGCTCATACACCACAGCAAACCATACAGCCTGGCATCCAGCAGTGGAGAATCACTACAAGGACAGATTTAAGATATCAGCTCAGGTGTATTTAAGATGTTACCTTAGAGATTTATCTTATTTCTATTGAAGTCAACAATTACACTTCTCTTCACATCCATGGTAAAGATGTGACACTTTGACTAAACACTTTAACTCTTGCTTGATATTCTTTTACAATAACATATGTCAAGCTACAAGGCTTCCCAACAGCAAGCTGTATGTTTATATAACCAGCATGTGGTCAAATTTATGCTCAGTCCAAATTACTACTATGGTCCACATTGTGTGGACACTGGGTTTTGTTTCAAGTCTTCATGATCCTTTGATGTGTGTCAAAACAAGACAAAGAGAAAAGCTGGCTTTCTCCTGTCCCTTGGCAGAGGGACGAGTAAATAAATCCATCTGCACATCGTGGATGGGACAGATACGGTACATCTAACGTGGCTGCTACCACATATCCCTCTTTCTCTTGCAGCAGTGTGGTATGACTGATGTTAAATCTTATCATCTAGTAGGTCTTTCCTAGGACCCTTTTGCTTGTACATGAACAAATATTGAAGGACCTCTGCATGCCAAGCAGCTGCATGCTATAGGCAACTATTTACACACACAGAGCATATGCACAGTTCTAATTTTACCTTCCTCTTAGGTGATTTCATGGTAGGCTCCCTTAAATCCACAAGAGAAGGAGCTTTGACACACTGAAGAATCTATGTAGATCCATTCCATTCCTTGTAGGACATCATCTTTTTCTGCAGCACCAAGCTGCCTTCTGGAGCACAGCAAGTAAAGGCCATATAATTTCCTTGATGTTTTCAAGAGGATGCAGTCACAGAAAAATGTTACCATTAGTGTGCTATCAAGTCAAATAACATTGTTTTATGGAATTTACATTCTGTATTCATAATTCCTTGCAAACCCGACCTTATATCCTTCAGTTCTAATGTCACAAAGGATACAGAGAGCAGTTTCTGGGATAACTCAATTTTGCTTAAAATGCAGAATCTCATAAATGAAACACAGTTCACCTATCATGCACCTTCTTCCACTGACCTGAATGAGAGCCGCATTGACCCAATTGATAGACACATCTTCCACTGAGAAGTCTAGTGGACAAACTTTTTTGCTTCATTGTCCTGTGAAGACTCAGTTCTGTGACTGCTTCAGTGTAAGACTCTCCATGTACAGAGAATGCCACCTCACTCCCACTGACTGCAGTATGATTTACACTTCATTTCTTTACAAACTCTCTTTTCCCTCTCTCAGATAGAAACTGCCCAATTTCCACTGCAGGAAAAGGAAAAGTATGCATTAAAAAGGCAGCAAAGCGTATGGCGATTGCCTTTTTCTTTATCTAGTGAACACTATCCCAAAGATGTTCTCCTCAAGTCAGATGAAACTGAATAATATAATTTAATATCACTACAGGCCAAGTTTGACCTTTAAATATTAATACTTAAATATTAATGAAATAGCAGGAGGAAAGCAGACTGACAGGTGTAATACAAGTCAGACAAAATAGCATAGTAAAACTATATCCTGCACTGAAATTCTCATTAGCAATAATGAGATATGCACCTATAATCCATGATCTGAAGATGTACTCAAGAAAATCCAGGTAGACTACATGACCAGAAAATTTTGCTAAGAGTAATTATTCTTATTTCATAACTTCAGGGGCAATTCTTTAAGAGAGAAAATGTCAGATACCTGTACTTATGCCTCTAAGTGGACTTTTTTCTTTAAATTGGACCCTTATTGGATTTGTTCTAAAATATTTTACCCAAGTGTCTCCATACATTCCAACAGTACATGGAAATCTTAATCTTTACAGTCTGAAAAATCTTAATCTTTACACAGTTCTCCATAGTAACTCACTAGTCTATTCTTTATTAAACAAAGTGGATTTCTCAAACACACCCTGAGTACTGCTTATACTACTAAAGCTGTCTGAGAACACTGGAAAATTACATGTTGAAATTATAAACATTTTCCCATTACACATAATATAACAAGATAGAGATATAATTTTAAAGGAGGATCAGTTCTTCTTTCAGTACCTTCACTGCAAAATAAAAAGGCAAAATCACAGAAGTCAGATAGAGACACTGTGAGCTTTCAAATCATTCACACTTAAAATCACATGTACAAATCTACAAGATGGTTTTGAAAATGTGACTGGAAGGATCTGTCTTAAAACCAAGGAAAACAAGACATTTATAACAAGCAAGAGCATAACAGATTCACAGCTGCTGCCTCAGAGGTCTGTTTCTGCTGAAGCTGCACTGTTTGGTGTAAAGATAATATGATGCTGGTAATTATGCAATTTTAAACAATTATTTACAATTAGTTTGTTTATACTTTTTGAAGCTCGTCAACTACTTCAAAGGTGTAAAGTTGTAAAAGCTGTAAATGTTTACAAATGCATGGTGGAGGTAAGGTTTAACTTTCCTAGAGGCAGTAAATATTCTACACTAATATCAGGCTGGCCAGGGAATTCAATTTGTTATATCTCCCAGTGTCTCTCAGCATCACCTGCAGGGCCAGACATTCAATGCTTTATCTTCTTCCGTCAGAAAAAGAAAGTGACTAATACTAATTCTATGGCACAGCACAAATTACATTACTTTTGCAAGTAAAATTTATCCCAAGCAACCAGACTTCAGAGTAAGTCTCACAGCAACCAACAAATAGCTGTACATCAACCAGTGTGAGAGCACTGCAAGATCATGAATGTGCCAGACAACTGAAAATGCTGTTTTCACCGGGCCCATATACTCTGAGGAGGCTGAGATTATTGTAAATAACACCCGTACCACCTACTCCATCCTTACTGAGCTTCCCACACAGCCCTTCCAATACTTGCATCCCCAACTCCTCACCTGCACATGCTCAGCTCCGTGACTCAGTACAACATCAAAAAAAACTCTCCTGCCATCTCCTTACTCTTCCTCTTGATTTTTTTCCTGACTTTACTGTGCCAGAATCCTGTTAACACAATCATGAAATTCAGGTAGAATTACTGTGGGAGCTGAGATATGTCATCTAGCTTATCCCAGACAATACACTGCCCAAACTCACATGAGATAAGGGTCAGGATAAGCAGCCTGACCTGACAGGAGGCATTTGACTTCATGACAAAGACATCTCCACTGCTCTTAGTAAGCACCACCCATCAATACAGACGCTCATTGCCCTTCCAATGTGAGGTGATCATCCAGAAGCCATTAATTTCAGGATATAACTGGGCTCTTGAGATGATACCAATTTATCTTTGAAGATTCACACACGTAGAAGATGGTGAGTGAAATGTGGTATGTGCTTGGATGTGAGACACTGCATTTTGGCATCATCCAAGGTCACTGCTGAGGTCAGTGACTGAATGTGCCTGTGACTCCAAGGTATAGCAAAACCAATAGTTTTTGTTCAGGTTGACTATCATATTTTCTTAAATCAAAGATTATTTCTATAGCACTTGAAATAGCATTTTTACAACAGAAATTTTGTTCCACGTTTGGTATCTAGACAGGAGACATTTTTTGAATGCTTACACTTGCTGGGGTGTTAAGGCTTAGAGCTTAAGAAGTCACACAGATCTGCTTCATTTGCCAAAATCTGCTGCACACTGTAAAAGATATATATATGTCCTATGCTCCAGGTCTCCATATCTATCTTGTTTTATTTTTCTTGAAATGTACAAATCCCAACTCAGGATTTTTCTCTTGCCATTTTGCCATCTAAATCAGGTAGGCATCTCTTGTATGTCTTGCTTTCTTTTGCAAAATTACATAATTACAGATTAATGCAATTTGCCATTCAAGGTTGAAGTAATTCAGGCTTCATTTAAAGCCCTAAATTACCCTTTTAAACACTACACACTGAGTACATTTGCTCTCTGTCTGGAGCTTACCTATACCGATTTTCTCCCTCCTTATCTTTGTCTTTGATTACCTTCACTCCCTACAGACATGGATAGTAAAGGGTAAAACACATTATTAATCCAAAGGATGGGCATTATAAGATAGACATGTATATATGTATATATGTATATGTGTGTGTGTATATATATATATCATATAGAAGCAATATCATTTTGAGATTAGAAAAAATAAAAATGCTTTCTATTTCGCTCAATCTTTACTCAATTTTTTTTCACTTCATACACTCCAAAAGAGGAATGAAGGCATAGGCACAAAAACTGTTGCAAGGCAAAGTTAATAACCAGATTCCTTCATGCTTTGTGCAGAGAGGGCTGAAGGAGTACAAGCTTTCTGAGAGACCAAGGGCTCACCAGAACACAGGAAGAGCTCCAGGTCAGACTCTCTGTCTGACAGTAACCGGTAGCTTTGGTTCTCTAAATATTCTGGACCTGGAGCAAAGATTGATTGTTACCATGGAAAAGTAAACATAAGTAACTTCTGAAGTCTATACAAAAGTGTATGAGGAACCCTCCAGGGAAGTACAACATTTCAACTCAATCAGGTAATACCTAGAGTCTACAAATCCAGATAAACACCTAGCACTATTTCCAAAACTGCACTTAAAGACCTTGAAAATGTTAAGAGCCTATTCAGTCTGTACTCCCAACAGTCAGTGAAGACAGTCAGACACCCCTATGGAGTCCATGTCACATTTGAACAGCTTTCTGAAATGAGTGCTTTAATCCAGGACCTCTTTCAATGCCCATAGTTAGATGGCAGGAATGTGAGCATGAATGATTTATTTCAATCATGCAGCATGTCTGTGGCAGAGCTGGAAGCTCTACATGTATTTTTCTGAGCCCCAGTCTCATAACAGAGTGACACTCTGCACTTATTTTTGTTATATTGTTGTCATTTCTTTACGCCTTCCAATTTACACGAGAATGTTTTAAGCTGTCAGAATACAAGACAGTGTAGAAACTGGACTGTATGCCATGGCTGAACACTGTTTCAATGACCAAAGGCTTCTTTCCTTCACTAATACACATTCTCTTTATAAGGCCCTGTTAATTCCAATGGAATTAACATGGACATTCCAATATCTGATGTGCTGTTGCATGCTTGGTGAATGACTTGCATTTTATCATTACGTGAGTAAATTGACCATCCCTCTTTGCATAACTCAATTTTTTGAAATTATTAATGAGGCATTATGCCTTTAAACATTTCTGGCAGATGATTAAGTACACGCAAAATGTTTAACATAACCTTTACAGGCTTATATTATGATGTTACATTGCAACTGAAACTCCATATACACAGCCAAGGTAAATTCCATTATAACTATATGAGCATTATCACTTTGTAAAGTGGACAAAATCACAAATTTTGGTCAAGAAATTCAGTGTCATTTGTATATCAAGCAGTTTTACCACACCAAGGAGTTTTGAACTCTCAATACATCCATACTCCAAACCTACATCGAGATACTCCTTACCATGTACACGACTCTCACATACAGAACCCTGGCACACAAGTCCAAAAACATGTGCCTTCTGCTGGATGGAAACAGCTCAACTTCCTGCATGCCAAGCAAAAAATAGAGCTCTTCTGTGACACCCAGTCATCTGCAGGATGTCTATGGGCAAGAGTGCTCAGAAAAACAGTGGAAAGACATTGAGTAACATCCATCAAACTGAACATGGTGAGCTGTAGAAGAAAAGTTGAGGACCTTTATATTGAAACATGACGTGGAGGTCTGTTATCATTACATTAAAAAGACAAAAATATTTCCATTATAATAATGGCAAATACGACAAGTGAGAATATAGGTGAATATTTGGAACAGTTTATTAGCTACCCCTTTGCTTGGTCCTGCAATAAGCTCAGGTGGCACCTGGGATACTTCGTAAAAGTAAGCTAGTTTTTACATCCACTCATCTTATTCAGCATTCCCTGAAATAATTTATCCACATTGTTGTTGTTATTATTGCCATTAGTCAGTGAGGGGTTTTTTAAGGTAGTTTGCAGTGCTTGTAAGGTGCAAAGCAAGTATTTGCCCAAACGGAAGAAAAAGTGCTAGTGTAAATAATGTAGAAGCCTGATATGGTCCTGAATAATATGTGCTCTTGGTCACTACATGCCATTCCCATGCACTTCACTGCAGCTTAGGGGAGGGAGTGGTAACACTGAGAAACAGCTTTGGGAAAAGCCATGATGGCTACAGAGATACAAGATTATTAGTTTGCGAAAATTAAATCTGTCACTTCGTTCCAGTTTCTAAGCTCTGTTTGAGTTGAACTGGGACAATAAGGCCAAAGAGTCATTTTACGCCACTTACACAGTCTCCTGCCTCAGAGTTTCTGATGCTTACTCTACAAGAAAACATATAGAAAAGTAAGAAGTTTTTGTTCATGCCTGCAACCAACAAATGAAAAGAAACTGGTATCTAGTACTGCCATGCAGCATTATTTCTCCAGTAAGAGTAGACAATCGTTTACCTTAGAACAGTGATATTCTACTGGGTTATAAGCTTTTGTCAGGTTACAGGAAGAGCGACCAAAAGCACCACTGCCAGCTAAAATCACCTTGATACCTTGTGGAGGCTCTGAGTTGTCCAAGAGTGGTAAAAGGTACATTAAGTAGAAAACTAACAGAGAGGTAGACTAGGTCATAGAGTCTCTAGGTGGCTACATTTTTAGTGATTAAACATATATGAACAAACAGTGATTTGTTTCTAACATAGTTTTCTCTGAAATAGCCTGCCTTCAGATGAAGTACACACTCTTAGGAAGGCTGACTAGTCATTGACTTCTCCTATCGGTATTATCAGAGAAGAGAGAACTGCAGTTCACGTATATTGAGACAGCCAGACTCCACTAGGGCCAATCCAAAAACTACGAACACCATGATTCTCCGCAGGTTTAGGTGATTGTTCAAGGTCTGACACTGAAAAATAAAAGGTTCTGGAAGATACCAGAGGGGTCAAGCATGCAATGGCTTACAGTGCCAACAAGACAAAATATGTGCCTCTTCCTTCACTTAATTTTGAATTTTTGCCTATTCTGGGGCACAAGAACAGAAGCAGATGAATTTATCTCTGATCCATTAAGAAAGACTGCCATCTCCTGGTTTCTTCAACAATAGCTTTCCAGGGGAAAAAAAGTTGGTTTAGAAAAGTCATGCTAGCTCTGAACCTTTAAGGGAAAATGTCACTGATAATAAAGCACAGGCAACTGAAAGTTGGAAAGGCTAATGCATTATGACTACGCTATATAGGTTAAGCCAATGTGTGCAATAATTATAACTATCACAGCCTGACACAGTTTATAAAGTCTTGAACCATAAAAGCTCAGAGTCTAATAACACAAGTTATTGAGCATTCCCTCACAGAGATCAGACTGTCTGAGCTCCCACTGAGTTTCAAACAAAAAAAATGCAATATTATATAACAGATTAATAATTAACTTTTCTCAGGAACATTGAAAGTCCTTCAAGTGGCTGTCTGAAAGGCTCTTAAGAGTAAAAGAAATTTACGGTGGTTTTAAGGACATGGAGAACCATGTAAAGCAGAAGAGCAGTGTAAAACTATGGATGTAGGAGCATAATAGTATTGAGGAAGTGAGGAGTAAACCACTTTAAGAAAACAGTGTATTCTTTGTTTCCCTCAATGCCAAACGTGCAAATGGGCTCACTTGAGATATTCTTGAGGGTAATCTGTTATGGTGAAAACACACTTGGGTTTGACATGCTGTATGTTCACTCTGTAGGTTCCTCCTCCGTCCAGGTCCAACTCTGCCTAAGATGTATAATTTGTTACAAAGTAGTATCTTACTATCACTATTTAAATTTTGGTGGTTAATCCATCATAGCATCATGGGATGGTTTGGGCTGGAAGGGACCTTATAGATCATCCAGTTCCAACCCCTCTGCCATGGGCAGAGTCACCTCCCTCTAGATCAGGTTGCTCAAAACCTCATCCAACCTGGCCTTGAACACCTCCAGGGATGGGGCAGCCACCACTTCCCTGGGCATCCTGGCCCAGTGCCTCACTGCTGTCATAGTAACAAATTTCCTCCTAATATCTAATTTAAATCTCCCTTCTTTCAGCTTAATAGCATTAGCCCTCAAGCTAGCGCTGCCCTCCCTGATAAAAAAGCCCCTTCTCAGCCTTCTTGTAGGCAAGAATAAGGTAGGTTTTGAGTAATATACTTTTGTTTAATATTACAATATTGCCCAGGCCTTCTTTGATATAGGTCCCACATTAATATATTTTTTAAAATTAGTCCTCATTTTAAAGGCTAGCTACCTCAATACAAACAAGTGGTAAGAGTCGAGGAAAACTGCTATCCTCATCTTTCAGATGAAGAGATTCATCTGTGAGATGTGTGAATGAGATAAATTAAGTTAGAATGATCACTGAATGTAATGTGGGCATTGTAAAAAGGGATTGAGTTTTGTCCTTACAAGCCTCAGACAGATGTCTTACCTGCAGAATATTTCTTATTATTTCATAGAGTAAGGAAGCAAAAATTTAAAACATATATGTCCTTCTTAACATAGGCATGCTGTCAGTATTTCTAAAGTCAGGGGACTGAGTTCAAGGGGTTTAATATAAAGGTAACAGTTCCCCAACCATAATCTGAAGAACACTAATAACATTGTTTAAAAAAATGCTTTGTTTAATTCAAGATTTTCAATCCCTTCTTCAGTGAAGAAATAATTTTGCATTGTTTAGAGTAAGGATAAAAGGAACTTCAAACTGTTACATAAAGAACATACTACTCTTCAGCACAAAAACTTTTACACAGTTTAGGAAAAATATAACTATTTAACTATGTTATTATATGTTTTCTGATTTTTTTTTTCACAGAGGTTACCATTGCATCCTCCTATAAGCTTGTAGACTTCTAGGTACCTGTATAAAAATAAATAAGATGCACAAAAACTCAAAAGCTGTGCACTGTGTTCTCTATCATCTTTTTCACTAGCAGTATAAGAAACATAGGGCTAGTACTCAAGGAAGTCAAATCTGACTTCAAATTTAAAACAGCAATTTAAAAACCAGCAATTTTAAAACAGCAATTTAAAAAATCATAAATGGCATGATAGAAATGTACTAAAAATATTAGCAATAGAAAATTTTGTACTGAAACAATGTTCTGTGATAGTTAAATACAGGAACATGTGTCAGACAGCTTGGAGGGGGGAAAGTAACCTTAGCCTTTCACTCCCTTTCCTCTTCACCTACTGGAATTTCTGTGTTGAAGCTATTTCACAGCTAGGGTGACATCTCGTGTTCACTCCATCCACAAAATGCCACAGATTTTTCTCCATCCAGCTGCCCCACACCCAGAATGGACAAAGATCTATCACATCCCTTTCAAATTTTATCTTCAAAGTAGTTGTGAAGAATCTTAACTGACCCTATGTATTTCAGTTACTGACTCACATTTCACAATCTCTTTAGCTGTGACTTCATATTACTTGAGTAAAGCTATTTTAAAGAAGATACATAAACAGTAAGACAATATAAAACACACACCTCTTCTGAAAAGGGGACAGTAATGTATTTACTAGGGTTCTTTAAATTTATGAGGGCACTGTAAAAGGAAAGCCCTTTATGGCTCAGAAAATTATTATTCTAAATATTATGAACCTGTCAGTCTGTAAGTTGCTACATCTGCAGTTTGATTGATCTATTAATTAATCACTTGATCCTACTTGTAGCCTTTGCAGTATTTTGAAAGACCTTCAGGAAGTTTCTATAAAAAACCAAGAAAATATTAAAAAGATATCTTTATATGTAAAGAAATAATATCATTAATTTAAATGCCATCTTAATAAAAGAGATGGTGGAACAGCTGAAACAAACAGCTGTAAATAATCTCCTAAAATATAACAGGAAATATCTCATTACTATTTTGTCCAGTTCAGAAAAGCAATTAGGTTCTGAGGATCTCAAAATATTGTGTAAAATTAAATTACAAATGTCAGAAACAACTTGTTCTGCATTGATGAAACAAAACAGAATCCAAACTATTCAGCTCTGTGTCACACAATTTTACACCACAGTTAACCTGATGGTACCCTGCTGCCTGCCAATAGTACATTACCAATTGCGCCGTGCTCTTGTATTATGTATTATTTGTTCTCTCGTTGCCTCTGTGAGGATAAATATGTGTATAGCACCTTGTTTTCCTAGAGGATTTTTTTTTGCTTGCAGTGTGTAGGTGTTAAATATAAACCTACTATATATTTATCTTGTAAATGGCAAATTTTGATTAGGAAAAAAAGTGTTATACAATTATAACAAAGTCCCACTGCGGCAACTGTGATAAACAAAAGGGAGGTGATCCCTCCCTCTACTCAGCACTGGTGAGACACACATGGAGTACTGTGGAGTACATGGAGCTCCTCAGTACAAGCACATGGACATACAGGAGCATGTTCAGTGAATGGTCACAAAGATGATAAAGAGTTTGGAACATCTGGTATACAAGGAGAAAAGATGATATCTGGGACTGTTTAGCCTGGAGAAGAGCAGGTTCAGTGTGTATTGGTACCTGATGGAAAGGAGTAATGAAGACAGAGACTTCCATGGGGTTTCCATCCTTGGAGACGCTCAAAACCTGAGCAGAGAAAGTCCTGAGCAACCTGCTCAAGCAGGGGAATGGGACCAGACAATCTCCAGAGTTTCCTTGCAACCTCTACCATTCTGTGCTTCTCTGATTCCACTGTAGTCCTCATTTCAGAAAGATTTAAGCAATATTTTACATAAGCAGGGCCCTAGTGATGATGTATTTTGGAGACAAGGACCAAACTAGTGACCTTAGGAGGAATTTCTGTGGCAAACGAATGCATAAATCCTGTTACTGTTGAACTACAGCATTTTATACCAGGTACTGTTCCTAGATACAGAAGGCTTTTCAGCCATAAGCATCACACACTCAAGCTGCAGTCATATCTATATGGCTCACTTCAGCTTAATTAAGCTAATCTAACACAATTAGCTGATCACCTTGGTAGTAGCAGAGCCAATGATTGTAGTCACAGATGTTAAGGGGTACACATACAGCTGGGTACTATCTGCAAATTGCTAGCCTCTGAGTGCAGCTGCTACTGTGGTTGTATTCCTTTGCTAGAAAAGGATACAAAGAAAGTGATTTTAGTCAGTTTACAGCAGATGTTCATAATAATTTATGGTGGTTTCAAGTTCAATATAAAACATCAAAAAAGTATCTTTTCAGATATTTCACTTTCTGAAAATAAAACCTGTCTGCCTTAACTCAGCTCTGTACCACAACTCCAGTATCCAAAAAGGACTATACGTTTTTGTTTCATATTTTCTGTATGGGATTTTCATACCTTCCGTATAAATTATTATTACCTGAAATGATACAACTGAAATCAATGACTACTTTTGTATTACATTGTTAACCAACACAAGTTAGTTAATGGCAAGTTGGAGAAGAGATTTTGAATTTAGCGTTAATGATCAACGTACTCTGGGAAATAAAATACTGAATTGGCAGACCATTAAAAACATTCATCTCCAGAGATAAATTCAGAGTCTCTAATAAAGAATTTCTCAGCTGTATAAGGGCTTTGCTAACCCAAACCATGACTCCCTATAAACCTTCCTGCAAAAACGTGTGTAGAGAAATTGAGACTTCCTGACAACATCTCAATAACTATTTGAGAAAATTCTATTATTAGTAATGATTGTCTGATAAGCAGGCAATTAGGAATAAATCTGTTTCACAGAAATGAGACACATGCTGGGGTAATTCATATGATATCTAAGAAATGCCAGACTTCAGAGAAAAGCTATTAATCTGAGTTAGTGGTTTAAACTATTGACTAGACCTGTCACAATGAAATTATCGTTACTGCTTTCTAAGTCTTCTCTTTTGTGACTTTCCACAGTTGTATCTTGAAAAAAAAAAAAANAACCCTGCTGCTTTGTCCCCGCAGGCCTGCAAAATGCACAGGAAGACAACAGCCCCATGGTCCGCTGCCTGGCAACTCAGATGGCCCACATCCTCAGANTCATAAACATGCTTTGAACTTTCCAGAGCCACACGCTTCTTCGCTAGTTCTTAGCAATATCTGGAAGACTGAAGTCTCCCACGAGAACAAGAGGCATTGATCTAGAGACTAACCTCAGCTGTACACCCGTACAGTGAAGAAATTCTTCCTTATGTCTAGCCTAAATCCGCCCCTCCCCAGTTCATACCCATTGCCCCTCATCCTGTCACCACAAGCCTTTATGAATGGTCCCTCTCCAGCTTTCTTGTAGCTCCTTTCAGGTACTGGAAGGTTGCTGTAAGATCTCAGAGCCTTCAGTCATGGGGTGTGTTGTGCCCTGGCTGGAGGGGACACAGGGCTGCCACCTCAACCCTGCTGCTTTGTCCCCGCAGACCTGCAAAATGCACAGGAAGACAACAGCCCCATGGTCCGCTGCCTGGCAACTCAGATGGCCCACATCCTCAGATAAAGAAAGTCAAACCTGAGGTTTAGTCTACGATGCCCAAGATGACCACTGCCAAAGACATGGGTGATCTGGTTCTCGGCGACACAGCGCTCCCCTTGAAGCTGCTGAAGACGGCTCTCCTGCATATCATAGAATCGTAGAATAACCACATCAGAAAAGACCCACCAGATCATCGAGCCCAAACACTCCCAACTCTCTCAGCCATTCCTCTTGTTCTCCAGCCCACTCACCAGCCTCATTGCTCTTCTCTGGACTCACCCCAGAGCCTCAACATCCTTCTTGTGGTGAGGGGCTCAGAACTGAACACAGGATTCAAGGAGCGGTCTCACCAGCACCGAGTACATAGGGAGAAGAACCTCCCTGGACCTGCTGATCACACCATTTCTAATCCAAGCCAAGATGCCATTGGCCTTCTTGGCCACCGTCACTTCATGTTCAGTCGCTGCCAACTGACACTCCCAGGACTTTCTCCTCCAGGCAGCTTTCCAGCCAGACTTCTCCTAGGCTATAGCTGCACAGGGTTGTTGTGCCCCAAGTGCAGGACCCGCCATTTGGCCTTGTTAAACCTTATGCCATTGGACTCGGCCCAGCGGTCCAGCCTGTTCAGATTCCTTTAGAGCCTCCCTGCCCTCTGGCAGATCCAGGATTTCACCCAGCTTATCCTGTCCCCTGTCACTTAGGAGAAGAGCCCATCTCCCTCCTCTCTACAACCTCCCCTCAGGTAGTTGTAGAGAGCAATGAGGTCTCCCCTCAGCCTGCTCTTCTCCAGGCTAAACATCCCCAGCTCTCCCAGCCATTCTTCATAAGACCTGTTCTCCAGCCCCTTCACCAGCCTTGTCGCTCTTCTCTGGACTCGCTCCAGAGCCTCAACATCTTTCTTGTGGTTAATATTTCTTCTTATTGTTAATATATTTATAGAAAAAAATTTGTTAGCCTGTTCACAGGCTTTGCCAATCTGATTTCTAGTTGGACCTTAGCCCTCCTGATTTTTACCCCTGCACGATCTCACTTCCCTCCTGTAGTCCACCCAGGACGCCTGTCCCTTCTTCCAAAGCCCATAAACATTTCTCTTCTTTTTGATATCTCACAAGATCTCCCTGTTCAACTAAGCTGGTTTTTGTCCCCAACGGCTCTTTTTCTGGAACATGGGGACAGCTTTCTCCTGAGATGCTAGGATTAACTTTTTGAAGATCTCCCAGCTCTCGTGGGCTCCCTTGCCCTTAAGGACTGTCTCCCATGGGACTTTGCCAACCAGCCTTCTGAACAGTCCAAAGTCTGCCCTCTGGAAGTTCAATGTGACTGTCCTGCTAAGCACCCTCTTCACTTCCCCTAGAACTGAAACCCCCATCATCTCATTGATCACTTTGTCCTAGGTGTCCTCCTACCACCACATCCCCCACAAGGCCTTCTCTGTTCACAAACAGCAGATCCAGGAAGGCACCTTCCCTTGTCAATTCGCTCACCAGTTGTGTGAGGAAGTTTCCTTCCACGCACTCCAGGAGCCTCCTGGACTGCTTCCTTTCTGTTGTATTGTACTTCCAGCAGATATCTGGAAGACTGAAGTCTCCCACGAGAACGAGAGGCATCCATCTAGAGATTAACTTCAGCTGTTTATGAACACTTCATCAGCTGCTANTTCAGCTGTTTATGAACACTTCATCAGCTGCTACTTCTTGGCTGGGTGGTCTGAGACAGGCTCCCACCACAAAATCTGCCTTCTTCTGGGCTTCTCTGATTTTAACCCATGGGCACTCGATCTCTTCATAACCACAATCCAACACAACAGCATCCAAGTCCTCTCTTACATAGAGGCCTTCCCTGCCTCCTCTCCTACCCTTCCTGTCCCACCTGAAGAGTTTGTACCCCAAACCACCATAGACACAGAAAAAAGAATCAGAGGTGATCTCGAAAACCAGGAGTATTAATAAGACAGAAAAGAAACCAATATATGTTGTACTTGAATGACTTATGGATGGGGAAACCATGAGTTTTGAGCATTGGAAATGGCTTGATGTATGACCCTGGAGTTTTTGAGATCCCTATACTTTGGTGGAGGTTGAACTGGCAGGGAGGACAAAGAAAACCACCACGTCTCTTACCAGTGGTGCCACTGGCTAAAGGTAAAGAAGAGCTGGGCCAACTGATCCCCTAGATGCCATCGTTCCAGAAGGGACTGTAAGAGAA